>VZTX01004876.1:127159-156040 GCA_013400915.1 Pardalotus punctatus | reverse complement strand
GGCGTGAGGGGAGGATGCCGCTGCCCGTCCAGGTCTTTAACTTGCAGGTACGGGGTAGCCGTGGCCCGACGGCGTGGCCCGCTGGGCTTTGCCACGCTTCGCCGTGCTCCGCGTCCCTCCCACGCGGGGTCTGGCACCCCGGCTCGACCGCGGCCGCCGGGAGTGCGGTGCGGCCTTCTCCTTGGGCTCCGCGGGAAGGGAGCGGCTCTCGGCTGGCCCCGGGCCCTCACTCGCCCTTCCGTCGGGTCCATGTGTGTCGCTTCTGCCGCCGTTCGTGAGGCGCAACGCTCAGCCGAGCATCCTCTGGCTCCCGTGTCATGCCCCGCCGCTGCGGTGGCCCCGTGCTTGATTCCCCCGATGTACGTGCCGTAGGCAGGGCTGGAGTAGTCGCGGAGGGTACGGTGAGATGGTCGATGAGGAGGAACTGAGAGTCTGCAGTGCAGGGGAGAGCCCCAGGAGCGCCGAGTGGGTCCGTGGCACTAGGTACCTGCGAAGGCTATCCTTTGCAAGCTTTAGGAGTAGCAAGCTCTGTGTCAGGGCACAGGGGTTTGGGAAGCGAGGAGACGATGAGGGACAGTTCAGCATTCAACTCGGCTCTTTCATCGGTGACAGATCTGCCCTGCACCCCCTCCAGCAACAGGTCACACCTCTTCCGAGTACAACAGGAGACTTCAGCGCAGGCACCAGTTTATCTGCTTGTGTGAGGCCTGGTGAGGTCCCCTCAACGGAGTACCCGTTGGGGTTTAGGAAATCTTGGAGAGTAGTAGTTATATTATTTGTTTTGTGAGTAGTTTTTAAGTCAGCCTTGCATTTTGCTTCCAAAATAAAGAGCTTGAAAATGTTTGAGTTTGCTTGTCCTACTGGGGCTTCCAGCCCACTTCTGTTTTTCCGTGTCTGGGAGTTAAGAGAGAAATGCAGAGTGCAGCCTCCCAGCATAGCAAGACACAAATTGTTCTTTTTCGCCAGCTGGAATTGCAGTTAGGTTTGTAACGTTGCTTTTTAAGGAGTCTGTAATTGAGTTTTTACTATGGTAGGCAAACACAGCATAAACAAACTAACTTTGGCACTTTGTGATATAAGAGAAGATATAAGGTAGATAAAAGTGGAAAAAGTAATGGTCTCAGCACATGGTGAATTACCTGTTTTTGTGCACAGTTTTCCTGAGTGGAGATCTAGACAATCAAACTTTCCTCTGCATCCTACTTCCCTTTCCTTCATGGAAAGGTTGTTAAACTAGGAAACAAACTTATATAAACGTCACTTGCTTTTACTTCAGGTTTTGGGAGATTTCACATCAGTGTTGAGATATGTATTTGGTATGTACCAGTTTGTGAAAGAATAAGACCCCTGGACTGTGGGTGAGTGTAGGTTTAGCTGATAATGTAATGTTGGGTCACAGGTTGGACTTGATGATCTCAAAGGTCTTTTCCAGTCCAGTTTATTCTGTGATTCTTTGTGAATTTTTAGAGATAGGAAATCTGGATCTGCCCTATTCCTTCTCCCAAAAAGCCTCAACCAAACAAACTGTCAACCCAGTCAAAAAAACCCCTCAGTCCTTGATTTCTTAAGCAACAGTAAAATCAATAAAAATATGGAAATAATTTGATGTTGGTGGGGGCAAAGTTGTTGCATTTCTGTCTTCTATGAGATCTACTTGTGCAATTTACACCAAATCAAGTGCTGTTTCTATAATATGTTCACAAAATCAGCATTCTGTAAGAAGACATTCAGCTAAGTTTTCCTCAGTTTAAGTGGGTAATTCCTAGGAGGAATGTTCAGCACACTTTGACAAGGAGGAGGCATAGAATTTTGTGCTAGCAGACCAGTTTAGTTTGTGGGATGGGATAGCAAACTAGTCTTACCTGGAACACATGGAGGGGCTGTAACGATACAGCTGTGCTGAAGTCACTGCAGTGGTGAGTCCTTATGGCTCAAAAGCAGTGCAGGATATACTGGGAGAATAAAATTCTTTTGTTTCTGTGAGAGAGTCTTTATCTAAGCAATTGGACTTGAAAATTATGGTAGGATAGTTCAACTGATGGCAGATCTCTGCAGTGCAGACAAATTGTTCCTTGCTATTTGTTGGAAACTCTGAAATTGGCATTCTGCATTCTGGTTTTTTTGGCTTTTAATACCTTTTAATAGTTTAACAGTTTTCGCCTTTTTCCCCAAAAAATATTACTTTTAAGCATTAAAGCAATTTTGAAAGGTTGTGGTGAGTTTTTTGGTCCATTTTGCCTTTTGAAACTTCTTGAGCAGTTAACACCTGCTCTTGCTCAAGGAAGAGAAATGGAATGCATACCTCAGATACTTTGTAGACTCAGATTTGTTGACTTTTTTGCTTGATAATTTACCAAACGAAATAAACTGCTCTGTGTGAATGCTGAGCCATGCTGATACTTGCATTAGACTAAGTGTCATGCTGACTATTGGTGTTGCTAGAGAAAAATTCTAAGCCTATTAAAAGACTGAGGAGTGCTTTTTAATTTTTAAAATTTAGCATGTATTTAAGCAAGTCCCTAATAGATTGAATCGCATAGTTGTTTCCCGCTTAAATGTAATAAGCTACTTTTGACCTCATTTTGCTATTTTAGGGTGCAGTGGAGCCCATGCAGATTGACGTAGATCCACAAGAAGATCAGCAAAATTCACCTGATATCAACTATGTGGTGGAGAACCCCACGCTGGTATGTGCTGCTGAGGGCTGTGGGTACATTTCTTGAGTGTGGTCTCTTTTAAGAATTTTGAAAGAATCTCTTCTGAAAAAACTTAGAGCTGATTAGTCTTAACAGACAGCATCACAACTGAAATTTTTAAAGGGTGAATTATAATGTACTGCATATTTCTGAGGAAATTGCTAATGTTTGAAGAAAGCAGATATGGACTAGTCTTACTGATTTTTTTTATTTCACTGAGTCTTATTGACCTCTTTGAGGGGATCAGATCTGCAGGAAGAGTGTGCAGGTCACAGTGTAGTAAGTAGCCTGATTTAGTGTGTCCATTTTCACCTTCTGAGGCCAGGTTTTGTTGGCAGGATTTGGAGCAGTATGCGTCCAGCTACAGTGGGCTGATGCGAATCGAGCGGCTGCAGTTCATTGCTGATCACTGCCCACAGCTGCGGGTGGAAGCTCTCAAGATGGCTCTGTCATTTGTCCAGAGAACTTTCAATGTTGACGTGTATGAAGAAATCCACAGAAAGCTGTCTGAGGCCACAAGGTACTAAGAGGTCATGGGAACCTGGGGAGCTTTCCTGACAGTTATGATTGATGTGCCACAGGGGAGGACATTGCATGAAATACCAGCATGTATCTTATGCAAATTGTCCTTGCCCTTAGAATTTAATAGGAGTGAAATGGGTGTTCATGCTTTTTTAAAAGATAAAGCACAGAAGACATTATCTCATTCTGAAATCTTTATGCTTAAAAAAGCTGCAGGTATATATTGAGGTGAGTTTAGTCCTTGCAACTGCCTCAAATGTTAAGGAACAGACTTGTTTTTCTTTAGGTAGATTATGGAGATATCTTCTAGATGCTTTTGTTTTCATAAGTTAAAACCTAATCTAACTCTTTGCCTTGTTTTGGTTTGTTTATTGCTTCCACCCCCAAAACACGTTTACTGACAAGGATAGCCTTTGATATCTCACTTATCCATCCACACTTCCCATCTTTGTGTTATTTTTGTTGCTATGTTGATTTGATGATTTCTTGTCTGTTTTACACCAGGAGTCTTTACCATGTGTGACAGTATGTTCATCCTAACGTCATTAGGATAATTTTGTGAAGTATTTGTAAACGTGTGATGCTTATGTTACTGTTTGCACTGGAGATTTTAGCACTGTGTTTCTTTTTTCCCCAGTACCCTTATTTTCTGTTTGGTCTGTTTTGTGTATGCAGTACAGTTTGTTAGGGTAACAGTGCCAGGCACTTAGCAAACCTCTGTTTCGAAAGATCTGCAGTCTAATAGCCCCATTCAAATACTTTCCTTTTAGAGAACTGCAAAGTACACCTGATGCTGTCCCCGATAGTGGAATTGAACCCCCTCCTCTTGACACAGCTTGGGTTGAAGCTACACGCAAAAAAGCTCTTCTTAAACTGGAGAAACTCGATACAGATCTGAAAAATTACAAAGGAAACTCCATCAAGGAGAGTATCAGGTGAGATGCAGAACGCTCTGCTGGAGCAAGGAGGAGCATTTTGCTCTTCCATGCACTTAACACAGGATGTCAATTGCATTCAGTGCCTTAAGTCGGTGTGTTGAGTTACTTGTTTAGAACAAACCGACTTTGTCCCTTTCTGAACATACAGTTCATTGGTATTTTAATTCCTATCCTCCAGGAGAGGCCATGATGACTTAGGTGATCATTACCTGGACTGTGGAGACCTCAGCAATGCTCTCAAGTGTTACTCACGAGCCCGTGATTACTGCACTAGTGCTAAACATGTCATCAACATGTGTCTCAATGTTATCAAGGTAGGAGGATTTGCAGGAAGTGGTACCTGGTGTCTTTGTGATATCTGCTGCAAAGTCCCCCACGTACTTTGCTCTTGTGTCTGCAATGATGTGGTTTATCTAAGGAGCACCATTCATCCATGCCTACTCCACACTATTTCTCTACAGGTCAGTGTCTACCTCCAGAATTGGTCTCATGTTCTGAGCTATGTAAGCAAGGCTGAGTCTACACCAGAAATTGCAGAAGTAAGCTCCTGCTCTTTAATTTGCATGAGTTTTCCCTTCGTTTTCTGTTTCCAAAATTTGTGATTTCTTCCTTTCTCCCTTTACGATTTCTCCCATGATATATGTGTACAAAATCTGACTTCTGCTAAAAACAGATTCTTCCCATTCTCAGTTTTGCCATATTTCCCAAGACAAATAAGATTGAGTTATCTTGCCATTGAGATTTGCAAGTTAATTATCAGGATGAAATATCCTGGGGGCAGTTGTAAGCAAAATAGCTTTTATACTGCTTGCTCACTACTGCTTTGTTTTATGCTTTAGCAAAGAGGAGAACGAGATAGCCAGACACAAGCAATTCTCACAAAACTGAAATGTGCAGCAGGTGAGTGAGTGCTTCAGCTTTCTGTATGGTTTGCCTGTCTTTCTGCCTGTTAGCTGTCCACAGGGCTCTTGGGCAACAGTGTGTGTGTGCTTGGTTTATTTTTTTTCTCTCATATTTGACAGAATTTGTATTTCTGCACCAGATATGCAATATTTAATGAAGCTGGTGAGATAGAACTGCTGGCTGGTTTTTGCCATCTCTTTCTTCTTCCTGAGTTCCTTCAGAGAGGATACCTGTGTGAGTCAATGTAGCTCAAAGGATGCTTGATACAGTGTCTGAGGATCTTGTTTTACTTAAGCAGTAAAGCCACTAGCAACCATGTGTGGGCCTCTCCTACTCCCCAGATTTTTCAATTTTTCCTAATTTTTATACTGTCATTAAAAAAGGACTAACTTTTTCTGGTTCCTAGGCTTGGCTGAACTAGCTGCCCGGAAGTACAAACAGGCAGCAAAGTGCTTCTTGTTGGCATCATTTGATCACTGTGATTTCCCTGAGGTGAGTATCAAGAGGGGGAGCTGTGTGCAGGTCTTGGAGGGGATGTAATTCTTCTAAGTATTGTGTTGTAAAATTCAGATATTGTAGTTATTCTTGCTCCATTCCTGTATAGTTTTGTGGTGCTGTGAACTGTGCTGGTTGGTTTATTTTATTCGGTTTTTGTTGTTTGTTTAGGGGTGGTGTTTTGTGGTTTGTTTTTTGTTTGTTTGTTTGTTTTATTTTTGTTGGGTTTTGTGTGTGTGTGTTGTTTTTTATTTGCTTTTGTTTGGGATTTTTTTTTTTTGTTGTTGTTGGTTGGTTGGGTTTTTTTGGTGAGTTATTTGTTTGGTTGGTTTTTGTTTGTTTTTTAAAATGTCTTTGTCCTTGACTTCTCTAAATGTTCTACTCTAGATCACATGGGAGTTACCTGTGAAATTTATATTTTTGTGTTGCCCAATCAAAAAACTCTTGAAATTGGTGTCTGCTCTCTTAGCAGTGTTACTGCTCTGGCCCTGTCACTGCACACACTGGGTGAGAGCAAGCTGAGTGGCACTGCATTTGACAAGGACTAATCTTGTCACTGTGTGAAAGAAAGGCCTGGGGTAGAAGACTTAATGCCAACCTTATGCCATTTTGGTAGTCAGTGACAGCTCTTTCTTTGTCTCTCCCTCTCTGTAGCTGTTGTCTCCCAGCAACGTGGCTGTGTATGGTGGGCTCTGTGCCCTTGCTACATTTGACCGTCAGGAACTGCAACGAAATGTTATCTCCAGTAGGTGAGTGATGCCTTGAGTGATGTTTGTATGTGCTGGACATCTTTTGGAACATGAGACTTTGGTTAAGCGTGGGTTCTGGCAGGAGTAATAGCTTTCTCACACAGAAGAGAAAGAATCACTGAGCCTTTGTTTGGCTTTACCATTAAGTGGTGTTTCACTGTCTAAAACACAGTGGTTAATCACAGCTGAAATTTTCTTAGTATAAGTTTCCAGCCCAGGTTAGATCCAGCATCTTGCAGAGCCCAGTTGTCTGTCTCCATTGGTAGTCCATATCAGATATTAAATTGAGGGACACAGCCCTCTGTCAAAGGCAGCTCTCAAGATAATTTGCCTTCACATTACCCCTTGTTCTGGTGTATGTTAATTGTTAAAACAATTGAGTAATTATTAGTACACCTTGGAGTGTAATCTAACTATGACATATAGAAGGTTAAAAGAATTATGGTCTTTGGAAGAAAGTGGATATTTGCATGTCATAGATTGAATTTCTTCAATGACACTGAATTCCTGTCAGCTAGGTGTACGAAAGCAGTAATTTGAAATTGCTGTGGAAAAGGGCTTGTTACCCTTTTTATGGGCTGATACATAGAGTGAGATCCCAAGGTTCAAAAATCTGTGATGGAGAATTAGGAGCGTGCTAAGAAAGAATGTGCATCTGTAAGATTTACCACACTCGCAGTAGGTTGTTTCTCTGAGACAGTGGCATGCTTGGCCTGTCTATGGCATGCTGTACTTAATGAAGGCTGTGCTTTGAAAGGGGGCACAAAGCTGGCTGGCACAGACTACAGTGCAAGCACAGATGTGGCCTGTGTTTTCTGGTGATATATCCTGATTTTGACATATTGCCATTCATTATTTTGTTTTGAATGGACAAGCACTTGTCCATAAGTCTCTTCCTTCATCACAGCTCTGATGCCATGTGTTCCAGGCTCCCAGCCCTGTTCCAGACTCCTAGCCCTGCTGAAAACAGGCTGTCTGGTCTGTTAGAGATTAAATTCTTGGAATCTTCAAATGATAGAGTTTTTAACCTTGTGACTTGGAGTTATGGGGTTATGGAGTGTTTGAGTGCTGGGTTCTAATGTCTGATTGCTGCCATCTTTATCTGTAGCTCCTTCAAATTGTTTTTGGAGCTGGAGCCACAGGTTCGTGACATCATCTTCAAGTTTTACGAGTCTAAGTATGCTTCATGCCTGAAGATGCTGGATGAGATGAAGGTGAGTTGCAGGAGAGCATTGCAGATCAGACCCTAAAAGTTCCCTTTGCCTAACGTTTTGTGAGAAGCTTGATTGTCAAAAGTAGATACTAAGTATTCAGCTTCTCTGTGTCTTCTGTCTCCTGACATGGTGCTTGGAAATTGCGAGTAGTTTATTGGTAGAGAGAAATGATAAATGTTATAAACATATTGCTAATTCTTTTATTCATTCTCATTTTATTGTATTGTCTTGCTGTGGTGCAATTTTCTTAAGGTTTAAGTATATACACATAAATGTTTCAGAATGCAGGAATAATATATTTTTCCAGATTGCTTGTCAGCTCCTGATGTGGTTTATTGTTTTGCACAGGACAATCTGCTGCTAGATATGTACCTTGCACCTCATGTCAGGACACTCTATACCCAGATTAGAAATCGTGCTCTTATCCAGGTAATTGTTCCTGTCATCCCAGAGGTGGATCAACAGGAAGATAGGCCCATCTCTTTGCAATTGCTTTTCCCCTAGTTCCTCAGAGGGTGGAGAGTGCCCTTTGGTAACTGAACATTTTCTACTTTTTAGTACTTCAGCCCCTACGTGTCGGCAGACATGCGCAAGATGGCCACTGCTTTTAACACCACAGTGGCTGCTCTGGAAGATGAACTCACTCAGCTTATCCTGGAGGGGCTGATCAATGCCAGAATAGACTCACACAGTAAGGTGAGTGCATTTCACCCATGGATTACAGACTGAACAGGTTTACTAAGATTAGAAAGTCGCCATTCCTGAGACACTTGGAAGGTGCATTCGTCTGTTGGGCCTGGTGTATTCAGTAGGGGTGAGCTGTGTGTGACCTCAGGCTCCATAATGCCTTAGCTATTTTCCCTTGTGCAAAGAGAAGGCTTCCTGCTGTGGAACCCTGGCACAGCTTCCATATACAGTTCTCTGTATTGGTTACAGATTCTTTATGCTCGAGATGTAGATCAGCGCAGCACAACTTTTGAGAAGTCTTTACTAATGGGAAAAGAGTTTCAGCGTCGTGCCAAAGCAATGATCCTGCGAGCTGCAGTCCTGCGCAACCAGATACATGTCAAGGTATGGGCGTGTTAAACAGGGACATCAAGGCAGTGTTAAGATTTAGTTGGTTTTTTTTTTTTGTTTTTTTTAAACTAAAACTATAAAAGTTGGTGAATTGAACATTCTAGAAGAGAATGAATCTGTTGTGTTTGTGACTGGACAAATTCTTACAATAGTAAGTACTAAATATATAAGGAACGGGTGTTTCCAGCCAATACATCGATACGTTAACCCACTTGTACAACTCAGAATCTCCTTTGACATTTATATGGTTGGGTTAATTTTGAATAATTCCTTAGGTCCAATCCTTGAGAGACATATCTTTTACCTTATCAACAAGGATTGTTTGAAGTAATTTTTTCAGCAGAGGAATTAGAAGTACATTAATTGTTAGGAGTATTCCTTCTGGTTTGCAGTTTGAAAAGGGTGCCTTTAGGGAGGATAGGCCATCTCCACAGAATGTGTTAATTTCTATAGTATATTAAGCCCTGTGATTACTAAATGCTGGATAGGATTCAACTTCTGGGGCCAACACCACCTTGTACATAGTAAAAAAAGAGTGGCTTAAAAGTTCTGGTTTGACTTTTCTACAAACACAAAGCCATCATTATTTGTGAATCCAGGGGAATGCTCTCCTCCTGCTCTGCTTCACCTGTGCTTCATTTTGTCTCTCAGGCTGCAGAATATTTGCACATCACTAACTAGGATGTGTTTTGGTCTTGTTGCAGTCTCCTCCGAGGGAAGGTAGCCAAGGGGAGCTCACTCCAGCTAACAGCCAATCCAGAATGAGCACCAACATGTGAAAAACTTCGTTCACTACCAACAGGAATGGTCCCTCAGGACTGTACCCAGTGTCTCACCCACTAACTGCTGAGCTTCACAAACTGTCCCTATCTCCCTCACTTCTTGTCCAGATTGAGAGAGTCAGGGCTGGTGGTGGGTAATATGAATATTCCAATAACTTAATTCTCCTTGAAAAGAAATTATTTTTAAAAACAGCATCCCTGCAATGGGCCATCATTTCAGTTCTGGTAGAAAATCTTCCTTCATTCTCCTTCCACCACTCCATAAAGAGCTGTCAGGTTATTCATACAGATGCTGAGTTGACAGTTTTTCAGCTGCTATTAGTTTTCTTGTTTCAAAGCTGCAGAAATAGTTAGTTGAATGGACAGGCATGATATAAAGATGAATTTTGCTGGCCTGAAAGTATTGCCTTGATTTTGAGCAATGCTGAGCTTTCTGTTTTCCAAATAAACTTACAAATGCATTGCTCTCAATTATGGAGCTGGAGTGCTGATGGGGGAGGAGATTTCTGTTGAGAAACTCTTGGAGAATTTTCACCTGCACCAGAAAACATGGCATTGCTTCCATGCATTCAGTCACAGGCCTTTATTTTAGGGTTTTATGTTTACCTGCAGCCAGGTTCTTTCTCTCTGGTCTCTGTTTTCAAAGAACTGTTTCCTGATGTGTTTCCCACTTGTGTGTGACCTGGATTTGGGGTCTAGTGTTACTCATAGCAGTAAATCTCTACTTCATGCAAATATTGCTGCTTGCCCAGTCTTACTGCCATAGTGTGTCATGGTTTCCCCCACATGTGCAACTGTTGTTTTGGGTAGAATGGATAAATGCCATAAAACACCACTTAAGTCTTGTGGAGGCGCTGAAGAGTCAGTCTAGGTGCCCACTCTCCAGGTGCATTTATTCTGCTTTTCCTTTTATAAAGGGGTTAAAGGTGGCTGCCCAGGGTGTGTGTGTGTGGGTGTGAGTGTGTGTGTGTGTGTTTTCTTCCTGTGTTCATGAAAGGAGATATGCACTGAATTTTCTGAAGTCACTGCAGCCTTGTATTCATCTAATCCATAAGGCAAGCTGAGAATTTTGATCCAGCCTTGACTGGTCTGGCAACTGACTACAGATGTTACTGTTAATGTGTTCATGCTTTTTTAAAAAAATAAGTTGTTAAATCTAGTGCATTAAACAGCAGGATTAAAAAGCTTCTGAGTATTTGCAGTTTTGTGTTAAAGTTGGGTTTTAGGTATTTTGATCTCAAGCCATTGATTTTTTGCTAAACTTCATGGTGTTTTGTAGGCCGTTGTGTTTTGCTTTCTGGCTGGTTGGGGAGGTAGCTTGGATGAACTGTGAAGAAGGTGCAGTTTGAAGGAACAGTTAAACAGCAAAATTCCTGTAGCAACAGTGGTCTTTCCTGGCTTTCCATGCTTTTTATGACTCAGGTGCTGAAAATGGAAGCAGTAGTTCCTGTGAGGTCTTTGGTTACATGTCTTATATTTGGCATCGAAAATCCCATTTTTGAGGGAAAAACTTTGTGTTGGGCTTCACCAATGGCCAGTTTAGTGAGAAAGGCAAGTTGAGTCCTTGGGTAAATTGTTGTACATCCTTATAAGAAATGCAGGGAAAGTACTGTAATGCTTTCAATTCATGCTGAAGAAAAGCCTTTCAGTCCTATAATGTTACTTAAACATTCTTGCTTTCTTCCCCAAATGGGCCAGTGATACTATTTATAAGGGAAGTTCTTACACTCTGCTCTTTAAAAGATGGTTTTGCATCCCGGTGAAGTGTACCATGCCAGGTGGCTGTTTGTGCTTCCACTCTCTGGATTTTATTGACTGACATCTGTCCCTTGCTGGAGGATTTCTGCTGCAGGGCTCCTCGGTGGTCAGTCATGTCTTGAGCTGACTGGAGTCTGTTCTTCCAGACACCAGGAGCATCACACACCCCTCAGCAGCCACAAGGGGCCCACAAGGTGGCAACAGCAGTGTCCAGCTCTGGCTGTGGCCCAAGGCCATTCCGTAACGTGTGCAGATGAGATAAGTTTTGTTCCCCTTCGGGAGTGATTGAGCATTTCTCTTTTGTTGCTTAGTTCATTGGCATGGTGGATGCTTTGTGTAGAATTACTGGCATGTAACTCTTTCCTTTAGCATGTGAAAGAAGCTTTAGGATCTTGTAGGTGGGAGTCAGGGCTGTCCAAGTATGTTTCTTCTAGACATTGTCCAACACCTCAGTCCTCCGTTCTAACTGCCTGCCAGTCCCAAACCCCACAAAATACAACACAGTATGGATATAATTCTAGGCAAATTGCATTCATAAGCAGTTTCCCCCAGTGAAAATTATTCTTACCTTAAATTTCTAAGTAATTTCCCAAGTAATAAATGGGAAAATAGTGACCCACATAGAAAGAATTTTCAGTGATTCCCTGTGACCACCAAGGTCATTCAGTGGATGAAGTTTTGTGGGTTGTATAGTATGTTGGTATGTCTAAGATATGATCAGAGGAGCTTGTTTGTACGGATTTCACGAACTTGTGCAGCACCTTTTTGTAAGGGAATGCCAGTGGTAGGCCATGATGGGTTCCTCATGCAGTGTAAATCCTGATTTCTTTACATGACTTTGCTAGGAATAAAGGAAAAATAGTTGGAAAGAACCTTGTTCTTTTGGCAAAGGCAGTTTTAATTAGCATAATCACACTTAGTGGTAATGTAGAAACTGCCATTATGAGATTTGTGTTAGAGTAGTTGGGGGTGATTGGTAATTATCTGCCCAGAACTTGTCTAGCACAATTGTTTGTGAATTCTTGTGGCTGAAAGGCATCAGTGGGTGAGAGAGAAAATAACAGAGCTTGGTGTTTGCCCCAGGCCATAGGGGTATGATCTGTACATCTCTCCTGGGACCCTGCAGCAATGGTCTCAGCATTGTTCCATCCTCTGGATAGCTCCCAAAACTGCTGCTGAACAAGGTATTATTTCTGATACATTCAATGTAATATAAACTTCCAGAAAAAAATAAATGAGGAAACTTTAATAATAGCAACAATGCTTCTGACAAAGACCCGTCACGTGCTTGTCAAGCACTGATTTATTTTTCTTTAAAGTCTCCGCCAACTTTATTTGACTGTTTGAGATTCTTATGCCATCTTCTTCATTACTGTTTATATGAAGCAGATGGTAGTGGGGCAGCAGTGCGCTGCACAGGACAGCATTCTTAATATTTTTCATACCACCTGCTTGTGACAGCTGAGGTTGAGACAAGTGAGTGTTTCACTGTAGCTGATGGTATTCCATCAGCTGTGAATTTGCAGTAGGGTGGAAAACACCAGACTGGTGTGGAACTGACTTCTGCTTCTGATGCTGTTAGGGAATAGGGAAAGCATGACTGTCTCCTTTGCAAATGGGCTTTGTACTTCAACAAATGTTTGGCTTCTGTGTTCCTATGGATCTCTAAATTCCATTCAACATTTCATAGGGTTGCTGTGTAGCTTTAGATTCTCTCATAGGATAAGTTGATCAGGCTAAATTAATTATGGAACAGAAACTGGTTAACAGGGCATGTCAAACTATAAGACACAATGTACAAGATTCAGTAATTAGAAGCTCGGTAAATTCATAATGGAATTAAATTTCTTGACAGCAAAGAAATAATCCAAGGTTAGGCTTTAGCAGAGTTATTAAAGCTACAGACTGAAGGGCAGCTGCATTTACAAGAGTTGCTCTAATTCAAACAAAAACTCAAGTGGCGGGACCTGAAAAATCTGGCTTAGATGGTAGATCAGGCTGGGTCATTTTTTTTTGTCCCTGAGACCACAGGTACTACTGTTTCAGTTCCCTAAGCCTTCAACTCTGGCTTTGACTATTGTATTCCCTGTGCCTGTCTTTTATAAATTGTGAAGCCTCCGCACATAAAGTTTGCTGAAATCTCAGGGTTTCAGTCTTTGTTTTGATGCATTTTTTGTCTTTAAAATTTTCTTTTAAAATTTTCTCATATTTAATTTCATAAGCTGTTTGTCAAATAAAAGCAATTGGCTTTCTTTTTTGTCAGGTAAACTACCCCAACTTTTTTTTGCAGGCCTCTGAAAATAATTTAGATATAAGAATCCATTTTCCCTCAAACCTGAAGACTGAGCATCATTTTCAGCATCATCCAGGGCACTGCCTTGTCCTCCCCCTACTCCATTAAAATTAAATAGTGTATATCTTCTTAAGGGCCTGTGAAACAGAAGCAAAACAGGCCACGACCTTGCCAAGTTGGCAGGCTACAATTTTTTGATTAGAGATAAACCAGATAATGAGTATATTGCCTAGCCTCAGCGTAATCCCTTGTTAGTGCAGGTGTGCCCAGTGTGAACAGTAACTGGCTTGGCTTTGCTCATGTTGTAATCGGGCCTGAATTCACAAGCATTGGTTGATGAGCCATGAATTATCTGGACAGTTTTGCCTTAGTAACTGCAAGGTTGGCATCTTCTAGCATGGCTGTTTAAAGTTCAGGTTGAAACTTTTTTCCATTAGCATGGTGATCTGTAGCTGGATGCACAGAGGTCAGTCTATGTTGTAGTTGCCAAATCAAGCGGTTTTCCAGCCCCATGTCAGGAGAGTGGCAGCCTCCAGCCATGCCATGGACTGGAGTGAACAGGGTAAGGTCTGTGTATTTCTCCATTGTGCTTGTTAAGACATGCCTTGGGATGGGGGTAGGGACAAATGCACCTCAAATACTAATTCTGTATAGAAAGGTGTCCAATTAGTATTCTCAAGTGTAAGGCCCTTCCTGAATTTAGGAGCCTAAAGCCAGCTTGATTGTTCTTTCACACTGGTGATTCTGTGAGGAGACTGTACGTGTGAGCGCTGTGGTCTAAAATCTCACTGTGTGGGTGAGAAGATAATCCAAAGCTCTCACTCAGTCCCAGTCCTCCTGTGTTGCAACTGGCTGTTTCACCTCTTCAGACTTTGTAGATTTTCTCTGGCACAGTGAGCAGGAGACTGACTGAGCTTTCTGACATTTTTGGGAAACTGTAAGTGGGAAGAGGTCAGTTAAACAGTTTGAAAGCCCACGATAATGAACATTTAGCTTCTAGAAGAGGGGGGGAACAGAGCAGGGAACAAACTCAGGATACTTGACAGCTTTAACATGTATGCCTGCATGAGAGAAGAAGCAGACTATTTTCACAGGAGCTGGGAGAGGTGGTTTCAAGATTCTATCTTTAAGTGTGAGACCTTGAGCAGGGAAATATTCATGGACTTGGTTCCAACTTACCGCGTATTTTTCAACAGCCCTCTCTGTTAATATAGAGATTTCATCCTCTCCCAACCTTTGGCTCATGGTAGACTGTTAAGTTTTATCATAATGTAAGAAACTAGTAATTGTTGATGTGGTTATAGCAACATCTTACAGTTTTACATTCACATTTTCCAAGTACTGCTGCATTCCTTTCTGCATGGAAAATGTGGCCTACTAAAACACTGACAGATGTGACAACTTTTTCTGTCACTGAGAAAGTCACTGACATTGCTAGTTTTAGCATTCCAGAAGGCTGTTGTAATACAATAAATTTAGTCCCCAATATTAAAAACAGAACATGAAGGTTTAATGAGCGCACAAGAGGCAGAGTGTGATGGCAGCTTACAGAAATTGTCCCCAGCCAAAAATACAGCATTTTCAGTCTTTAAAACACAGCATGAGACATTTAATTGCATCTCTTTTATTTCAAATGCAGGATAATTCCCTGAGTAAGCAGTTTTTCACTTGAATAAAACTTTTCCAGAAAATCATGTGGAACAGGTTCACACAACTGACAGTGAGCTGGAGATGGCACATTCTTTGGCCGAGGGAAGGAGTGGTCTGGCAGGAGCTCTTGGACTGTTCATTTCCAAAGCTTCACATGGTAGTGTCACCAGCCTCCTTCAGCACTGGTGTCTCCCTCACCTCTGCATCTCCTCTCTGACTGATTTCTGGGGCTTGAATTCCTCTTTGACTGTGCTGCCAAGAAAGGGATTTTTCATACTTGGTCTTAAAAAGTAATCCATGACCTGAAAAAGCAAAAGGAGAAAGAAATCCCAAACCAACATCCTGAAATGAGATGACTACAGTGGTAAACAAAATACCTTATTCCTTATAAAGAAAGGGTCCTCACAGACTGGAAACTGCAGCTTGAGGCTTTGAAAGCAGCAGAAATAACATACATAGAAGGAAATGGTACTATAAACTTTTAGACAGTTACGTATGTAAATTTTAACACTCACCTATGCTCCAAAGATTAAAGTAATGAATATACAGGGGAGATGAGATGTTTGCTTGATGCCTGGTAAGGCCAGGTACACTTACCTGGACAATCTGCTGTCTCCTTGAATGCTCTTTTCTTACAGCATCCTCGGCACATGTTAAACACACATTTATTGCCCTGGGGTGGGATGGGGGAATAAAGAAGCTTGTGTCAGTGAAAATGTAATTATTATTGTTTACTGTATCAAGTAACAATATAGCTCTGCACTTTCAGATCTTTGGAAAAAAATGTACTCAGCTTAATGAAGATGACAGAGTTGATGTCATATTGGGGGCTATCAACAGTTTGCACATAACAAAAAAACCCCAACCAACCAAAAAAAAATCTGCATTCAACGTGTGCAACCCCCATAGCCTGTTGGGTAGCTGCAGTTATCCGCCACAAGCAGGCCCATGCCATAAGCCCTCTGGAAAAAGCATAAGCACATTTGGTGCTCGTGAGCTTGCTCTAGTTCTCTGCAACATGAAACAGTGCCTGACGTGCTACCATCTGTAGCTATGCCTAAAATATGTTACCACCAGAATTACTTCCCTACTTGCAGCTTAAAATACACCTGCGTACTTATTAAAATATAATGTATGACCCTTAGGGGACAGTAGCAGCTGAGTCTTGGCTAACTGAGGATGTGGCTATACTGGCCTGGGTCTCTGGGGTGCTTTGCTCACACACATTTCAGAAAACGGGGGTGATGTTGTTTAGTGTGGCTCCCTCCACCCCAGTTAAAAATTCTTTCATGTTTAGGGAAGCTTTAGTTTGAGTTTCATCTCCTTCTTCTTCTTTCCACCCCCCCCACACCTCCCACCCCATTTCATGACATAGCCCAGAAGCACATAATCCAGGGGAAAAAAAATAAATTACAGGCCTAGTCAGAAGATCTCAAGGGCTGCCTGCAACATTACAGTGACGCAAGAGCAAAACAAAAATAAGCCTAAGCCCTGCTGCAGACAATCCTGGTTTATGCAGCAAGCAATGTCACCAGCTATGAAACGGGATGGCTTTGAAAGTAGAGCAGCCCAGTGCTCAATGTTTTTCCAATAATGAAGACAGGAAAAAGAGAAAAAAATCCATTTTCTTCAGTAGCTGCAGCTTCAAATTGAGCCCTAGCTGGCTGCCACTGCTGCACCGCAGCAACTGTGTTGCAACAGGAAGCAATATCACATGCCTGTGTTCCAGGTTCTCCCACCCCCCCCAGGTGTAATGCTAATTCTTAAGATAGAATACAAAATTACTTGCATCTTACACCCTGCTTTACAGGTATTTTAGCTGCGATAAATACACTCTGCTCACACAGCTCAGCAACACAACCCGGTCAAGGAAACAGCTATGTTCCCCAAGGGAAAAATAAACAAAAGCAAAATTAACTCTTTGCAAATATCAAATATTTGAAATTTCAATAAACAACCTGTAAACCAGCTGCCTCATTTCACATTGCTAGTGGTGAAAACCAATGTTAATCTGCTTCAAAGGCAGAACTGAGGATGTGGAGGTGCTCATGCTTGTTTTGGTAAGGGAGGAGACCCAAATGCAACACAAACCGGAGCTGCAGGTGCTGCCTGATGCTCACTACAGGCTGTACTGTAATGTCATTTAAAGTATTTTTATTAGTACACTAAGAATCATACTAGTTACTCAAATTCGCACTTTGCAGAAAAGCTCCACTCACCACTAACCATCGTAAGAGGGGGTTTGTTTTTAACGTCACAGTAAAATACACTTTACACATGTGTGGAAGTTTGGAGATTTGTTTCCAAGTTATCTTGGGAAGTTCATTTAACTCACTCAACTGTCTTAGCAATAAATACCCTCAGCAGCAGTATGACTATACATTTTTTTAGAGAGGAAGGCAAATTCTCTAAAAGAACCTATATATGTTAGGGATTTCTGTGCAGCACCTTCAATCTCACAGACTGGTTAAATTTAATGGTTGCAATGCTTTAGCCTAAGTATGAACTTTCTTCCCCACACACACTTATCAGCAGGACTTGACATGCACCTGTGTGACTGGGCACTGGCATGGACCTGCATCAGGAGCTTGAGTAACAATAGAATCACAGAGTAGTTTGGGTTGGAAGGAGCCTTTGGAGGTCATCTAGGTCAACACCCTGCAAAGAACAGGGAAATTTTCTCCTAAATCGGGTTGTTCAGTAGCCCTGTCCAACCTGACCTTGAGTGTTTCCAGGAATGGGGCATCCACAACCTCGCTGAGCAACCTGGGTCACTGCCTCACCATAAAAAATGACTTCTGATCTATGACTTATCTAGTCTGAATCTACTCTCTTCTACTTTAAACCCCTTGTCCTACTGCAACAGGCCCTGCGAAAAAGTCCGTTGTCTTTTTTTTTTGTCCCCTTTAAGCACCGGAAAGAGAAATGAGGCTCCCCAGAGCCTTCTCTTCTCCAGGCTGAACACCCCTCACTCTCTGAGCCTGTCTCCATGGCAGAGGGGCTCCACCCCTGATCACCTCTGTAGCCTCCTCCGGGCCCGCTCTAACAGCTCCATGTGCCTCCTGCCCTGAGAGCCCCAGGGCTGGATGCAGTACACCAGGTGGAGGGGCTCACAAGAGCAGAGTAAAGGCTCAGAGTCCCCCCACTCCCTGACCTGCTGCCCACATTGCTTTTGATGCAGCCCAGAACACAGGTGGTTTCCTGGCTGCAAACGCACATTGCTGAGTCATGACCAGCCCCTCATCCTCCAGCACCCTGAAGTCCTTCTGAGCAGGGCTGCTCTCAATCTGTCCATCCCCCAGTCTGGATTTGATACCCAGGTTGCCCTGACCCAGCTGCCAAATCTCGCACATGGCCTTGTTAAACCTCAGAGACTCCCATGGGCCACTGCTTGAGCTTGTCCAGGTCCCTCTGGATGGCCCTGTCCCTCAGGTGTGTCACTGCCCCACTCAGCTTGGTGTCATCTGCAAATGTGCTGAGGGTGCTCTCAATCCCACTGTCCACATCATTGATGGAGACATGGAACAGTGCTGGTCCCAACACAGACCCTTGAGGGACACCACTTGTCACTTATCCCCACCAGACATTGCTTGATTGACCCCTACGTGGTCATTTAATTTCCATTTAATGGAAATGCTTTTATGGACACTCGTACTGACTTACCTTAGGGTTTCCACATTGATCACATTTTGCATATTTGGCTGAGAGAGAAAGAGAGAAAGCTGATTTCAGCAATGGTATTTTTATGTGGAAGAAATAAGTTTAAAAAAAAAATAAAAATCAGGACCAGACAAAGCTTGGTGCTTTTCTAGCCAGAGAGTCTTTTCGAAATAAAAATACAGTACCTCAAATAATAGTGCTAAGGTAAAGATACTTTGAATTTTTAAGTGCCTCGAAGCTAAATCCAAACACAGAAAATTTTAATCCTCAAATCAAGCATAAAACAGGAGGACATCAGCTTGAAATTGATACAAAATTTCCATTTCAAGTACTAGTGACAGCTACAATTCAGCTTGTAAACCATTTTCATCTTAAAAAGATGCTTAAAGAGAATCTGGGACCTTCTGCTTTGATCCTTGTTTCCTTTACTAGTGAACATTATTTGAATCACATTGCCTCCTATTGAAATTTCCCAACAATTCCCCCTCTTTTGCAAGCAGTTTGTACAAGTACACAAGCAAGGAAAATTCACAGCAGCAATTTCTGTCAAAGGTGCTATCAGCAACTCTCCATACATTTATGCCAATAAATGGAACTTACGTTTTAAAGATGGATCAAAGCTTTTATTTGGATTTCTTAACTTCTTTTTTTGTTTATTCTTCGACAGAAGCTCAGAATTTCCATCTTCCTCCTCTTCCAGAGCACGTTTCCCTCGCACACCTTTTTCAGTTCCACAGTCTCCATTCTCCCTGCATCTCTCCTTTGGCCTGAAACAGAGAATTTAATCGTAAATTGGCTGGAGGGAAAAAGGTAGCTGTTCCCTGACCATTATTTTGGTTCACAGAAATCTGGGTAAACCATAAACCTTTCTGTCATGTCTACATGGAAGTGTCATTGCCCTCAGAAGTGGAATAGAAAAACCCAACTTTTTTGGTTAACACTGGCAGTTAATAACAGACATACTATCAGATGTATCAGTTCGAAAGCAAATTAAAATTGGCCAGTTAAATTTGGCACCTTTCATTCCCAGGTTTTACTTAAGCATCTATTTACGAGTTTACTTAAATATTAATCTTGTTCTCTTCTTCAGCCCAGTTTTCAGCAGAAGGGGAATAAGCTATCAGTAATGCTTGTCCATCCATTACAAACATCCTTTATAGAATACAATTTAGTTCTTATCCTTGCCACCAGGGCAGTTTCATGTGGCATGTAACAATAAAAACATTGTCAGGTAGCATATTTGCTGCACATCAGGTTCTTGTTCTGAGCTGCAGCGCGATTCCTGGTTTTTACTTTCCAAAGAGAGAAATTTGAGGAGGATCCAAAGGAGAAGATGCACACAATGAGCAACATCCCCATGAATAAAGCAATAACTAGGAAAAAAACCAAACTAGAATAAAAATAATCCGAAGTCTTCATTTTTTTTTTTTAAATTTTTTTTTTTAATGAATGTAAGCTCCCAGAAGAGAATCAATGGCTAATACTGATGGTATGCATGGGAAAGGTCTATGAGTACTTGTAAGTATCAAAACAGGTAACTCACCCTGGCCTGATGTATGGCTGACAGATCCAGTGGAAAAAAGGCAACCCTTCTTTTGGCTTTTCTCCTTCTTTCTGATTAGCTATTTCTTCCTGCAGCATAGAGTTATAGTCAGTTTTCCTGGAGTTGTCAGGAAATACACTAAATAACACCTCAAACTCCGGGAAATCACAAACTGAAATTTAAGCTAACAATTACTGGCAGCTACATATAGGTGAAAAAAGCATCTACTAAGACAGCTGAATTGAACCACATTTGTAACTCTTAAATCAACTTTATCCCATGTAAAGCTGTCCAGGCTTAAGGGGATGCTACTGTAGTAAACAACCAGTATCAAGGTTGGTAAGCCACAAAGTCCCAGAGAAGTCATGTCATGAATGGATGCCAACTGCGTGATATAAATGGTACGTTCCCACCAAGTGCGGGCAGTGCTGTTCTGGGAGATTAGGGCTCATCTTGGTACCTGGCATCGCAGTTTCAGCTCCCTGTTGACATCTACAATGCCCTCCAGAGTCTTCACTTTTGCTAGTTCTTCACGCAGCTGCTGGTAAACTTGAAGCCTGAGGCAAATCCCAAACATCAAGTTATATCTAGACTGAGTTCAACTAAAAATAACTTTATAAAAGCATTTTATACATTTGCCTTTGGTAGAAGCTTAGGTTCTTCCTTGTTAAGTCCAGAGAAAAGCACACATATCTCTTTTCCAGATAAATACTTGGCAGACAACCAAGGTAGTTTGACATAAGCTAACATCAATGTACAGTGCATCAGCTGCTTCTCAGGAACTGCCCATAGCCATGCTCTTACCCCACAATAAATGCAACAGCGCTTTGCCTCACAATGAACAAGGAGGTAATTAACTAGTATTTGCCATGAAGAGTGTGTGTGCATACAGGCAAATTACCACATGACAGCTGGCGTGCTATGAGCGCATGCCCCAGCTGATCTTGTGGCAACTTATTCATTCCCCATGCCCTGTTTCCCAGATATGAAGAGTAAAGGCCTCAGCCCACACCCTCTTCAGCCACGTCGAGGAAAGAAAACCTTGCAGTATTCTCATTCTGGCCACACAAATCTTTGTCCGGAAAACCCAGACACTTGCTAAGCAGGATGGGCCCAAAAACCATTAAGAGTTCTCTGGAAATACTCACGTGTGATGCCAAAGCTTGAAGAGATGAGCCCTAACATAAGACAACGGACAAGGGTACTTCCGCACTATCTCCAGATACTCCTCAGCCATCTCCCACACCAATGGGTTCCGGCCCTCAAACAAAGCGGGGTTATGGAGATTACCTTCTATAGAATGAAAAGAAATACTCAAACTTTCATTTCAGGATTGAAACAAAAAGCAAAATCTCTGCTCTGGAGTTTGATCATCTCTTTTGTGATTCCACAGCCGCAGACAAATCACCCATGTATTCACAAGAGGAACACAGGGGCTGTAAAACTCTAGCCTGACCTCAGAATACTATAATTCACTATATAATTCCTAATTGAGCCAAACAGTTCATATCTAATTAAAGTACAGTTACTAGAAAGGCATCTAACCTTGACACAAAGAGAGTAAAACAATTAATAAATAGAGAAATCACTGCTTTTGTTGACCAATGGTTAATAACTTACAAAACAGGCATCTTACCTTATGTCTGTATTGATATTTGTCCGGCCTGAGTTCACAAGATATAGCTTCTCATTATGCTTTTCTCTACTAGCTTCACAAGCCTTTTGTTAATGAGTATTTTCTAAAACCAAGATTCCACAACCCTTCTTTAACAGCGTGAATAATTAGAAACTCTTTCTGATGCCTCTCCCACCTCTTCCTGTAGGAATTTACGTCAGTTCTTTCTTATCCCAACACAACATGAACCACCTGCAGGAATATTAATCCGCAGATGTGCTTAGTTCATCGAGAACCATTCAAAAACTTCCACTAATTAAGAGATGTCATAAAAATATTCCAGGACAACACGAGCGCCATAGATGTGAGCTGTCCAGTCAATGGCACTGCAAGTCCAACGCCACAATTCTTAAAAGTTTTAGGTAATTCCTGGTCCTGGTATGAGATGGCCAGTATAAGAGGAGGGAGAATGGCCACTCAGCTGTCAATCAAAGCTGTTCACCAAGTCAATCTGACATAAGCTTTTAATAAATGCATACGGGGCTGCTAACAGAATAAGAAACAATTCATATTCTCATCTGTTGTAAGTTCATTTTCTTTACCTGCACTCATGACGCCATGTACTCCTGTCTTACGGATACATTCTTCCACATCACTGAGACACTGGATGTTTCCATTTGCAAACACAGGAATGTTTACAGCTTTTCTATACCAGTGAATAAAACAGGTGCATAAAACTGAGAATTAGAGTCAACCCAGAAATTCTCCTCCTGTCACACAAATTTGTTTGCTCTTCAATGCCACTGTACAAACTATGTAAAATCCAGAGTGTTAGTAGGAATCCACTAAGACTGGTACTGCTCACTAACCTGACAGCTTGAATGTGCTCCCAAGATGCCACACCAGCAAGTGGTCCTTTCTGTTCTTTAGTACGGCCATGCACAGTCAGCAGCTGCAACACAAAATTATATTTACTTCCCATGTGTATGAGCCACTGGCATAAATCCACCAACAAAAATTTCCTTTCACTCCCTTACACTGCACGGATGCCACTGAGCTCCTGCTGCTATTTCAACAGTGCAGGGAGTTTAGCATCACAGGAAGATATCAGCAGATCACGTACCATGACATGGTCTTAGGCTCCTTTCATCTTGCTATTCCACGGCATGACAAAATTGTATCATGGGACAAACTACAGATTTCCTTTCGCACTGGATTGCATTTGTGATTCGCTTTGGAATTTGTGACATATTGATCGAGCTTCCTCCTCAGCAGAAGGTCCAAATACTGTCAATACTTTCTCTAACTACAGACCAACTCTTCCAATTTAACTGGAGTTAAGTTCTAGAAAGCTGCCTATTTCTTCTAGTGATACACTTTTTTTTCTACAGTCCTGTGGATTTCATGCATTCACACTGCCTCCTGCAGCACTAGATGAAGATTGAGATGCTCAATCACAGTGAAAGATACTGCACAGTGCAGTGATTACAAGAGACTGAAATCATCATGTCTTCCATATTATACTATTGACCTGCTGCCTAGGACTGCAAACACACAGAATCTGTCTGCATCCTGTTTGCTTTGTCTGCAAAATAATGCAGTCTATTAATCTCCACAGTATACCAAGAACTGGTCGCCAGATACTTTACACAAAGATATGACCAATGCAAGAGTACAGGGAGCAGCTGCCTTCTTACCTGGCAGCCAGCTTTCTCCAGCATCTGTGCATACTTCACTGTCTTGTCAATGTCTGGGAAAACGCGGATTTTGCATGTGATGGGAACAGAGAGCTTCTCATTAGCCAGTAAAACTGAGAAAGATTGAAAAGACAGGTAAGTGCACTGCACAATGCTATGAAAATGTCTGCTCTCCTCAAGATCTCATACTGGATGTGATGTGGAAATAGCCTTAGAAGTTAATGCTATGTAGTTCTCACAGCTTAGAAAAATCAGCCATGTCCTCTGCAATCCTTATTGCATAAGTTAATCACAAAACAGTAAAATATGAAGCACAAAATCTGCACCCTAACAAGGTGACATAAAACAGTCACCCATTTACTAGCCTTAACATTTCTACTGCATCAAGCCTTCACTTTCAAAGACTATCTCCTCACAACTTAATTATTGATACAAGTTTATTAGCATCACAGGCTACTGTACTCCTCTAATGTTAATCCTTGCTTGTCTACTCTTCCTACAAAAAATGCTTCACTTCTTTGCAAATTATCACCCAAATAATCATGATAAGTAGAGTCTAATCCATGGCAAGCAGATGCTTATCAAGTGAGGTAGGCTGTGGACCCAATCAAGTAGCAAAAGTAGGTTATATAGAGTCAGGGTGAAATCTAAAACAACATGTTAAACTCCCAGTCCTTACACAGTACATGGAATCACAAAAATACTGAAAAGAGCTAACAAAGAGAGGCAACATGAATACACTGAGTTACGGTGTGTCTGAAATTCTCTTCTCTTCCAGAGCTTGCATATACAATTTAGGAAGTCACTTGCTGTCTTCTAATCCAATTCCTACAAACTCTCATGATAGGCACTTCATAAAACCCTTTCAAAGAAGCAAGCAAGGTGTACACAGGTGCAAGCAAGAAAGAGTGCTCCACCATTTTAAAGGTGGGTGGGGAAAGAAGGAGGAAAAGGACAGCCTAAGACAACTCTCTTACTAGACAGCCTGGACTTTCACCCAACTAGACCACCTGGGTTCTCTTCACACCTTCAGGCTATTCTGATTTGCATATTTCTCAACAGCTACATTACATGCTGGGCAAGGAAGCACCGTCTATCTTCCAGGTTCTCAGCAGTGTCTTTGTGCCAAACATCACTCAAGTTTCCCCAGACCACCAGGAATGCAAACAGAAATAAGACTAACTTCACGGTTCAAACACTTACTCTGACATGGGGTGAAGGCACATTATCAGTTCTACAAAATGACCAAAACCTTGCTTTTTACATCAGTTACAAATCCATTTCTTAAAAAAATAAGATACTGTTCACAACAGCTATTGATAACCTGAAAACAACCTATACAAATTAGGAGAAGAAAGGCCTAATTTGCCATGCTGTGGACAGAAAGAGTACATGGAGTCGGTCAGAAAAGGGCAACTGTGGCTTCAAGCAGAAACACGACTTTTGGCACCGGAGAGCTTCAAAGTGAAAAAGTAAGGCACTGGAAATTCAACTGTTTCTTGAGTTGGAGAGCCACTAAGCCATCATACGAGACTGGAACTTAATTGACTCACTTTCACCTAAAGTCTGTTTCAGGTATGAAAGTCTTTTAGCAGATCTAGCATGAGTGCAGTGGGATATCACCAAGTATCTTGAGGGTGCCACTGGAATACAGTAAGAAATTAAAAAAAAAATAAAAAGAACACAACCGACTGCTCAAAACCCAAATACAACTCTGCCCATAGAAATATGACGCACCTCCTTTCCCCCAAAATCCCTAAACCTCCCCTCAATGATTAGTTCATCTTATTCCCTCTCTAAATACTTACTCATTCTCTGAAGAAGATCCCACTCCTCTTGCAGAAATGCTCCATAATGACCTATGATAAAATAGCATATGACAAACTTGTGCAGAAGAGTAAGATCCTGAAGCATGGTTTTCATAAACACTCACAAAGATCCAGACACCCATAAGCCTCGCTGGCAGAAACAGAGTTGCTCTGTCCTGCCCCACCTGGAAGAGTCAGATCATTCTGTTCTCCCTGCCACCCCAGATTTACAGGGTAAACAAGGAATCCCCACACCCTACTTTCACTGGTACTCCCTAAGGCTGATGTGTTAACAATGGCAGCTCAAAGTCCAACTTCCAAGGGTTTATACCAGATGTTTAATAAATCCCATTAGGATAAAAGATGATCAGACTGAAAGATCTGTTTGCACCACTGATCACTGCCTACCAGTCTTTGAAAGATATTTTAGAAGAAGAATGGGCAGTTACTGAACAAATCTTTTCTCAACACCTTAACTGATACAAAATTTTCAAACACTGGTTCTGGTTTTCAAACATGTGGTATCTGTAAGAGATTCAGCAGGTGTCATCCTCTTCTACACTCCTGTGAAAAAGCTCTGTGCAAGTATCAGGGAAATAGGAGATGCTAAGTGTCTGAATGATTTAATTTTAAATGCAGTTTTTCAAAATTTGGCTGTTTGAGCAACCAAAATCAGAAGGAGAATCAAGCTCTTATTAAAAATACTTTTTCTGAAGGATATTCTAGACACAGGAGCTGCCACTTGAGAGAAGTTGGAATTAATTATATTTAGTTTTTGCTTTAGGTACTACAGAGAGTTACCTGCTACACTGGGTGAAACTAAGTCTGACTTCAGCAGTACTGCAGCCCCTCCCCAAGGCTTGATTTGGCACTCTTGATGTTTTACTGCCAACTTCCACATTTGAAACACCATTTGCCATTTCTCTGTTTATCCAGAGTTCAGATTTGCACATACCTCTCTTTGCAATCATTTGGGGGCAACCCAAATTTAGGTCTATGGCATCACAGTAATCCTGAGCCAACAGTGCTGCTTGGACAAACACTTCTGGATCATTGGCACAGAACTGTAAAAACCAAAGAAAAGTGGAACAATCAGACAACAGCTTTCTTCAAGTACTGACAACACGCTACGATGTAGTTATGAAGCAACTACCTGCTACTGAAAACAGGCAGTTAATAACAGGGAAAACTATTTCTCAAAATGATCAAAAGAAGCCATAGGATGTAATCTTTTTGGATTTCAGTAAAAGCGTTTGATACTGTTTCTCACAGGATCGTTCTGGACAAAATGTCCAGCCTACAGCTGGATAAACACACTGTGTGATGGGAGAACGAGTGGCTCATGGGTCCAGGACAAAGGCTTATAGTGACTGGGGTGACAATAGGCTGGTGAGCAGTCACTACTGGGGTTGCGCAGGACTCCATTACATTCAAAGCACAGTGCAAAAAGCATATTAATAGGTTAATTTGAAGTTTCTTTGTTTGAAGAGGACAGAGACAAACTGATCTTTGCACTTATGCTTTTAAATAGATTTTCTAAAACTCATTTTTAACAAAAACCAGTGCCATCACGTCTTTACATAAACTTGAAACAAAATTTAAACTGTAACACTTCTGACCAGAAGGTGTTACTTACCCCCTACAGCACTACATAAATTATGACTGACACCAACTAGAACAATAATTCATCATTTGCTTTCTCTGAGACAACTGAAATTATGGAAAGCCTCCAACCATGCCATATAATGAGAATGTCAGCACAGTAAACAAAGCCTTCAGAAAAGGCTGAGCTCAGATGTACCTCTGCCTAATCTAATTCCGAGACTCTGCGATCAAATCTGTAAGGACTGCTTCATAAGATCAATACAAAAATTAGTTAGTTCTGTACTTTATGCCCAATAGTGGCCAGTGGGAAGAAGGGTAACACAGCAAGCTCACAGCAACTGATCCTGTTCAGGTCACCCGGAACACACAGCTTACTGAGCTGATGATCTGTGACTTACAGCTTTCTAAGGTTACTTGAATTTCTGCCACATGTATTTTTCTGTGTCAAAAGAAACCACGTCCCATAGAAGAATGTACAAGATGCTGAGATTAGCTCAGTTGCTTAGAGCATGGTGCTAGTAACACTAAGGCTGTGAGCTCTATCCCTTTATAGGCAAGTAATTTAAGAGTTGGACTGGATGGTTGTTGTGGGTCCCTTCCAACTCAGAATATTCTGTGATTCTGTGAAAGCTGCAGTGTCTTTAAAGACTTTGGAAGCAGAAGGCGTGTTTGTTGCACCTGAAGACCCTCAAGTGTTTTCCTTCACTTGTTTTCTAAACTCATGTAATCTTTCAGAATTCAGTACATCTCACAGTAATGAATTTCTCCATTTATAACTACCACTACAGTTACTTGTTTCCCATTCATCATCTTCAAGTCATTAATACTTCCAACAGGCTTCTCTTATCTTCCCCCCTCAGTCAAGGGAGACACTTCTTTTCCAGGGTGAAGAATCCTCATCCATTTAACTGCTCCATGTGTGGAAATCAGCCACTCCTCTGCTCATGACAACTCTGCATTTTTCTCCAGCTCCACAAGCCGCTTTCCCTCTTTGGGATAGAGTGAAGTACCTGAACATCACACTGTAGTCCAGAAGCAGAAGCAACACATGCTTTAAAGTCTATCCTATCTTCCTTGCATCCTTTCTCTATAGCTAAACACTGAGCTCAGGGTTTCAGAGAAGTACTCAAAAATCCACCTTAAGTGGTACCAGATCCGGGACACACCCTGACTCTACAAGACCATCTGTAATCTGACTCTAAAGATGAGATGTAGGGGACTTTTGATAAATGGGTGAATGATAAATGTTGGCTTTCACATATATGAATTTAACATTTACAGGTGATAATGTACTGTGTAAGAATAATGTTAGGATAAATTATAATTAAGTAAAAACAAGGTTAGAGTGAATTTTAACTTTGAGATAGTTGTAATATGTTAGAAAACGTAGTAATAAATACACGGTAATAAATGTCCTTTTAAGTTAATAAACCACAGGCATCCCAGCAAGTCTGTTATCTTAACTCACACCTCCCAGAGAAACTGTCAACTACAAATTAGGTTGGAACTGAGGAGACATCAGAGGAGGATTCCTACCTTCAATTCTGAAACAACCCAGAAGATCCCAGACGGTGCCGTGCTGCCCGAAGTGGGCAGAGATTGGAAGGGAGAAGTTGTGTAAAGTGTAAATTACCTTTTGGACTTAATGAATACATAACAGTTGGAGAAGATACTTAAGTTCACAGTAAAATGAATGAAATGGCACCTCTGGCAAAATTGCTAAGCGCCCAGCGCTGTTTTTGCCTTTGCTCCACCAATAAATGTTCAATATTATGCTGCTAAAATTTCAGCTTGCTAATTCATTTATATCAGGACTGAAACTCTGTGAGAAGCCCACTGCTCCAGGCCCCTGTGGTTAAGACAGCAAATCATCTGC
>VZTX01004876.1:82786-126624 GCA_013400915.1 Pardalotus punctatus | reverse complement strand
CGGGAGAGGCGCGGCAGCCACAGGGCCGCGTCCGGCACGAGGAGCCCGCGCTGCCCGGGCCGGCGGCAGCGCCTGAGGGGCGGCTGCCAATGGCGCCGTGCGTAAAATTTCAGCTTGCTAATTCATTTATATCAGGACTGAAACTCTGTGAGAAGCCCACTGCTCCAGGCCCCTGTGGTTAAGACAGCAAATCATCTGCTAAACATGGCATATACAGAAAAGCACACATCTTCACGTGCTAAGTACTGTCGGCGGTATTTAGATGAAGAAAATGAGATTTCTCTCATCCTATATAACCACGTTAAAATGTGCATGAGCCTGACTATCTTCAACTCACGCACATTTGGAAAACGCCTGGATTTGTTAGCACGAGTGCGGTGCATGGTGCGGGTGCGTTTGGCAATGCTGACTTGCGTCCTCAGCGTTATCCAAGAACGCCCCGCACGGTGAGCCCAGCGAAGCTCTTCCTGGCAGCAGCCGCCGCTCCCGGTGCTGGGGCTGACGGGGCGATCCGGGGAGGGTGCCGCACTCACCTGCACGATGAGCGGCCGGTCCTCGGGACAGGCTTCGCCGTAGAGGTTCTCGCGGCGGTAGTTGGCGTCCCTTAGGAAGACCTGGGCGTGCAGCATCGGTGTGTAGCAGAGCTGGGCGCCGTGGCGGCGGCTCAGCAGCCTCCAGGCCAGCTCGCTCTGGTCCACCATGGGCGCCACTACATAGTGGGCACTCCGCAGCGTCTCCCTCCAGAAGGCCTCCCCGCGCAGCTTCGGCATCTCCCGCCTGCTCGCCCGTGCAGCGTTGCGGCCGCTGCCGCCCCGCGCCACCGCACCGGGGCTCGCGGCCTGAGGNTGGGCAGTCTCCCCCCGGGTGCTGGGCAGTCTCCCCCCGGGTGCCGCGGCCGCGCAGGGACCCTCGGCCGGTACGCGGCTCGCGCCGTACGGCCGTGGCGGCAGTAGCTGCCGTCCTCTGTCCCCGAGCCCAGGGCTGGAGGCCCGAGGGGGCTTCTTTGAGCGCTTCGGCCTCTGCCCCAGCAGGTGCCGAGGGGAAGCAAGAGCTCAGACTAAGTGAGAGGCCTGCCCGGTCCTTGGTGTTGGATGGTCTGGGCAGAGAGGTGAAAATTATCCACGTGCCTGAACCAAATAAAACAGTATCCATGATGAAGTTGTTCATTCTGCATAATTTTATAAAGCTGCTGACTATCACCAGGATGAGCACAGTGGAAGATTTCTGCTTCTCTTGGCCAGTATGTTCCAGAATATTAAAAATGCTGCATCTCCACTCCAGTCAAAACAGCAATGTAACTTGAGTTACAGGGCTTTCTTCTTCAAAAGAGAAAAATGAAATCATGTAACAAAGCATCAGAGGCTAAGCAGGGTTACATGTACACTCCAATTGCTCAGTAATCGTGTTAGAGCCTGTCTATCGACAAACCTCCACAGCTCAAGTTCACTGTCAAAGCCTGTATTTTTCCTCCTCTCCAACTTTCTAGCACTCATGCCTGTGATGAACTTGCTGCGATAAATAATTACATTTCAAGCTTCTAATTCTTTTTTACTATCTCTCATTACCTCTTGGCAGCCTGAAGAGTCAGGTTGCTATTTTAAATACACAGCCTCTCCCCCACTCCTTGAGCGCTCCCATTTCCTCAGATGCAGCGGCTCCAGGGATATTTTTTTCTTTCTTTTGACCCCGAGTTTCAGGCTTGATGTCTGGTAACTTAAATAAGTGCAGAAGAAACAAACACCTGTGTCCTATTCTACCTTGAATCTTTGGGGTTTTACTTGACCTCCGTCTCACCCCCAGAGAACTTTGCTTTCTGGTAGTGCTTCTGCTTTCTGGTAGTGTTATTTAAAGTAATCAGTTCTATTAAACTGTGACCCTTCTTGCATTTTTTAAACTACTGTCTTCAGCAAGAGGTGTATTTCTTTGCCTTCAGGAAGGTGGTAGACTAGAGAAGGAAAATAATAGCTTTAATACTGATGACAGCATATATGCTATGTGCCATACACTCTTTCTATTGCAGATTTAAGGCATATAGTCCATCATTTCAAAATGGCAATGTTCGTTTGTGAGCCTAAATAAGTTTATAGGGTCAGAGAACTGTTCTTCAGTCATGAGATTAAGATAAGCATGGCCTTAGCCTGTGAGAAGCTAGCTGAAAAGGATGGAATGTATCAGCTGACAAGAATCCCCACTTCAATTTCACAGAGAAGGGTAGGTGTGAGGGACTTCACTTCTGCCCTTGTCTTCTCAAAACAAGTAACTGCAATATTGGATTTTGCCTTCTGGTACTATTCTACCTCTGTCTAATCTGATGGGCTACTGAGAAACAACAAGTAATACCAGCACTAATAAGGTTTTTATTTTTGGCACACTGTGTTCAGCAGCCAGTTATATAATGGGTTACATGGCAGAAGCTCGTAATCAGATAATTATGGGGCAAAAAAGGCCCTAAACAAAATGACCTTCTGCTTTTCAAATAACAACCACAAGAACATTGAGAGCATATAAGCTGTAAGTAATTCTTGAGCAACTTCTATGATTAAAACAGTATCTTCAAGCTCTGCTTAGATGAAATCATACATATTTGTTTATACAGGGAACTTGTCAAACTCCTGCTTCAACAGATGGGACAGCATTAGTCTTTGCTCCCTCCACACAGCCCATCCAGATATGCTAAACACTTTAGCACAGAACTATTGTACCTGTTTGCTTAAAGTTTAATCACTCCTTTCTTCTTCCTTTCAGTTTTAAATATAACCAACACAAGTAGGATTCTTTCAGCTTTTTTTTCAGGCTAACTACAACTGCCAGTAGTTAAACCAAACCAACCGGTTCCCATTTATTTTGTTTTATGTAGTACACTATGCCAGTAGGTGCAAGGACAGTGTGCAGTAGATGTCATGAAGTCCCATGGTATGTGCCCAGTTCACATACCCACTCCTGCATCAGAATCTTTGCAGCTCACCCTCACACATCACACATTTTCCTCCTCCTGTTACTGTCTGAAACCTAAACATCATACCTAAAACTTCAGAGCATTTATACCCTTTGCCTAGCTAACCCTCACAGCAACCCTGAGGTAGATGCTATTGTCCCATTTTACAGGTGAGAAAACTGAGGCAGGAATATTAATGGCTTGTCGAATACAGCAAATAAGAACCAGTCTGAGAGTTTTCACTTCAATATTGTGGTTGTAAATTGGTCGTATCTAAGGTACCAGAATCATGGCAACAAAAAGCCATGCTTCAGAATACTAAGCCATTATTATTACTATTGTTATTATTACTATTACTATTATTATTTCTACAGACTACAAATCAGATATGCCAGCATCTTTATATCAAGAAGTGAAAGATTCCAGGTGAAATGTGGGATTAAGAAATGGTGGTAGAAAATAATTCAAAAGCCAACCAGCGATCAATTCTGTTTAATACTAGGAAAGCCAAAAAGACACTCTTCAGACCAAAAAGTATTAATTAAAAGAGGGGAAAAAAAAAAAAGAACAAGACATTTCAAAATGGTTTAAGCTGACATTATGTTGTTTTATTTCAGATTTCACAAAAGAAATACTTTATAAAACTAAAACCAGTTAACCCAGCCACTATCAACAGAGGGTGATATAAGCAAAAGACACTAGGTCAGAACCTGCAGTGAAGCGCCATCTGTTCCTGTCACTGGAATGCTCCTGTACTACCAGGATACTTCACTGGGGGATGAAGATGGAGAGAACTGGGATTTTACGGCAGTTCCGAGAGGCACAATAGCTCCTCCTAGTTGGTGCTTTGTTATTATCCAGGTCTCCTCTGTATCATAAGTGTAGCAAGGATTTACTGATTTTGGAAAGGACCGGCATAGCAAATGCAAGAAATTTTTCAACTGAATTTTATGCAAATTTCCTTTAAAAAGTTACTGTATTTTAAAATCAGACCATCAAACTGATTACTTAGCTAACTTATGTGGGATTTCCAGTCTCATTACTGAAAGGAAAATGAATACACAAGGCTTAAGCAAGCCCCATGTTAAATAAAATATATAGGGGCTTTGGGTAGATACTTTTATATTTGCCTGAGCTTTGGTTATGGGAAAGCACAGGTGGGAGGATTTGTTCAGTTATTGTTCAGGAATTCTATTCCACGCCCACCCCCACTCCCCTCCGAATTTTTTGTTGGGTGGTGAGACTGGAGGTGAGAGACAATAAGGTAAAGCAATAATCGTTCTGCTTTACTAAGGTTCTGGTACAGCAGGCCACAGAACCTTGCAAAAACATAAACATAATACCTGCCTAGGGACAGCTTTGCCTGTTTTTTTCATGCCCAAGTTAAGGCTGCTCAATACAGGGGCATCTGTCAAACCATCCACCCTATACCCCCAGGCCCCTCTCTCCTCTGAAGAGCAGATGATGGCAAGAATCCTTCCTTCTACCTTTTCCTTTCCGAAAAGGGCAGGGCAGTTGGAGAAAGAAAAAAAAAAAGAACAAAACAAACAAGAAACCAGATTATTCCGAAGATGCGTTTTGGTTTAACAAATGGGCAACTTTCCCTTGTAGAATAAACCTTCCCTTCCAAAAAGGGATGTTTCTTTTCTCCTATAACCCACGATAAATTAAAACCAAGTAAGAAGTCTCTGGTTTGACACAATAAATACTTAGAATATAGCAAATTAAAAAATATAGTTACAAAACCCTCAATGGAATTCTCTTTCTGACCTAAACTGCAGACAGATTCTTCACAGACAAAAAGTATCTCCAAAATCAGCTGCAGCTCCTCTCCTCTCCCTGTTCACTAGGCTTGGTCAACAAGTGCTATCACATACCCTTTGGAATACTGTTAAGACAAAAACAATATAAAGCACAAGAAATCTACTCCTAAATTTGTTTTTCATACTGCCAAGGGTATAGGAAGCAACCATCTGTGGGTAACCCTCATTGCAGTGTGCAGTGACAGAGTCAGAGCACTACAGTAACATGGATAGGGAGACTAGGGGCCAAAACAGCCATAGGAAAGGAAGGAGATAGAACCCATAAAAGTTGGAAAATGAGAGAATAAGCAAGAAAGAGAGAAAAAAGACCAATTGAGTCCTGCTGCACTTCCCACTTCTGGCAGCAGAGCAGATGAGATGTTGAACAACAGGGAAGAGTTCCCAGGGGTCTGTCATAAGGAGGAATGTTGTTGGCATTTTCTTCATCACTGACAGTGAATAAGTAGAAGTTAACCCTCTCTGACACTGACACGTGGCTCTGCCAGGGAGCTGTGGATGATCCCAATAATTGATTCAACACCATCTCCCTCCAGCAAGGTGCGGTGATCCCCTTCAATAACGTGGACAGATACTTTCCCATCACATACCTGTGTAGGTACAAAAAAGAAAAAATTTTCATTCACAATTTACAACCAGCTGGTCACCTAGCCATTCTGGGTTTGTCAGTCTTCTAAGTTACTCATAGTTTAGACCAGTGTCTCTATCAAACTCAGTTAGAAACATCACCAGGTTTACTCTGACACGTTTTCACAGATCAGCTCTGGGGCACTGTTTGGAAACAGTGTTTTAAAGCACAATAGTTTGACAGCCTGACAGGTGATCTACTCAAATGTAAGCTGGGCAGGAAGTTAACCGACCTAGTACCAAAAGAATAATTTACCTAAATAACAAAGAATAAATGATAAAGTAGCTACTTTCAAGCCCTTAAGTAAACCAAACAAACAGCCCCTCCCTGCATCTTTCTCCCACCACCAGAAATCTTCCTTTAAGGTCATTATGTAACTGTAATAACATAGAAGTTAGCCTGGAATCAAAAATGACTAAGTTTAGAAGTCTGAAAGGATAGGAGTTGCCAGAAGCAAGATGGGCATTCTGAAAATCACTTCCTTTTCCCTGGTATTTGCACCAACTTAACCCTTGTATGTGAGCAAGGGCTGAAGGACAGTGACCTTATCTGGACTACAGGTCAATCCCTACTTTTTTCAGCCCATAAGAAACCCACTTCTAACTACTAGCTTCTAAATGGAAAAATGGTAACTGAGAAAAAGACACCTTTATTGTCAGAAGACTGATGCTCTTCAGAAGGCTGCCCCAGTGAACTAACTTTAGGGTCTACCATGAAAAGAGACTAAAAGTTGCTCTCTTTTAACATCGTTATTATCCAAAATCATTCTAGACAGCTGCAAGAATCAGCTATAGAAAACACTTATCCTCTATAAAAGCTAGACTTTTTGGCCCTCACTACCCACAGAAAATGCCTGGAACCAATCAACTAATTTGCTTTTGGGGACTTCTAATTCTTGTTAGAGCACAACAGCTGCAGAACGATAATTTCTTTCAGGTTGGTTTTGTCCTTTTTTCCTCAGTAAAGATGATTTCCCAGTTTTTTCTTTGGCTTCCCCAAATATCAGGAGAAACTCAACAGTCACCAAGTGGGTCTGAGACTGACCTCTGAGAGTTTATAGTCTCTACCTAGACCTTCTTCGTATTCATTGTGAGACTTTGCCCGCATCAGTGTCACGTTCCCATGATACTTGGAATCTGGTATGTACTTGTCAGCAGCCTTCAATTTACGGTAAAACGAAGTAGCAGCAAAGCTGAGTGCTTCACGGTTGATGTTGGTATGAATCTGAGTTATTAGGTCTACAGCAGCATTCACACGAGCCTCCAGATCTTTCAGGGGCAGAAGAACCTCCAGCAGCTGGAAATATTAATGGTTTTTTTCACATTAGTCTCAACAGCTGAGAATCCATCTCCATTAAACAAAAAAACACACCTCTCTTATGCAATATCAAGATCTTGAAAATAAGAAACAGTACCTTATTGTATTCAGTGCTTGTAAATTGCTGAACAAAGGCACACAATGCTTCAGTCTCCAGTGCAGCCTCATTTCCTTGGGTCAGTTTGGCTCTGTAGCTCTGGAAAAAAGAACACAGTGTGAACATGAGAGCGATGTGCCTGTTAAAAGTCAGCTAAAACAATTACAGAACCAAAGGTGTGAACTGGGGAAAAAAAGGGAGGGGGGAAACCCCTTGAGGATGGATTAGAAAGCAAATCCACAGGCAGCAATTACCAAGAGCCTAGTATTCTCTAGAGTACAAGGAAAATGAAAGGAAAGCCTTAAGGTCTCCTCGCACCACTACAAGAGAATCTGGACTTGCAGGCACCAGGATCTTCCAGAAGACATACTAATATTATGGTTTATCATAGCAAGAAGAACATTTGTGCCTGAGCTTTTGCCATTTAATGAAGACCACCTCGCATGTGTTTCTGCCCTTCAGCCATCTCTAAGCATCCACTGTCTACACCTGTCTTCCAGATTCCCTGTCAAGAAAAGTCTGTCAGCTTTTCAGATTGCTCATATCTAGCATAGTAAGCTCCAAGAAAATGAGCGCAAATGAGAGAGGATGGTCCCCAGAAGGAAGATTCTCTTTGTGCCCCTTACCTGGGTATATGCTGCCACAAAGGAATGTGACCCATCAAAAAGGAATAAACTGTTGAGTGCATGGGAAGCGTTTTGTTGTGCTTGCAGTTGGGAGCACATTTCAAAGGCTACACAGGCACCAAAAGAGTATCCAGCAATGCGGTAAGGTCCTTCAGACTGTATCTGCTTCATGCAATCGATGTAATAGGCTGCCAGGCTTTGGATGCTGTCCAAGGGAGCAGCTAGAAGATGGAAGTGAGTTAGAAACAGACTGGTGAAAAGACATTGACAGAGACAAATATGTTTTCATGCACTCAGAAACAACCCTGTTGGAAACATCCAGGTTACTTTGAAGGTATATGACTAAATTATGGTTAGCAACCTGGATTTAGGATGAGTAATAGTAATATTCCTGCTTTCCAAGGACAGGTTGAATAGGATGCCTAGACTTTTGCATACATAATCTCTTGAATCTAATCTATTACTCCTCTTGATACCAGGGCACGTTTGACATGACCCAGTGCAGACTAATAGGTCCTGATACTTGTTCCTTCAAGTTTAATAGCCTAGAAACAAAGCCCTCTCTATAAGCAACTACAGTTCAGAATGTTATGTTTGCAAATTCAAGATGCTGAAGAACTGAGATACCTTTTGTGCACTGAAGGCCATAGCAGGGCATGTGAAGTCTGGAGGCGAGAGTGTAAAAAACTGCAATGGATCCTTCAATGGGGTGAACAAGGAAAAGAGGGCGCTCCGTGCTCTGAACATCATTGAGACGTGTGATCGTTGGCCCTTCGGGGTTCACCAGTAAGTTGTTCAAATCTAGTTTTGGAGGTTCACCTGGGCCTGCCTTCATCAGTGGGGATGACTTCAGCTCTTTGAAAGAAAGCACAACAGACAAACCCAATTAGCTTCAGGGTCAGTTTTGGTCACGTAGCCATAGTCCTAAAGGACAACCCCAGGATTGCTCTACATTAGCCCATTGCCTCACTACATCATCAGGTCACAGACACAGGGATCTTCCTATTGTCAGCTGCTCTGCAGCAACTGCATATGCTTGTAGTTTCCTGTAAGCATGACATTATATTGTTTATTCCCCTGACAAGTAAAAGGTCTCAAATCGCATCCTACACATAGCTGCATAAGAGTATTCACGCATGCAGCTGCTAGCCAAGCAAGAAAGCAACTTACACTCTTGCTCTTAGACCCTGCTCCCAGAAATTATGGGCCTGTCCCAGTGGTCAATACACTTCTGTGACACATCTGTCACTTAAAAGCTATTCCATTATACCTTTATTTCAAGAGCTGATAGAAATTTATGTCACTAGAGATGAAAGGACTGAGAGCTTAATTATCTGGACTCAGGTGACTGGTAGCAACCCCAATCCAGACACTCTACCTTCTGTTGTCCTGGACTTGGAAGAAAGTTCACGCAGTTTGTTGATCGTAAGGAGTCGAATTTCTCTCATGGTCATAACAATGTCATAGTCTCTCTCCAGCGTCTGGCGCACCTCCACACCCATCAAGGAATCCAAGCCCAAGTCAGCCAAGGAACTCTCAGCATTCAGACTACTCACATCACGGACACCTGAGAACAAAACAGCATACTAGGAAAAGGCCAATTGATTTTCAGCTCTAGGCCTCTCTAGCAGCCTTCTCCACTTTCTTCTTTCTCCTAAAATCTCAATAAACTGCAGCTACAGAGAATTACCTTCCAGGATCATCTAATACTTTCACAAGTCACCTCTTCTACAACCCACATCTTGTCATATGGGATCTAGTATTTAGAATACATATTAAATGTGCACAGATTTATGACAGGGGATGCATCAGTCTCAGCTAAATAGCTGTGAATATTTTCACATCAGCTCTATACCAAGTACAGAACAGTTAGTCAGCTAGACTTCACATACTGGAGATAGATTTCACATACTGGAGGCTCTACCTGAAACTGCAGCTCCAGACTTAATGCAACTAATCCTCAACTACAACGAGATGAAAGTTATCAGTGTCAATCAAGTGATGGTTGATTGCAACATTTGACGCCTCACACTGGAGGAGGAGGTGATTCCTTTAGGCTTCATTGCCTTTTTTTTTTCCCCCTTCAATTTTCACACTGTTCAATCTCTCATCTTTTCCTTACCCATAAAAGGCCTCTCTCTCACAGTAACCCCTGCATCTACAGCTCTTTGTCCCCTCGTCCACCTTGTGCAGCCCCATGCTGCCACGCTTCCCATCATTAGGTTTCATTACTAGCTCCTCCCTTTGTTGCTTTTGTACTCTCTCCTCAACTAACCCTATAGCTGTTGCAATTTCCCAGACATTTTTCTATGACTTCTAAAAGCCCCATCTGCTCTGAGAGGTCAAGTTTGCTGTCAGTGAGCTGCACACAACTCCTTAAGTAACACTCAGCAGACTGTCTTTCATTTATCAGTGCCTTTTTTGGTAGAAAACAAAGGATCAGTACACACTTCTGTCTGCAAAAGAGACCACTGAAGTGGGACACAGTAGATGGAGTTGACAATGATTATTCACTTTCAACACAAAAATAGGGGACACAATGGTAAAAGAGAGCAGGTTCAAGACAGACAGAAGGAAGTGGCACCTGTAATGCATAGTTAAGCTATGGTTATGAGATGTTCACATGGGATGACAGACAGAGCTGGTAAGTGAATACACTACCAGTTAGGCACTAAGTAGACAAAAGCTACTTTTTGCGGCATGGGGACATACCAAGGTGAATATCTGAAAACTGGAACAGTACTCAGAAAGTTAGTTTTGTATTTGCTCTATTACGTGCTGTCCTGGAATTTTGTTCTTGGGAGGTGTTCCTGTTTATTCTCCATTTGGAGAAAGGTACCAGTTCACTCTAAATAAAACCCAAGACACTGGAGTATGTATGTGTATCTGTGTAAACACAGTAACAGAGAAAAACCCATACAAAAAACAAAGTCGTTAATTGAGAGGAGAAGCAGTGTGTAAAGGAGAAAAAAAGTAGTCTCACAACAACAACATAGCCACACCACAGGAGGAGGGGAGAAGATGCTGAACAGAGCACCTACAGCAGCACCATTTGCTTTCTGAAAGTATTCAGAGTAGACTCCGCCCAGTAGTGCTTGAGTGACAGCACTTACCCAGGATGTGAGCAACAGCTTCTACAAGATCCCGCTGAGTGCCTCCTTCAGCTTTCACTGAGACCTTCTCTGCTAGGACAAAACTGGACATGACAGGATGAGGTTGATTCAGGAAGACATCGAGCACCTCCAGGCATGAGCTGATTTGTTGGGGAATTGTTCCCCCCACCACAACGTCTTTCTTTCCCATTGTCTTCAGCAAGATACCCACATCACCAATAGCTCCCCATTGGATTGCCAGGCCTGGAAGAGAAATTAGAAGAAAACACTAAGCAGCTAGCTAAAGCACATGGCAGCAACAAAAGGGAGCTAATAAAAAAATGGACTTAATAACCAGATAAGCCAAGGCCTGTGTTTCCTTTGTACTGTTAAATGGTCAGTATTCATTCACACATGAATGACTCAGCATAACATCTAGGAGCGAAAAACAGCTTTCAACATACATTATCACTCCAGATAAGTGCACAAATTTCTGGTGAGCTGGTCCTCATCTGGATGTTTAGAAAGATAATTTATTCTGTGCAATGAGTAAAGTCATCTTACCTGGGAGTCCATCATGATGTCGCTGCTCACAGATACGCTCCATGGTAGAATTGGCAAAGCCATAATTACTTTGTCCAGCATTTCCTCTTCCACAGCTTACAGAGGAGAACACAACAAAATAGTCCAGGTCTGGACACTTCTTACGAGTCACCCTTGGATCAGAGCAGCAGAGAGAAACCTCATCAGAATAACCTGCTAACTGTATTACCATAGAAGGCTAGTGCAAGACTACAACAACTAAGTTTGATCAGTTCTGTGACCATAAAAACAGTTCTTATGTGTCCCTTCTACAGACACTTACCAATCCAAATGAAGGGTGCCTGAATACTTGGGCTTGTTGACCTCCAAGAATAATTCTGGGCTCTGATTTTCAATCATGCCATCTCTAAGGACCTATGGGGGGGTAGAAGGTGGGATTAGAAAAGAAAGTGTCATTTCAGTATCTCCAGTTTCTCTGTTTAAATATGCCACATGGCTTGAGATATGAGAAGATATCACTACACAATGTATTTTTGTAACTTCACAGTACAGACATATCCTAAATATCCCAAAATATGACGACATGGCTTTTGCCAAGTCTGCTTTTTCAATATTTTTTCAGTATTGACACTGCAGAAATTCTGGCAAGGTCTACATGGGATTTTTCTTGTTCCCAGGTGTCTAAGGCAACATTTGTCTTACTGCAGAACTGAACTTGCTGGCCAAATACTGTTGCTTCTCTGGGCAAAGGGACAGACCCAAAAGTCTTTAGTCACCGGGTAAGAGCAAAGCACAGTGTTCTCTGAAACACAGAGAACTGAACTAAAATTTTATGAAGCCTGACTGACTTCAGTGAAAAAAGTCACTTGAATGGATGTTGTCTCATACAGGTCCTGAGCATTTTTGTCACTTACCACAGCCAAATTAAAGATGCCTCCAACTGGTCCAAGCTGCAAAGCTTCTTCTATCAATAGCTGTGTTCCTTCTAGTGTTCCAATATCACTGGTTGATACCAACACTTGGATTCCCAGTGCCTTCCACTCTTTAACACGTTTAGCCTGGTATCCTAGAAAAAATAAAGGTGGACAGTGCCTGGGATGAAGCATCCCAACCACAAGGCTTTGGTTAACCTGCTCCTTTATGCTTTTCTGACTAGTTAGGAACTGACTAGCTAAATAATTCCTGATTCAGCTACAAGATAAAAATTGGACAAAACTTGAACAGTAGCTAGAAATTATCTGAATTTCAGAAATATTCTAAATAGATCAAGTGGAGAACAGCATTGGGAGAACCTAAGGGTCGGGGTGGTGGTGGGGGGAAGAAAGGAAGGAAGGAAAAATACAACTGTGAAGAGAAATGAACAAAAATTTGGGTACCGAGATTGGAAAGAATGGCTAGATTAGAGCAAGGCAACAGATTATAGTAGCACAGCTGAGAAGAAATATTTGAATGTGTTTGTACACACAAGTGGTGTGACTGTGAACTTGCCAAAAGAAAGAAGAAGCCTGTAGAGATGGAGAGAAGCTGTGTTATGACTGAATTTGTATGAGGAAATACTGAAGATGATCAATGATAAGAAATCTCAATGCTGCCACTGTAATCAAACTAATGCCTTAAATCTGAGTGAAAATGTTATGGATGTTATCAGATAGTAAGGTCCATCTTTACAGATGAGCTACCTAAAGAGCAAGAGTGAGCATCCACACATGTAATCTGAGGGGCAGAGTATCTTTACCAAGGAGTTTTTAGGCCCTTCCTTGTGGCCTGTGATCCAACATACTCCAGCCAGTGGACAAGACAGTGAGGTAGCCAGACTTTGCGGAGGGCATAAAGGAATAGATAGAATTAGGAAGCATAAAAAGGGGAAAGTAGTAGTTGGAAAAAAAGGTCAAGCTAAAAGATAGTTCCTCCTTTACAATAAAGGAGACAACAGCTTGTTCGAAATGAAATAATACGGGAAAAGAAAGAAAAGACATCAAGACATTATTATTCACCAATAGGGCACTTAAAAATGGAGAGAAACTACAAACTGAGGTCTGTTGAAAGGCAGTCATGTTCCCTTACAATTTTTGCTTACCAGTTCGTATGCCAGAACGAGATGTCAGTATAATTTTCTGTGCTCCTCTCTCAACTAGCCACTGTGCCAACTCGAGCCCAAATCCTCCTAGGCCCCCTGTGATGATGTAAGACTTGGTAGGTGGACAGGAGGTTCGGGAGATTGCGGAGATTTTAACTGGTTCAGACTTTCTTAAACGATACTCCTTTTCCTCTTCTTGGACCTTTGCCCCGCAAAAAAAACCCAAAAAACCAGTTACAATAGTTACAATGAAATAGTTACAATCAGATACACAATGCATCTCTTTTCTTTCCATGCTACGCTCCCCTAGTCAGTGGGAAGGAACCTTGTAGAATCGGTGGCGGACTTGACAGTTACATTTGTGACAGTGTCAGCAGTGAAAACTGACTCTGTGCTGTCCTACTTGTAGAACTTCAACTCAAAATGGATCAAAATACCCAACAGTCACTAGAGGATGCCAGGTGCATCAGAGAATGAAAATCATTATCTCATTACCTTGATCATAACTTTGCCAATATGTTTTCCTTGTGCCATGAACCTGAAGGCAGCTTCTACCTCTTCTTTGTTGAAGACTGTACTCTTCAGGGGCTTTACTACACCATCTTTTATGCCTTTCTTCAACAACTCTGATACTACTTCCCACTCCTGGTTTCCCTCATCGAATATCGAATCTAGTAGGATCCCATGAAACGCCACATTCTTGAGGAAGAGAGACATTCCTAGAAAAAGCAACTTGGTTATGACCTGATACTGCTGACATTTCAAAATCGAGCCTATCCTCTGCTTCAGAAACATTTCTGTGTAGGTCACAGGAGTAAAGCAATCATATGCTTAAATTCTACATTTTCTGAACTCATTCTTGCATATACTCTCCAAATGCTATATTCATTAGGTTGTTCTCTTACAAGCAGACCAGCTTCACAGAAACTCCACTCCCAAAAATTGTTTGTTGAGAGGACAAGCTATATCATGGTCAGTCTGACATTAAAGAGGACATTTTTTTTTGTCTGGTGACAGCTGAGTTAAAGTCACAGGGGAGCTAGAATCCCACATACATCATGTCTAGCTCCACAGGAGACTTGTCCTCATAGCAAGATTTTCCAACACCATATGATCTTTTGAAATTTAATTAGAACAAGCAGACTGTCAACACTTAGTATATGCAATCATTCTAGAACAGGAGAACATTGTTGCAATTTTTCACTAACATCGCATTATAACATTCAAAAATTTCTCTTCCCATCCAAGAGAAATCAAGTTAATCTTGCCCTGTGCCTTCAAAACTGGTAGATGCTGTTGACTGCCTTGAGGCACGAGAGGCTTTGCAGAGGGGTCTGAATAGACTGGAACACTGGGCAATCATCAATGATATAAAATTTAAAAAACGCCAATTGTGCACCTAAGACCAAGTAACACCAGACACAAGTCTAAATTTGGAGAAGCTGGAGAGCTGCCCTGCAGAAAGGGACCTGGGGGTGCTGGGCAGCAGCTAAAACCTAATGAAAAGTATTTCCAATGCCCCATCTTACCAAGCTGACTGTTGTTAGACAGGTCAAATTTGCCTATTTCCAAGAAGCGCCCATGTCGAGCAAGACAACGCAAACTGGCTTGGAGCTTCTCTTCTGCCAAGGAATTTAACACAAGGTTGACACCTGCAACGGAAGGAGAAGCAACTACTTAAATTCAACTCTGCTGAGAGCCCAACCCTGTCTTCTAGTGACTCATACTGTTTTTAGAATGTACAACTACATAATCTGTCATAGTTCAAAAAAAAAAAAGGGAAAATATTTCTTGAACTTCACCTTTTCCATTGGTAACTCGAAGTATATGTTGCTCAAAGGTAGTATCTCTGGAGCTGGAAAAGCTATTAGCATCTAGCTGTGGGAATCTTGCTTGGAGATACTCACGTTTCTCAGTGGAACCTGGAAGTAGAAGACAGGTTGAAAGATGTCACTAATTTCATTTTTATGATGAAACAGCCCATTTTCCACTGCACAGTTTCCCTCCAAGGACTGTAAGTCTGAGCAGCCATCTCAAAGTTTTCAGTCTCTCAAGATGTCGAACCTTAGGACAAAGGCTGTCTGGTTGCTACTGCTTATTTATGAGATAGAGCAAGGACCAGAAACAGATCAGAGCCTTTAAATGGACAGGCATTTGACTCATATTACTAAATTTAAAATGAGGAAGCCTTGATCATCTTCCATACTTTTGATTATATAGTGCACAACGGTAGATAAATTTGAGTGTGCTGTGGAAGTTTCAAGCACAGAGTCAGTAGCTGTATTTACCATGTATCCTGTTCTCAGCCTGAAAACTAGATCAAAGCTACAGCAGATCATATTGGGATGAATAAGCATATACCTACATAGGCATATACTTATATATGTGTGCACACATGCTTCCTCTATTTATTATCTATAATTTTGTATTTCTCGCCATGACTTTGGGCCCTCAGTACTCACCTACAGTAGCAAAGACACGGCAGCCCATGCTCAGGGCAATGGCAATGGCTGCTTGGCCCACACCTCCTGAGCCAGAGTGAATAAGGATACTCTCACCCTTCTTCATACGACCTCGAACCACTAAAGCATAATAAGCAGTGGCATAAACCACAGGCACTGAAGCTGCTTCTTCTAGAGTCCTAAGGAGCAAAGTAGAAGAGATCTCTTTAGCCTTGAAAAAGACTACTAGGCTCTCCTGATGAAATTTGCCTTTCTGCAATGGAAAGGTTAAGCTCCTGAGATAGATCAGAAAGTATGAGTGGTTGTCAATCATACAGCAGACTACCAGAGCTGCCAAGCACAGCCAATTTCATTATTCTGCAAAAATACTTCAGTAACCAGAAACATAACCAACAACGAAATCCCAGTGTATACTGAAAAATATGAGGCTAAGAGTCCAAAAAGAGATGACAACCTTATGCAAGCCACTGTACGAAAACTAGTGCTGAACTCCTGCAGGGAATCTAACCCAAAATCCTACAGTTGCTCGGGACACTACAGCCCTGTGAACATTTCCCAGAGGGAAATCTACCCATTGTGCAGCACTCAGGTTTGATCAGAGTTGTCATCAGCCTCAGGCAGGAAGGTAAATCTTAACCAGAAAACAGAAGTTGACCTACCAGTTTTCAGGCACCTCCCACAGAAACTTCTTGTCACAGTCTACCACTGTGGCCAGCCCCTTTGCTGGCAGCAATCCCATTACTCTTTTTCCAGCCAGGTCTCGTCCTGAGAACTCCATGCCCAGCATGCATTGCTGCAAAGCCCAGTTACCTGAAAGAACATTAGCACCTTTTACAAAAAAAAACAATTCTCTTCTAAAATTCCTTCACCACAACAGCAGTTCCTGAAAAGACTAAACCCCAGAGACAGAAAGAGTGCTGGGATTTGTCTATTCTGTACACAGTTCATAAGTTGCCATAGTTAATGTCTCACTCCAAGAGTAGTGGAAAAGGACTTGGTCTCATTAAATCTTAAGTCTTTATCCTTGATGCTATTGCTTTAGTTTCCAGTTTTCATCTGAGAAACTTCATGAAAACACCTTGTTTCAGAGGCAATTCTGTCCCTCTGGAAAAGAATTATACATAAACTAGAAAGGACGAGCACCGCAAAAACATACTGTGAAATATGAATTTTTGCTGTCACATTTTAGGCAGACATGCCAGCCATAGAATGGTTTGTGTTGGAAGGAACCTTAAAAATCAGCTACTTCCAACCTTCTGCCATGGGCAGGGGTGCCTTCCATTATGCCAGGTGGTTCAGTCATGAAGGGGAATAAGCCCTACTCAAATCACCCATACAAATTACCCAACGAACTGGATTTTTACAGGTTCCAACCACTCTTCTAAATATATTTTTAAAACCATTTCACAGACATTACATTAATTCTTATCTTGCTATGAAGCAAGATAATACCACCTCAATTTTGTAGACAGGCAATTACTTAATTGTGCATTTTTCTTCCCTAAAATCCAAGCATGTCCAGCAGCATGGCAGCATGAGACATCAGCATTCTCACCTTGGTATGTACCATGCCCATCTTTGGAGCCTCCATCACTTGTTTTACTTCACACTTGGTATCTACACAATGTGGCTAGAAACATTTCTCAGAGCATGGTTTGTTAATTGTGCCATATGAAAAGAAATTGTACTGTAACTGGAAGCAGAACTTGTGAGTTTTCAGCATACAGCCCTGCAGCAGGGCTGTACTTCCTTCTCAAAAGCATGCTTTCTAGCATACTGGTATACACTTTAGCCAGTGCATAACTAACATTCAAGAGATTAATTCTAGAACAACAATACATAAATACATTTCCTTCTAATGTAACTTTAACTCACCAGGGATAGCATCTGGAGAAAGCTTCCCTGTGGCCAGCATAATGTCCCGGAAGTTGAGAGATGCATAATAGACTTTGCAGAGTAAAACATTAGGATTAGTTGTGTGGAAGTGTCGAAGTGGGGAGACAATCCAATTAAGAGATGAGAGGTCTCCACGAGTCAGCACATTTACATAGGCATATTCTGTCAGCTCCTGAGGTTGTGCTGCAGAAGAAGGAACAATGAGAACTTACACGCATTAACAAAGGTGCATGCTTTCCAAAATGAGTAGGTTCCTTGCATAATTTCTACCTCCTCCTCCATGTGCTATGCATAAAGCCCTTCCTTACTTTGCAATACTAGTGATACCCTAAATTGCCTTATCCCTCCTTCTGGCACCAGAATGTGCTACTGTTCACATTGAGCTGGACCATAAGAATTCAAAATTGTTCATTAAAAATAATAATAAAAGGCAACTGTAGGAACAATAGCTACTCATTTTCTATTCAAAGTTCATTCAGATTCAAGGCCTTGCAAATGATCCTCAGATCTCAAAGGACTTACCTTGCTCCAATGGGAGATGCCTGAAGGAGCCCCACTTTCCGTCACGATACACGTTCATCACAAGGTCCTTCTGAAAAATCTTCTGCATCTCCAGGGAAGAAAGACTCGTGGGTGGCACAGCAGATGAAGGGTTCAAGTTGGAAATGAACACACACCTGAAGACAAGAGTTGTCGTTTTGTTTGTTTTGCTATATGCCTGAGAAAAAGCTAACACAAATATCTCATCTCCCAAAGGTGACTCAAGGGCATGCTTACATACCTGATTCGGTGACCTTCTGCTTCAAGGCGAAGGCAGTTCACCATTCCCAAAATTCCTGAGTTTGCACAACTGGTGGCAGTCAACCACACAGGATGCTCTGACGGGTTAGCCAAGACCTCCTACAGGACAAACCCCAAACTGTTTTACCAGGAACCACAAAGAAAATAGCCCTCATATCCTTGGCAGAGATTAATAACTTCTCTTCTATTAAAAGTAACTGAACACACACACATTCTTCTTTTAACACTACTAAATATCTCATATAGAAAGTACAATGATTTTGAAATTCAGATACCTAGGACACAGAAATTCTCACCTTTAAGGATTCAACCCACTTATAGTTTGTCTCATCTATCGGCAGAAAAATGGGTGTTTTGACAGGGACTTGCCGGCGACACAGGAAAATAACTGAGCCAAAGAATGACTTCTTCATGGCAACCAGATTCAATGAAGCTTTGCTGAATAAGTCCTCCCACTGTGCCTGCCGAATCAGGTAAAGCATCAAATTAACAAGTCAAAAATCAATTAAAACTACAAGACACATCTATACATCATGTTGAGACTCCTGAAAGACAACTCCACCAGAAACAACAGGTACTGTCCACCTCATCCATGTCTAGACTACTCCTTCTTACCTACAGGATCTTCCTGGGAGTACAAATATCTCAAAGTGGGAGTACAAATATCTCAAAGGCCTGGTTAGGGAGCCAGTCTTAGCACACTACCGGGTATGCAAAAACCAGAGCAGTGACCATGCTGTCAAATCCCATAGGGTATGTGAATGTGTCTACCCTTTGTCACACAAGTCCTGTCTGTAGGGAGTTGGGGAGAAGCAAGGGAAGAGGCACCCATATATCTAAGTTACATTGAAATGGCATTTCAGGAAAATAAAAGAATGAAAATGCATGTATGGCATATCCAGAAACACTTCAGGATCTACTACTATCTGAATGAAATAAAAATGATTGCAGGCTCCATTTGCATTTCATATGCCAAGCACAAAGCAGCAGAAGGTTTTTACAGTGTGATCCCTTGTACTGAGGGCCAGGGACAGTGTCTGTATCTAGAAAACTTGGAGAACTATATCAAGTCCTGCCCACTCTTGCCTGGCTTGTATCATTTTCTTCAGAGAAGGTGTATTCAACTGGCACGTATCTTCTCCAAGGTATTTGCTAATACTAGGCTACTGACACTAATGACAGATCTATGTTTTTTGTTATCAGCTCCAGTAGTATCTTCGTGTCTTCTCTTTATTCCCCTGTTTACTGAGAAAGATACAGAGCAAAGAACTTACTCTTTCTTCTCAAATCTGCTTGAAAAATGTCTGCAGAAACTGAAGGGTTAGAATCCACGTAATGGCAAAATTCAAAATCCAAATATCCCACTCCAGAATTATAAAAAAACCCCAAACCATTAGAAGTGTGACTCTCTTATTCTAAAAGAAGAGAGCTGAGAGGCTGCGTCCCCTCAAATCAGGAAAAATAGGTAAGTTCTGCAGAGGCAGAGTTTTCCATTACTGCTTGGTCTAACAGCTGCCAAGAGAAGATCATGTCCCAGTTTCCATCCTTATCCTTGCCATTCACTCTCCTCCTCTTGTCCCAGCTTTGGCATTAGTTTATCTGCATGATATACTGGTTTAAAGATATAATGCAGACACCCTTTCTCTCCCTCCTCCAACTTCTCAGGGCTTATTTTACCATATCTCATTACAGGATTAAATAAAGTAGAGAGGAGGAAAGGAAGAAGAGATGGAAAGAAAAATACAAGAGAAAAGACTTCCTTCTGGGAGCACTTTAAAGTTAGAAGAAATTAACTAGATCGTAGAATCTCACTCCCAGCAGTAGTATCAAAAGTAAGAGAGATACACTGATACCAAATAATTTCAGGATCCTAAAATGATGAAGCTATACTCCACTCAACAATGAAACACATTATTTTAACTATAAAGGAATTATCCTGGCCTATGTTTTCACACAGATTAGACAGATATACAAATGACAATGAATAATTTTTAGTGCATTAAAAAAGGCTTTCCTGACTGAACCTACAGTTTACTCTCTCAACCTAGTATGCAGTAATTTGCAAGTCCTCCCTTCTGAAGAAGTGTTTATTAGATATTTCTGCAGAAGATCTCAATGGAAAGGCATGCAAGCAATGCCTACTCAACATTCACCATCAGAGCAGCTGCAAGCAGCAGACTCAGACTATCCACGATAAAAGTATCTGTCCTTCCAGAAGGCTTACCTCACTCAGGAAGCTGTGTTTCTGCTGCAGATCTGGGCTTGTAAGGAAACTGACAATTTCTCCAAGAGTTTCTCCTTTAAGAAGAGTGTGTAGCAAAACAAACCCTCCTTCTTTCACCACAGCTGCCAAATTAGAGAGAATTTCAGTGGTATTCACTACAACACTTGTTGAACAGTTGTATACCACCATGTCAGCATTGGTCAGATTTCCAGAGGGAGGGCTAGATGGATCCCACTGGCTAGAGAGAACACCAGCATCTTGTAGCTCTGTTTCAAGAGCTGAAAGGTTTTCCAGGACACGGTCAGTGGCAATGTAGTCCACTTGCAACAGGGGCTGAGTATTCAGGATACTTTTCACACGAGAGAACAGTTGTCCACTTCCTGCAACAGCCTGTGAGAAAAAGAAGGGGAAGGAAAAGGAGAAACCAAGTCAAAACATGAATGATATCTAGAATTGTAACTGGAACAACAGGAGTATGTAATCAGGTTACTGGAAGGCCTAGAAACACTAGCTACACTCCCATCCCATTCTTCTAACTAACCTCTACTATCTTCATCCTATGACTGATCATGTTCTCCAATGCCACATCCAGGCAGGTCTTCAACTCTGCAGAATCTAGCAAGCCACTGAGAAGAGGGTCATTCTGGAAGTGCATTTTCTCTCGAATCACGACCTGTTGCAGCTCAGAATGGAGGTTTCCATTCAGTTCCAGACGGCAGATTTCAGCAAGGATATGCTGAAGGCCCTTCTGTGTGGGTGAGGACTCTGTAGCAGTTACTGCATTTTCTAGTCCAGGGATGACTAACTTGACCCCATGCACTGCCACCTTAGACTGTAAGTTCTGGATCAGACCTATGGAATAGAAGGGGAAAAAATGAAAGGAAGGGTCAAGGTTTTCCAAGAATTTTTCTTTTCCTCTTTGCCTCCATTTGCTATACCAGCTGATCAGCATCACAAATTACAGCATCCTATATCGTTAGCCTAGTCACACCAATACAGTGCAGCCTCGGTACGTTCACATGATTATGTATTGTGCAGTAGTTGCATGCCCCAAACAAGTAGGCTTTGTAGCAAGACTAACTAAAACACCACAGTTACCTGTGGTAAGAGTGACTGAAAGAGGACAACTAGCAGAAAACTCCTGATTGATTTAGGGAGCTGTGGAGGAAAATTTTCAGTTTCTGCACATACAAAAATACTAAAATGCTTTTTTGCTTTATAAACTGATGGGAAATAGTTCATCCTGACTGAGGATCAGGAACAGGTTTACAAAAAATAAAATATTCCCACCATAGCGTATGAAAAAAAACCCTCCAGGGACATTATTTGGACACTGCAGGGGAAACGTAAAAAAAAAAGGGAAAAAAAAAAAGGGGAAATCTTTAAAATCTATTGCCAAATCTAAAGATGAGCATGAAGACACTTTACCAACATAGAATGAAAAAAATTACTGTCTCAAGATGAAGCAAAACTCACCACTAGAGTAGAAACATAAAAAAAAAGTAACTTTCTTCTCTTTGATGAAAAGACACTTAAGGTGATGAGCTTAGTGGATGTCTCCCCATCCAAGAGCACTATATTTAGCTACCAGTTTCACAACAGACTGAATTGCTCCTATTCTATTCTTGTAGCAAACAATTTTCTTTTGTGTGTGCCTCACTAAATCACTTTCCCTGTTTGGATATGTGCCCACAATCAAGTGGGAACAAGCATGTCACCTTGCCTATCTTGGCAGTTTACAGGGAAAAACAAAACAAGGTTAAAGACTCAGGGAAGTAACCTCTCCTGTCAGTGCCTAAAGCAACTAGGTTGGATTTCTCCCTAAGGATGATTTGTACCTCTCTGCTTGCAGAGGGGCTTGTGCCATCTGACACCACATCCAACTCTTATAGAAGGGTAGGTGTCCCTCTTCATGACTTTTCACTCTTACCCACATTCTAGAGATCTCAGGCAGACTAGCTTTTAGCTTCCAGCAGTCGTACAAAGAACCCTTGCTAAAGTCTTCTACAGAGATCAACACTCAATATCTTGAATGTTCTGAAGTAGTATGAACAGCTTCTCTCAGACACTTCTCTTAGGCTGGAAGATTCTCCTAGCATGAAAAGAAACCAATCCCACTCTACCTTTGCAGCGCCCCAGATAGGCATGAAGATGGGCATTGGAAGACAAACAGCTACTCTCAGTGTAGGGCACAAAGCAGAATTTTTCCAGGATGGGAGGTGTCTGCTCCTGTTGTCGCCGTGGTGCCACAGAAGCATGAAGACCATTGATCTGAACACCTCCTGCTTTCAGGCTATCAAGGCAGTGGTCCACAACAACTTCAAAAGCTGAAAGTTAGGAAAGAAATGTAAGTTTGAAAACACAAATATTTTGTTCAAGATGATCTGATGAACAGTGCTATGTCAGGCTGTTACATACTTTGAAATGTCACAGAGTTGCAGAATAGCTTGGACACTAAGAGGGCCCCCCAAAGTCCATCCTACTACTTAAGAATTCACACATTCACCCACACAGTAGTCAAAATAACCAGCAAAAGTTCAAGCATGAGAGACTTTACCTTCTATATTGTCCTGGTATTGGCACACCTGCTCTTGATGCAGCACGGGATCAATAGAGACTGAGCGAATTCTCGTGGGTAAGCGTAGACTGCGGCCAGTCTCAGCTAAGATCAGCATATGTAGCAGAGTGTCAAGGAAGGTCACCCAGTTCCCATTCCACAGAACTTTCCCTGCATTTGCTGCAGAAGAGGAAGAGAAAGCCTCACTATTTCATCATTCAGCAGATGCCAGAATGTCACTGCTTATTAAATGCCAAGTTTGGTGTATGTACCCAGCTTCTCCCACAAACTCCAACAGTCAGGTCTACATTGGAGACAACAGCTTTCCCAATGCTCTATTAGAACTCCCTTATCACACAAAGCATAATTACATCACAAGGCACAGTCAGGTGAACTGTTAATACAAATGGAATTGAAAGACCAAATAGTCATCATCCCAATATCCATACGCATTCTGCCTCTTTTGAAAGGAAACTCACCTTCACTGTTGCATTCAAGAACACCCTGGAAAGTCGGTCCGTAATTATATCCACGGAGATTCAGCTCTTGATAAACATCATCTTTCAAGAGCCCAGACTTCGAGCTCCTGTCTACTTGAGTCCGAAAGCCATCTGGCTGGTTATGGAAATTCTTCTCAGCAGTGTTTTCCAGGAGGGAAATCTTCCCTGATGGGCACAGTAACAAGAATAACAATCATTACCATTGTTTACAAATAATGGATTTTATTAAGACCACATACACACTTACACTTCTTTCACTTACCACTCACAGCCAGATTCCCATTTCCTGACACCTCAAAGCAGCGGGAAGCAGGCATGAGTCTTACTTCCAGCTGTACTGATCCTGCAAAAAACATTGAGGAAGACAGGACTGTGAGGTAATTTATTTCTACCATCCTCAAGCAGAACTTCTTCTTTCACTATCTCCAGACTCACTGCTCACAACACCTAATAAAGATGACCATAACATGTACTACTTGACTGTATGAATTCAGTCCTTTGCTCAGTCATGCTGCACTCTTCTTCACGGTCTCTCTCCTGCACTCCTCCTCACTTTTCCCACACATTCCTTTCCTCCCACTCCCTCCATCTTCACTATACAGTTGTGCAGTTATACCTGCACTCCTCACTCACCCTTTTTGGGAAGGATGGTTGCCTGATGAATTGTGACATCTTCAAACATAACAGCCGTTTGCTCCATGGCCGTGCCAAGAGACCGTGCCAGTGTTCGCCAAGCCAGCACCAGGTATCCAGTTGCTGGGTACAAAACTCTGCCATCAATGCAGTGACCAATCAAGTAGTGGTCAGGAGATTCAGGACTGACATCTGACAAAGAATAAAGAGCAGAATATAAATAATAAAAACACTCTAATAGAGAGGTCTTTCCCCTTCAATGTCTACAAGAGGTTCTAGTTTCCCCAACCATCCTGCCTGACAATATGCAGCTCTTAAAATTACTCTTAGTCTGAAACAACAGAGGTTCCTGCTCTGTTCATGTTCTCTCATCCCACTTCAGAAACAGATCCAGGTTTACTTCAATCCAAACCAAACATTCAAGCTTCAAACAAAAGCTTCAAGGATGCTGTTTTGAGTATCTTTTTCTTAGTTTTACAAATGGAAACACACAGGTAAAGCAGAAAAGTGACAAAAAAGAAAAAAATCCCAAACCAGCAACACACCAATATTGTAGACTGAAGCAGATGCAGAGCCTTTGGAACCTGCTGGAAAGTCTTCAGCTTTCGGAACATCCCAGTCCTGACTGTGGTCCCATTTGATGTATGGAGAAATAAGGGGTGTTCCCACAGGGACAGGGTATTCCACAGATGGGAACAAGTTATTTCCAAGAACATTTATCCTAGAAAGGCAACAAGAATCAAGACAGTGGGAGAAGGGATGGGAAGAAAAAGTAGGGAAAAAAATTGGTTATAATACTTAAGAGGTCAGGCCAACTCCACGTCTGAGATGTACCACGAACACTTACTGCAGGCAAATTCGTAATTAACAGTCTACAAGACGCAAAGTTTATTTCCAAGAGCTAGTTCCAGGTTCCCAGGCCTTTCAAATGGGACTTGTCATTAAAAGGCACTTTCCCAGCTCAAGCAGTATCTAACCCAAGGGAGCACTTCACAACTGAGCATGCTAAGTATGTAAAGCACAAATGTACATCCCATTTTTTTCAAGGTTTCTTGAAGGAGTGTTTGAATGCATGTCAACACATGCACACTTGAGAAGAGACCTGAATTCCCTTCCATTATCCCACTTACCCTCCTCCCCTAGTCTCCTTACCCAGTTAGATGAATTTTTCCAATCTGTGTTAGGAAGAACTCCAAATTATTTTTGTGCTCTTTCTTCATCAAAGGTAGAATGGTGCAAGTTGGTTTCAAAGTTCTCCTCAAGATAGCCTGGTCAAGTAGAATCCATAAATCACCGGTGGAAGGCATTACTACTTTGACCTTTTCTCTACAGGTCTCAAACCACTTACATATCTGTGCCAAGAGTTCTGTGCTAGCTGCTGGAACATACACCACTTTAACAGGAAAGAGTACCCTTCCAGCAACCCAAGCTGTTGCACATCTGGCAAACCACAACCTACATAATATTAATGTAATTCAGCCAAAACACAAATATCCCTTTCCCAAGCAGACTGTGAAGGGAAATCAAAACCTGCACTTGAAGAACTGCAAAGTCACCTTCTCATGCCTCCTACTTGCACATGTTCCCTTCCCAGGAGCAGCACCCTCTAGTCTGAAGTATCCTAGAGCATTTCTCCAGCAAAAACTCAGCCTTGAACACCTAACGCAATTTTTGTCTTCTCTTCAATTTGATTCCCTGATCTTTACATGAGAAAAGAAAGGAAGGGAAGAGAAAACCAGAAAATTCTCAAACCCAGACAATGAAGCCTTAGTCACTTGCATTAGAGTCCAATATAATTCAATGATTTCAGCATGAGGCATACAGTGTCTTTATCAAGCAAAGTATCTGCCCAATATAAAAAACTGTACTCCGATTCTCCCTTCAAGTCCCTTTCAAAACATAAGACTAACATGACATAGTAAAAATACACTGGATTAAAACTCTGAAGCACTGCATAACTGTTAATCTTGATTTGTAAGTAACTATTATTCTTCCTAAGACTTCTCCTATTGCATGCCACAGACCAAATAAAATAGACCAGTCCTTGAGACTCAAGGGACAGGGACAAGACCACACCACTGATCCTGTGGAGCATGTATTTCCCAATGCACCTCACGTTCTGCATTCTCTACTACGGAGCTAATTCTGTGAGGATCAGTTCTTATAGGGTGGGGAGAAAGGAGTATTGATCTGATCTCATTAGGGAAAGGAGTTTAAGAAGAAAGTTAGTTCCTGCGGTCTCAGACTACTTGGTCTAGAAGAGGGGAAAACACCACTGCCACCCACCACCTTTTAAGACAAAAACCTCAACCCAAATTCAGTGTACAGATGGTAACAGACTTTTTTCATAGAGAAGGCCTGTTTGAAAGTCTCCACCGTAATTTTTGCACATACTCTCCATTAGATTCAAACAATGAAATGCTTTCCTTACTCATTCAATTCAGAAAGCTGTCTATCAGCTATCTGGAGCGCATAGGAACAAATAAAGGCAATAATGTGAATGTCTGGGTGAAGAAGTGGTAGTGTGTTAGGGATTTTTATTTTGTTTTTTAATATTAACATATACCACCCCCTAAAAAACACAAACAAACAAAAACCCAAACACTAAAACTGGGAAAAGTGAAAAGCTCAGAAGTACTGAAGGAAGCAAATGTTCTCCGAATCAGGGGGGAAAAAAAAAGAAAAGAAAAAACCAACAACCAACCAAACAAAAAAACAACCAACCAACAAAAAAAAACAAAAACCACAAACAAAAAAGCAGACAAAAAAACCCAAAAAAACCAACCAACTAAAAAAAACCTGCAAAAAAAGAAAAAAAAAGGCAAAAAAAAGCAAAAAAAAAAAAAGCAAAGCAGTCCTCCCTTGTCCTCAGACCCTCAACTTCCTTGCCACAGTGTGATACTATCAATATCTTATCATACTGAAACAATCAAACACAATACCTGCAGAAGAGCATGCGGAGCAATCTCTACTACAATGGCATTCTCTGGAATATGCTTCAGACCTTCATGGAACAGCACTGGATTCACTAGGTTGTTCACATGGTACTCTGCAGAGGAATTCCTAGCCAGATCACTTTGCCACTGAGATTCAGGAATAGATGTACTGATCCATCGTGCTGAACGAGGTTTAGGGTGTGGAATGACCTATAGACAGTCAAGAAAGAAAGACAGGAGAAAGAGTTACAAGTCACAGAGAACAATATGATAGGCAAAAGCAAGCAGTTCCTCCTTTTTGCACATAATTTCTCCCAGCTTGATTGCTCAGGACATCCTTCTGCTTGAGGCCAAGCGATTTCAAATGTTAGATCTCACAGAGGTCTACACGCTCTTCAAGATATTTCCTCTTCCTCCCAAAGGAAGGAGTCCCCTTAAGCTCAGCATCGCCTATAATCAACCTAGGTGCCAGTGCATAAGCCATGCAAGCCACAGTTCGGCATTATTACCTTTTTCAGCGCATTGAGCAGTGTTGGTGCAATAGATGCCATGTAATAGGAGTGAAACGCGACGCCAGCACTGCGCACCTCCTTTGCAAACACGCCATCTTTCTTCAGTTTGGCTACAAACTCATTCACAGTGTCCTAAGAAGAAGAATATAAGTGAAGAAAGAGAAAAGCTCACAACATACTTGGGATCTGTACGAGCCACTGTACTCCCTCCATACCCTTCATCAGTTGCCCACTTAAGGGGAGCCATAGTTGGGATGAGGTGATTTCCCTTCTCAGTCTTATAATTTATCATCCACTATGCCCATGGATATAAGACGTATTTCATTACCAGCTTACTGAGGCACTAACATCACTTCCTTTCACAGAGCATTTGAGTGTGTAAGTTTATACAAAGCCTTATGACCACTCCACCACTTCAATCCAGCTCCCCTTTGCATGTGGCTGAGCTCTAACTGAGCTTCATCTTTTCTTCAAATCTGAACTTCACAGGTCCCACTCACAATCCTGCTATGCACTGTATTGGTCCCATGCTCACCAGAGGCCCTGAAACTGTGACAGTGTCCTCAGAGTTGTGACAGGCTGGTACCACATTTGGAGGACAGCGTTGTTTACATTCCTCCCACGTCAGACCTGCAGAAGGAAGACCGCAGGACAATGAAAGTCTTTCTAGCTATGAGCCTCATAAGAGGAGGCAATCTTAACTGCACAGTCACTGTGCTCAACTCAGCACTTCACAAAATTGGGAACAGTATCTCCCCCTTCCCCCAAGAGCAATTCTGCAAAAGCTAATAATATTTACCCTAGAGCTTTAACATTTATCATGTCATGTTGTCACACATGACATCTATCACAGTTATGCTGAACACAAGAACGGAAGGCCAAATCTTTGCACCATCACGTTAATGAACAGGGTGGAGGTAACCACCACACTTTCAAAGAAGCTACAGTCTTGGTTATTTCATCTCATGTTGCCCTTAATTGCTCGGAGTCAAGTTCACGTGTTGCTTCCCCTGTTCTAGCTTGGACTGCTGAGAGACACAAAATATCCATAGAAATCAGCAACTCTAGTGGCATGATAGGTTAATATATGAAGCATCTGGTCATACGTTACACATATACAAGTCACAGGAAGAACTTGAACTCAGCATCAGATTATCAAAAACACATTATATGCAGCACTCCAAGTTCTGTGATAAGAGTGTCATTTATTCAATCTCAAGGGGAAGAAAAGCTAAATTTGGTGGGTAGTCCTTTGTAGCACTACTTAAATTAAGAAATCTAAGATTATAACAAGTGATCTAGTCCAATATTCTGCATTATACTTGCAACAGCTTTTCTCCTAAGTGTATCAGGTTTTAATTGACCACTAGGTCCAATAAGAATATTGCTACCAATAATAATTTTACTTTTAAACGTGTATGTCACTATAAAGCCTCACCGCACAGCAAAACTGCTGGGTCCAAAATTTTACCCGACAGTGGGCAAAACTATACGACTTACAAATCACAAAGCAAAGCTTGTTCAGGAGAAATCTTATTCCTAAGTGTTGTTAGGCCGAAGTAAATTCCACTAGCCAGCTGCCCACTACATAATAGTGGCTTACTGTTTTCACATCTCATTACTCTTGCCTACAATCAGAAGTCTCCTTTAAAAAAATAATTAAAAAAAAAAAATACACATATACATATACATACATACATATACGTACCCACATCTGTGTGTGAATGACACACATCTATCAAGAGCCAAAAACCTTGGTGCTTTAGATTTTCACCTCATTTCAAGGTGATTATTTATCAGGCCTGTCACTGGTCATCTGACAATAAGTCTCTCCCTTTCCACTTAAATTTTGGATGGATTGCCAAAATTCTGATGTATTCCAGGACAGAGATCACTATCATTGTATCAATTTAAATATTTAATAACCTGTTCTACATCAGAAGAAAACAAAGAAGAGGAAAGACCAGCCAGGATTTTTGACAGATGTTACAGTTTCAGAGACCAGTTTTATCCCAACGGCATACATCAGAGATCAGATGCACTTTCCCGTATCACTCTTTTGGTAAGGGTGTACCTACCAACAGCAGCCATTCCTCCTGGGGGCAATTTGGCCTCTTTAACACATCGTCCCCGCCAATAAGCGGCGAGAATGGCTTCTTCATGACTTAAGGAGTTGTCTGCATAGCCACAAGCTAGTTCTCCCACTGAGTGGCCCAAAATCCCATCGGGTTGCAGACCTGCGGCCTTCAGCATATCAATCTGAGCAATCTGCAAGCACAAGTAAGATTACCGATTCCATGACAGAGTAAGCAGGTTCAGGCCTCAAAAGGTACACAGCAGTAGCAAGCACATAACAAACTTTTCGGTACTGACATACTTGGCCTCACTGCTGTTTCCCCCCCGCACAACTGCAGCTCCATCCTCCTTTCAAAGCAATCCCAATAATCATTATGCAACTCCAGTATTGTCTGAGCGTCTTCACAATGTAGTTTTCCACTAAGAAAATATTTCCAACAACATAAGACTGCCAAGAGTGTGTCTGTACAAAGTAAGAGGCAAGACCAGCTTTCCAGATCACTTTAAAAGCTTGGCCTGTAGTTTATTAAGAAACCATGAATCCCACATTGACACTCAGAATCAAGAAGAGATTTCATTCAGCTTGACTTAGTTCATTTGCAGAACAAATTTAAGAAGACATTCAATGGAACCGTGCTCCTTGGCACAGACATTGGCATAAAACTTAAAGATATTCCTTAGTCTCTTAAAGGAAGAAACTGCACCACATACACACAGATACACGCACAAATCAGTTCAGACCAGTATTAGTCCAAACACCTTACGAGTGGCACAGCCCAAAACTGTCAAGGGTACAACATACTCCCTCCTCTCAGTGACATATTTTTAACAGCTGCCACTTGCTGATTACACAAAACAAGCTTCCATTAAGCAGTATAAAGTGTTACCAGCCAAACAGACACATTAGCAGAAGGTGCTTATGTGGATTGAGTCCACCACCCCCCTCCACTAGCCCTTTGAGCCTTGCCTGAATAGCAGCTAGTCCAACAAATGCATGGACAGTGTCATCAAAAGTGTTCTCATCTGCTTGCAGCAGCAGGTCTGAGACCTTCAGGCCTGTGTTCTTCAAAGCCTCATCCGAGCGCAATATAGACTGGCGGAACAGATCCAACCTCATAAGGCTCAGGCCCATGCCTTTCCACTGTGTACCCATGCCTGCAGGATAGGCAAGGAGAAAGCAAGCTTTAGTAATACTCTGAAACACGAGTGGACACGGACACGCCTCCTCTGGCAGTTAAGGAATTCTAAGAGCAAAACATTGTACATTTCTAATGTTCTCTAAATTAGGCATCACTTTTTATTTTACTGGACTTTGCTATAATCAGAAGACTATTAAGTTGGAAGGTTTTGAAAAAATACAGAAAACACAAGATAGACATATCTTGTGTCATATCCTAGACATATCACAGAGTTGCAAAATATTTCCTCATGCTACACTGTAAAATAACATTAAAGCACAGAATACAATTGCTCAAGCCCCATATCTATGGAGGAATGGAGAAGTCTGGACCCAGTGCTGCATGCCTACCTGAGCAGATGTACCAGAGTGGTCTACCAGATGCTTGAACTTGCTGAACCTCTTTTATGTCACTTTCGGTGCCAACCAGCGTGTAGCCCCTATATGGCATGGAGGACACAGGAACTGCAGAGATATCACTGAGCAGACTTACAAATGGGCTGCATCCTCCATGTTTTCTGCTCTCTTGAATTAGTACTTCCACAGCTTCCTGGGTTCTCCCAGAAATTTGAACCAGTCTGGGCACCTTACAAGTCTCCAGAGGCTGGCATTTGTTCTTATTTGGCCTCAGAATGACATGAGCATTAGCACCTCCGAAGCCAAAAGAGTTGATACTGACAAGGCCACCTTTCACTGGTGTTGGTTTACAAACTACCACCAAAGAGCCATCTTGTAAGGCAGGGATATCTGGATTTGGGGAATTGAAATGAAGATTTGGTGCCCACAGCCCATGTTCCAGAGAGAGAATGACCTGAAAGAAAAAACAGTGTTCTGTGCTCCACATTGTCTCATGACAAATATTCTTTTGTTGTTACTATTTTTTTTTTTCTATTAATAACCATGTAGCATATACTAAAGCAGTTCTCTGTGTTTGGATAAATGGACATTTCAAACAACAGCATAGTGGATGTTACTGAGGTAGTAACTGCATCACCTAGGCAAATTTTAAGACCATGCAGGAAGTCATCAGGGAAGCTGAGTGTAGCAGCCTTACGTTTAACTTCCAGACCCTTTCTAACTGGCAAGCCATGCAGTCTTGCTGGAAAAGCAGCCCAGGTACTATCACATCATCTTTCCCCCTTTCAGATCCCATCTCTTGATCACATTCCACTTCATCCCTCCCCAGTCACACAGAGTCACAAATCCTCTTCCTAATCACAACAAAATGCTTCTATTTTTTCCTTTGCTGCAAAAGAATCAAGTTGACGCACTGGTAAAGAAGTCTGCTTGCTGCTTTACACCCATTTGTCATCCTCTTGATTCAAAAAGGCAGAAACAGAAGACTGGTCAGAACTGGCAGAGCCAAAGGGAAGTACATTAACAGTGTGAGGAACAAAGCATCTGTGTCAAAAAAAAGCAAGACCTCCCTCCTCTCAGCAGCCTCTCTACATACAGCCCATGACCCCAAGCCCATACTCATCTGCGGCACAAGCCCAGCAAATCAGACTACAAGGTCAGCTGCAAACACAGTGTGCTCTGTATGTTTGGCAGTTCCTTCATCACCCCAGAATGGTCAGAGGGAGATACTGGCTTGGGAACTGTTCTTCCAAGTTGACTATCAGACATGGCAGCTTACCAGGGAGAACAACCAGCACAAATATATGCTTTCAACTCCAGTCAACATATTTAAAGCTGTAATACAAGTATTTGCATGCATACTGTCTTACACCTACAATACTATGGACTTTAAATGTGCTGTTGCTTTATACTGCATACATATTGTGCTTTTAAGTCTGTCATGGCTTGTACATAGGTTTGAGAGCACAGTACAGTCAGCATAGAAGCAGTGCCACCAAAAAGCTTTGTCTTTGCTGCACAGGAAGTCATTAGATAGGCTGAGAAGTTCAAAGGTGCTGGTGAGTTTTCCCTCCCTTAGCATAATTTCATTGAAGAGGCCTTGGTAAGCCTTAGTTTCATTCCCACCTATCCATATAATTAATGGGATTCTCTTCAAGTCTGAAATCAGGCATTTCCAGATCTAATTTCCTGATACCTCACATAGAAGCATTTTATGGAATTCCAGAATAAAACATTTACACAAACTGCAGACTTCCTGAGACAGTTACTGCCTGAGAAACACTTGGTTTGGTGTAGAGGTGAAAGCAACAGTACCTCAAAGTTATGATCCTGCCCTGACGGATCACAGAACCACACTATACAAACAGTTTGTTACATACAACACAGTATGGATTGAGAAGCTTATTTTATGACTTAGTGACCATTCCTTCTATAAAGAATGTGTCAGTCAGAGATAAAGACACTAAAAAGACCTAAACTTTCCTCTACAGAGAGACGGACACTGCTATCACCATGCAGATGAGGCTACTCACAGTAAGTTGTATTTGGGTCACAAGCAACCACTTTGAAGAGTCTAAAATTCTAGCAGTGGCAGTGTACGCAACTTTGGTTTGCATGGTTCCACGGTAAAAGGCTTACAAGTGTGAATATTAGCTAGCTCTCTGCTAAGCAGTTTAGCAGCCAGAGCCAACAGGTGACTGTCTGACTACAGCAGTAGTTAGCAAGCTGGTTGCTAAGACAGACAGTTATTCATGCTGGTAGCCTCATCCCAAAGAACTCACCTGGCTTCTTGCCATCCTAAGAGAGAAGAGGAAGAGATGATACATCCTTGACAGAAAGCCAAAGGATCAGATGCTTTTTTGGCACTGAAAGTCCACACTGCCTTTCATCTTTGGTCATTGTCAACTACTCCAAACATCTAAATCCCTCTACGTGTATGTGCCTCGAACCCAAATGAATTACAGCAGAGCTCTGTTGGAAGGTCCAGTGTAAGGAGTGACAAAGTAATCAGTAAGATTAAAAGGATCCCAAAGCCTTTATTCTGAACAGAGCTATGCTTGTGCAGAATTCAGTAAGAAGCACGACCTGAAGTGTGTGGGCACACAGCAGAGGGCCACCCGAGCATTCAGTGGTTTGCAGGATAGCCACCCGAGATTTTAAAAGTATATTTTAATGTATGTGAAGCAAGTAGTTAATGAGAAACACCCGAGTTCTTATCATTGTCAGTGAACATTTTACCCTGAATCATTGCAAATTTTCCCTAAACCAAAAAAACAAAACCCCACACACTGGTGCTCCCCACCTTCCCAAATTTTCCTTCTCAAGCCACCTGTTACCTTGGCTAATGCAGCAAGCCCCGAGGCAGGCTCTGGATGACCCATGTTTGACTTGGTTGATCCAATCAACAGGGGCTCCCTCTCACCCTGACAGAAGATATTTACAATGCCATTTACTTCCTGTGGATCTCCAACCTAGTATGAAGAGAATCAGAATGGCTATTAGCCAGCACTTCCAAAACACACCCCAAAAGAGAAATGTGAAAGATTATGGTGTTTGGGCAAAATTCAAAAGTAGTGAAGCAGGAGATATTCCAGTAACTGGTAGAAGGCAAAAAGATTTCACTTTGGGAAAACAAAGAATAATTTAACGGAAAACTGCGGCAAGTGGTGCAAGGGAAGAAAACACTCCAATCCCTAAGGGACCATGCTGACCTTGGTGCCTGTTCCATGAGTTTCAACATACTCCACTTCTTCAGGTTTGACACCGGATTCCCTGTACAAAGATCTGACCAACCGCTGCTGCATCTCTCCAGATGGGAATGTCACACCTAGGATCAAAACTGCCGTCAATTCTGGTCTTTTATCAGATGCTTCCTGTTCTGATTTTAGCTTACTTTCATCTGCTTGGGGCTACCAGGTCCCAAAAATATCCCAAACTAGAGACATTTTCAGGATTTACATCATGTCCTTAGCACCAAACACAATAAGCCTGTCGGGCTCTTTGTAAAGAGCAGAGGAAACAGAAATTAACCTAAAGCAATGAATTATACTAGGGCGGAAAGATACTGGTTAACAGAATACTAGATGTCTAGATTAAGCAAAATGTGTGAAGCTTGGTGTCTCCACAACTGGAGAGCAGAAGAAGCTGGATCAACAGTAGGGTAAGAGCTTTACATTTATAACACTGTACCTCCATTCCTACCATCAGTACAGAAGTTACTGCAGAGATGTCCTGAGGAATGCTAAACTAGCAAGAGAACATTGCTGCTACTTCATACAGTAGAAACCACCACTTCTCTCCTCCAACTTCTTTACAAAATAGTCCTGAACTTTACATTACCAAAACCAGAAAATGAAAAAAAAATCCAAACCAAAAGACATTCACACATCTAAAGATGAACCCTGCAGCAGACCATTTTTGATGGCAAAGACTCTGGACCAAAATCTAGACTGTAGGCACCTCACTTTTCAGCAGCTCAAGACCTACCTTGCTCCTTAAAGCCATCAGTGTTAATTCCAGCATTTACTATTGTGGCATAGACCCTCTTAGCCATAGATCTCTTGGTCAAAAGAACAACAACAGCAGCTTCAGAGCGACAATATCCATTTCCTGAGAGCAGAAAGAGAATGAGTCATGACTTCTGCTGTGCTTTGTAAAATGTTGCCAAACACCATGCAGTAAGATTACCGCTTACAACAGACTGCTTTGAGAATCTGACATAGCTATTTCTTTTAAAGAAAAATTTAATGGCCTAGAAAGACACAGTGCTCATCACAAATGACAACAGAAAGTTTCCATCAAGAGACAGCTATTTCTTCTCCCCAGAGGCAAAGGGATGAACAATATGGTGTCAGTTTCTTCCCCACAATTAGTTTTCCAGGTTCAATGGAGCATGCAACGTAGATCAGGTTCAGTGTATGTCCCAAACTATGCACCTTGGAACAATTACAAGGCAAGCTCTTTGCTGCATTGAAAGAGTAGCTGGTCACAGACTGTACAGTAAGTTACTCTCTCATCCAGCATAAGCTTTTGTACTAATGCCTTACCTGAAACATCAAAACTCTTGCAGGCACCATCAGGACTAAGCATACCCAGTTTCATGAACTGCACAGATGTGTGGGGTTTCAGCAATAAGTTGACCCCTCCTACTAGGGCTGCACTGCACTGCCCGTGACAAATTGCCTTATAAGCATTTTCCAGAGCGACGAGACTAGAAGAGCAGGCTGTGTCAATAGTCAGGCTTGGTCCTTAAGAAACATAAAGGAAAAGAAAACAAAACAAAAACAGCCTTAATTTCCTAGATTGCTCTCCAAAGACTACAGGATGTGATTACAAGAAACATATTGAAAACAATGTTAAATAAGAGTTGCTTCAGAACATAGCAGATAAACCTGATGCAATGGGAGACTAGAACCACCATCTCTGCCCACTTACAAGGTAAGGCATGAGAAAGGTGGGAAAAAATTCAGAACAGATTGGCTTTAAGGGCATTTAAAAAAAATTCTATCTCTCCATTGAAAAGAGAACACAGCTTTATAGGCAGGTCTCATCTAATTCCCCGTTCTCATGAATAAAAGCCCTTCCTGGTGCTACCCTTGCCATTATCTCTGTTCTCTGTTGCAATTTCCATCTCCATTCAATACCATTCCCTTCAATACCATATATGGATTGAATCACATCTATGCCTTCAATCACAGCATTTTCGTGGCTCTCCTACTTCTTCCACTTTACTCAAAAGAAAGCCAACTGCTACAGTCAGTAGCAGTTTGTCTCCGGTCTAGCTGACTTCCACATATCTTGATACCAAATAGCAGTCTAAAGGCCAGAAAGGACCTAGGCCTTTTTATAAAGGCTTCCTGGCATCACTGTCTTTCAGATGAACACCAGCTATGCCCAGCAGCAGCAGCAGATGAGTTACAAAGCCTTAAAGTGAGTCTGATCACATAGTTACAATCTATTTTTCACTTCTCATATGCCTCCTTAGAATAGTTACATGCTATTTTCTTTTTCCAAAAGGGATTTATGCCATCATATCCATCCCAGTCCTCTACAGCAACTGTGGTACAATCATGCTGAAATTGCAATTGCTGATCAGCATCAACAGGTTTGGGGGGCACTCACCTGAGAAGTCATAGAAGTAGGAAATCCTGTTGGCAAGCATAGCACGCTGACAGCCAGTCATACTGTATCCCAAAAGCTCTTCTGGATCTTGGCTAAGGGCTTCAGCAGCTTCTGATCCACTGGCACCAATCCACACACCTGTGTCTGTGCCACGGAGGGTGGCTGGATTAATACCTGCGGGGATTGGAAGGTAGATTACAGTAAACATAATAAAGGGCAAACTGGGGAGATACCAGGTACACTGGCACCAGTTCACCAAAAAACTACTTATTGTCCCTTTCTGGCAGTCCTGCAGCATTGTTCCTTCAGTAACCTTCTATCTGTTTCCACTGCAGGCCTTACATGTCTTGTTTCAGAATCCATCAGAAGTTTGGTATTAGCTTTTGGCCAGAACATACTGTGTGCCCTGACACAGGTTTTCAGCCAAGTTGGGCATTGCTAGAGTCTTGTGTAAAAAAGTGCACGCACTATGAAAAGTACAAATGCTGACAAGAGAAGCTAACAACTGACTTCCAGTACTGAGAAAAGGAGCAGACTGAAAGAGAGAAAAATCACAGCACCTGGAATGTCATGTGAGCACATCAATATCTATCTCCAGTCCAGATCTGGAGTACAAGGAAGAAATGAGAATTCTTAAGCACAGAAAAAAGCCAACAACCAGAACAACTTTGCTCTAAAAAACACATAGCAAGGTTAACTGCCAGAAATCTCTGCTGTTTCTTCTCTGTTCTTCAGGCATCCTGGGGACAAACAGAATATTCAATCTCCAGACGGAGGCTCAGAAGCAGAGAATGAGAAGTTAATTTCAGTAAGTCACAGCATAACAGAAGGCTGGAAGGGACGTCAAAAGATCATCTAGTCCCAACCCCCACTGCCACAGGCAGGGACATCTTCCACTTGACCAGACTGCTCAAGGCCTTATCCAACCCGGCCTTGAACACTGCCAGGGCTGGGCATCCACAATCTCCCTGGGCAACCTGTTCCAATATCTCACCACCCTGACCGTAAAGAATTTCTTCCTAATATCTAACTTAAATTTGCCCCCTTTCAATTTGTAACCATCCCTAGTCAGTACTAGTGAGGTGGTTAAAACTTTTTCCCTATGTACTTGTGTTCTGACATGAAACTGATTAACATGAAGAATAAGTTTTTTGGCTCTGTGGATAAGTAACTCAAAATCAAGCACTGGCAGTGATAGAAGACAGGCTCCTATTTCTGAAAGCACACTTCCTGGGAAAACCTTCTATAGAAACAGATCAAATGCTACAGGTTTTACAAGAATCCAGTCAATACACAGGAATACATCAGGCCATCTGTCATTCGTTTAGATGGTGGAGGAGAATTCTAATCAAGTCATCCTTCTTTTCCTCTTACAAAGGAATTATTATGGAATATTAGGGTAGAGCAGAGCATTGAAAAGCTCTAGAACTGTTGACTGTTTAAGTGATTCTGTCATACTGGTTGTACCATATGATGCAGGCACAGATTTGCTGGCAGTCAGCAGCCATTTCCTGGTTTGCATTCCAGAGAAAACAGCTTTGTTCTAACCCCTTATACTGGGATCTGGTAACCCCTGTACCATGTCTTGGGTTTCCTCTCTAATGTGATAGGTTTCCCTTGTTAGAGTTCTCATCACACAGGTGTACGTTTGCACCTGTTACACAGAGACAATACAGCTTAATTCTCTCTCTTCAGTCATTCATCTACTTACCTCCATCCAAAATAGCTTCACAAGAAACTTCCAACAGCAAGCGAAGTTGAGGATCCATTGTATGAGCTTGTTTGGGGTGAACCCCAAAAAAAGATGCATCAAATTTGCTTATGTCCTTGAGCTTTCCATTTCTCTTGGGCAGTCCATAAATTCCTGTGAAGAAAAATTCAACACTGAGTCACAAAATACATCAGTGGTGAAGCAGCTACAAGCTGAGAGACACAATACAGAATGACCAGAATGACCACAGCTAATTCTCAATTACACATGAAACCTCACTTCCCTGCACAGTACCCAGAGTGCTGCGTGACTACCTACCGACATGCCTCATCTGGAAATGAGAATGCTGCATTAGCAAAATCAATTGTCATTTTTAAGATTCTCCTCGATATAGCAGCAAAGGACATCTATCTAGTTTAACCGCTTTTGCTTTGGCAAGTTGCACCAAGCACATACAGTCTAAATCAGTGGTTCCAGTCAGTCACCAGTTAGAAGAGAAACAAAAGCTGCTTTTGACTTCCGCAAATCACTAGCTTTAATGGGATAGACATGTGCCAAACACTTCCAAAGGACAAAAAAGGAACATTGTAAAAAGTCATAAACCACAGGACTGGAATGCCTGTGCTACTTCTGAACCCAGAAAAATGCCAGAGTCGTCTTACTGTCACAGCTCGCAAGAGCAGGTACAGGACTACTGTTGCCTAGCTGTTCTGTCAGAACACTCTTTTATTTGAAAGCAAGATATGTATTATTTGTAAGCTGCTACTGCATAGGATGTAACATTATAAAATGGATTGTGTGAGACCTTCATAAAAGTATTCTGTTCCTGAATTTCTTGATGATTTATGAGAAGCTAATTCAGGCCTGGCAGGGTTTTGCATCTTATAAATTCTCTTTTCACAGGATAATTCCTCTAAAACACTCAGGGCTCCAAAAGGAGGAGCAATAAGCACTCACCTGGTTTCCACCTCCGATCATCCTCTGTGACCATATCGACTCCATTAAGCAGGTTCTCCCAAAACTCTTGCAAGTTCTCAGATTCTGGCAGCTTTCCTGCTATGCCTGCAATCACCACGTCCTCCATCTCTTAACTTCTCCCTGTTGCTGCGATGCACAAAGCAGTAAGACTAGTAAGATTTCACACCGAGGAAAGTATATGTGTCTTGTCTTCCTGACATGTTGTGACAAACAAGCATATTTGCAGAAGAAACACCCACACAGGAACAGCCCATGATGTCTCTACTATTAAAAGAAAACCCACAAAAAACCCCAAAAAAGCAAGCAATCAAAAAAACAAACCCAAGCCCCCAAAAAAACAAAAACCAAAAAACCCCAAAACAAACAAACAACAACAAAACACCAAAAAACAAACAAACAAAAAAAACAGAATAGAAAACCCCAACAAACAAACAAATAACCCCCCCCAATCCTGCCCCAAGAAACAAAAACAAACAAAACAAAAAAACCAAAACAAATCCCAACAAATCAAATGGACCATAATATCCATGGGGTTGATAAGGATGAAAAAAAATTATCCTAAAGGAGCATTAGGCTCTGAGAACCATCAGTTTCTACATGACAACCAGAAAATGGGTAAGTCTACCTCTACTAAATGCAGAGCCTCTGTGAAGTCAGCAGAGAAGAAAGATTAACATGCTGGAGCAGAGGTGGGTGGAGAAATTATGAAATACACATAGTAAAATACATAATTACAAGGCAAACCTAACAGGTAGCAAAACAAGTTCTACAATCATTCCAAAGTTAAATGCTAACTTAAGAATCAATAATCAAAAGATTTGTTGGAGGGAAAGAAAAGAAACCCCAAACAAACAAAACTAGAAAATTGCACAAAAGCACCCCCCCAAAATAAACAACACAATTATAAACATCCCCCCCAAATTAACTGTGAGCAAATAAAAATCTGACAAAAAACCCAACCCAAACCAACCAACCAATAAAAAAACCAAACACAACCATACACACACACACACACAGAGGAGAAAACCCACACAAAGCACAAAAATTACAGTACAATTCAGCATAATTTTAAATACCAAAACCAAAGAAGTAAGTTTTATATCTTGGATATTTCCTAACTGGACCCTGCACTGCCACATGTTTAGAGGACTGGGAATGTGGAACTGACACATACGATAGAGGGTGATGCTTTAAGACATGATTTGGCAGAACAGATCTGGATTACAGAGGGGATGAAAAACTTCAGCTGCTGTCCCAAGAAATTTTCATTCAAAGACCCCAATCTCAAATACCACAAGAGAGCATCATGCTGCATAACACAGCATGGTAGGGCATCTGTACCAGACCACAACACCAAATGACAGCTCATATATTACACTCCTTTATTTTCTATTACAGTGAAAATATATTAACAACTACGTACAGAGGAGGAAAGTTAACTTGACGTTTCAGTTACATTCAAATTATAATCTTAGATCCTAAGTAGACAAGTTAAAGGGGTAGGGAAATACCCATATATATATATATATATATATATATAGTGGGGTTTTTTTAATATGAAAATAAATAAACATGTGCTGCAGGAACCAAAGAGGTAGTAAGCATTCACAGTACTTCCTTAGATAATCCTTCTGGTAAGTAGAGGTAAAATATTCTTTACTGTGTGGGATTTTGAGAAGTAAAAAACACACAGAAAACTAGGCATTCAAATGACTACAAGTCTGCCTTAAAAACTTTGAAGGAAAGAGTTTGTAACGAAACAGTGGAAATTTGACTTCCATCAGGTATTGTGCTACATAATACCTGCCACACAGTGGCATGCAGGCCCATTGCTTAAGTGCTGCTGGTGCTTGATCATCTTATCCAAAATACAGCACTAATGGGTACTCTCTGATGAGCACTTTATAGCTGTTTTTTCAATCCAAGATATTTCATTTGGGCCTTGTTTTGCAGCCTCTTTCAGGACTTTCTGATGCTTTTGAGCAAGAAGCACGCCTCTCTTCCACGCACACATTACTGTGCTCAGGCAAGGTAACACTTCCCACAGCTGCCAGAGGCTGCTGGGGTGTGCTGAAGGAAAGCAGAGCCCTCTGCCCAGCGGAGGGGTGCAGGTGTACCTCTGCCAGAACACAACACCACAGAGGCTGCCCCATTTCTTTCACCCTTCTTCAACAGTTATCTTGATTCAGATCTGTGCAGTAACTGTGCAATTATGCAACACCTAACACTGAAGCAGAAGAGATGATTGCTTCACCCAGTTCTTTCCTTCTGGGAGCAGAAACAGAAGTGTTCCCAAAAGGACATCTTGGATTTCTAGGTCTTGTGCTAAACAACAAACAACAGAACGTCTATTCCACACTCATTCATCCAAGAAAGGAAACACTAAGGGCCAAAGTGAGCAAGGCCCTTACTGAGAAAGTAGTCCCCGAAACTCAAGTTGGTAGTAGCAGGCCCAGCCCACTCTGTGCTGAAGGGAAACCTCTCTGTTTTTCCACTCACGCAAAATTAGTAAGTCAGTTTTATTATTGTCCTCACCACTGTACCTGTAAAACTAACCAAGGGCCACAACTCTACTACACTTACAGTATTTCTGTGCTGGGGCAGGGAAAGAGAGATCTTGGGCACAAAGTTTACAATTTAAGCTTACGACATGAGACATGATGATGATAATTTAATAATTCAATTTTATACCTCAGGGTGATGATTTATAGGGAGAGAAATGTAATTTCTACTTCAGTGGACCGAAACATCACTTCTGGAATTGTTCCTTCTCATCCCACATCTCTTTCCCTGGAGTATGAAAAAAACTCTATCCAGATACAACCAATCAACAAAATGTTCCTTTGAGACAGTGAAGTAATGAAATTCATCAGCAAAACAATTTTTGTCAGCTTGTTATGAATGTAGTTGAGCAAGACTATGTCAAAGGTGGAGAAAAAGATGCTGCAGTAATCAAAATCAGAAGAACAAGAGCCAAGAAGATAATTTTAGCTTGATGAACGGGCAAGAAGAGCCACAAATTAGAAGATTTTAATAAACAAAGGACCAGAAAGACTTAGACATTCCACAAAGAGCTCCAAATGCATACAGTCTAAGATAAGATACAAACTATGGATTTAACAGCAGACAGCAGAGAGGATCTGCTGCTGGAAAACAAGAGTGGTAAGAAGAAAAGTCATGAATATTAAGCCAGCCCTGATTAAACAGTGATTAAAGTAGCTGTTACAGCTACCAACAATGCTTTCAGTCTTCCTTGACAGATAATAAGCAGATAAACAATTTTAAAGGTGACTGACTTTGCCCCCAAATGCTGTATTGCATTATTATTTTACTTTATTAGAGACTTTTTTCTGTAGAGCATTTTTTTACTATTGACTATACATTGACAGATTTTTAAGTGCAGGGCATAGCACAGATAAAGAAAGAAAATTTATTTCTACAGCAGTTTTAATGGAGATTAGACTACAGAAAACATACAAACAGACTGCTCCTACTACCTTTGGTGAGCAAAGTGTTCAAAAGTAACAGGTCAAAACAGGAGACAGGAAGATAAAGAGGGACAAACAGGAATCTTCTACTACTTCAGGCTGTATTTGCTGCATCCAACCAGACATCTAACATCCTCCTTCCTCAGTTTCTCCCATGCTTTTGCTTAAATTGAGTTCTGTGAATTTTCCTCAGACAGTCTGTGTTTTTAATTGAGTGGAAAGAAGCAAACATACAACAGTGCACCCTCCCTCCCTCTGCCAAAATATCAGTGCAGTAGTTACCTTGGTTAAGCCTAAACTACCATCTCACTAGATTTGCACAATATTTTTTAGCAATTCTATTGTGTTGCTGACTCATTCAGTTTGTGACTAGTAATAACTAACAATCCTTTCTGGTGTCAAAGCCACTCTTAAGTTGAAATACTGTTTTCTGTTGCATTTAAAACATTAGTTTCTCAGTCCCTCACTAATTTGGCACCAAAAATTAATCAAAAAAGTATTAATCATAATTTCCCCACCATCCCTGGCAGCTGTACAACTTTTTTACAATACTTTTATCCACTGTTTCCCAACAGAAATAACCCTCTGACCATTAAGCTTGTAAGCCTATAGAGGGAAAGAAAAGACCAAAAAAACCAAACCCCACAAACACACAAGCAAACAACGACAAAACCAAAACCAAAACAAAAAACCCCCAAACAAACAAACAAACAACAACAACAAAAAACAAACCCAACACACAAAACCAACCAACCAACCAACCAACAAAAAAA
>VZTX01004876.1:4879-79519 GCA_013400915.1 Pardalotus punctatus | reverse complement strand
CCCGCGGGGCGCAGCGGCCCACCAAGCCTGGAGCAGAGGCTGCCGCTCTCCTGACCGAGCCGCATCCGCTGTCCCGCCCGATACCTGCACAGGTGCGGATGGCTTCGTGTCGGTAAGACTCTGGAGTCAGCTCAGCGCGGGGTCGAGATGCTGCGGGGCGGGCTCTGCGGGTGGACGCTGCGGCGGCCGGTGCCGAGCTGCGCACGGCCGATACTCCGCGCTCTCCTCACTATCTCCCTCTAGCTCCCACCGGTATTTAAGCAGTCGCCACCTCCGGCGGCCACGCCACATGGGCTGACAGTTTACTCCTCGCCGCAGTCCAATGGGAGCCGGGGCAGGGCCGCCCCGAGTCGGACCCGGGGTGATGCCAACCTCTGCCCGCCGGAGCCGCTCCGAGGGAGGAGGGGGCCCTGGCCAGGCCGGGGCGGACACAGATGGGTCCCCGTGCCCGCGGCACCGGGCCAAGTTCTCGCGCCCCGCCCCGCCCCGTACTGGAGGCCGTGGAAGGCCGGGCGCTGCGGGCGTGCCTGGCTTTGGGTTGGCTTGGCCGGGGACGAAGCAGCGCCGACGCCCCGCGGGCGCGGACCGCTTCGTGTCCCTCTCCCACCTCCCCGCGGGTAGGTACACTGTGGGGGGTACAGCCGCGCCGTGCCGGCACCGTGGCCTGGCGATTGACGCGGAGGTTCGGCAGGCGCCGGTCCAAGCGCGGTCGGATCACGCAGCGCCGGCGCGCATCCGCGCCGCACAAAGGGAAGGGACGCAGGGCCGGACGCGCAGTCCCGGGACGGCACCCAATACGGAGGCGGGGACATGTGGGCGGGGGCGCGGCCCTGCCAATCGCGGGGCCCGCGCGGTGTTGCTAAGCGATAAGGCGATGTGGTGACGGCCGAGGGGTGGCCGGGGCCGCCGGCAGAGCGAGCAGCGCCTGTCGCTCTCCGGCGGCGGCGGTCGTTCACCCCGGCGGAGCGCCGTCCCGGGGTTACCACAGGGCAGCAGGCACGCCGGCCAGGGATGCGCTGCCCCGTGCCCAGGCCTGTCGCGCCGCCCTGACTGGCAGCAGCAGAGCGCGTCCGGAGGCGGGGGGCGGGCGCCAGAGATTCCCTCCCCGCCGTGCCCCTGCTACGCCCCTCTTCCCACCGACGGAATGGGGCGGATCGCTCTGCGTGTGGGCACCTTTCATCCACTTTCCCTGTAACTCGCACTCCTTCAGTTAAAGCCGAACAGTAACGAAATTGAATTTTCTTCTCTATTGCCTACGACTGCCAACACAAAACACAAAAAAGCATTTCGGTCGGTAAATGTGGGCTTGAACACGGGGATGCAAGAAAGTCCCCCGCCTTGTCTCCCGTCCATGGCTAGAACTGGTTCTGGGCAGAGGCCCCGCCCCCGGTAGCGCTCGCACTGCCGCTTTGCAATACAGCTCCATTTCGACCTTCTAGGGGCAGACCTTTTGTCTTTATCTATATTTATCTGTATATTCCTCAACATAACAGGTTTTTAACCCTTTGATAAGAACAACAATAAATAATGTCCTCTATTACCGTTTCTGTACTCTGTGATCTGCCTGAATTCTCTTCTTTATAGGTGCTCCTTTCTTTGTACAATTCAATAGTATCCACAGTAGTACCTTGTTGCCACTCTTCTCATCTGGTTCTTAAGAATCAATGCCCAGTTTGTTAAATATTTTGGTCATAAGAGAAATATATGAGAATTTTCCTGCTGCATTTAGTACACCTTTAGCACAACCTCCCCACGCAGGATTCAAGCAATATGTTCATATTATTTTATTATTATGCATACTTCGTTAATTTTCAGCATACTTACATGCTATGCTCTTATAGGCGCTCCAAAACAAACGTACAATGATTGAACTATTTTTTTCTACCACAAATAAAATAAAATGAATCAACCCACCTATCATTTTTCCTTGCCTATAGTTGACGTAGGGAAACCTGTTTCTCAGGGAAATGGAATAAATTAAAACTGTGTTTCTGGCAAGAGGTCTGCGTGAACAGGCGTGCCAGGTGACATGGAAAGGGGGAGTAAGTGGGACACCACACCAAACAACCACAAAACCAGAAAAAACCCCAGAAAACCCTCAGACATGGAAACAAAAAACTCCATAAAAACCTGCGTAGAAACGTATGCAAAAGCATATCTGAAGTCTGCAGCCCATCAGTTTACATCCACAGTGTAAGGAATAAAGAGTAATGTTTTCCAGGTTCAGATGCAGTATTGCAAAGATCACGGAACAAATGGCTCTTTTACACTGCTTTTAACACATGCACAGAATCTTATACCACTGAATTATTCTTCATCTCCATAGTTCAATATTAAACATGGAAATAAAAAAAAAAATCAGGATAATCTACAGCTATTATAAAATTTGGAATTTACACACTGAATTCTAGAAATAACCAGTGAGTGCTTTAACTGGTGTGATCTGGGCCAAAATTCCTGTACTTGTTAGAAGCCACTATGCTTTGTGCTACAGAAAGAGCTCATTCAGGGCCTGGTTCAAGGGAGTGCATCATGTTGTCCTGGCTCATGAACAATGTTGAATCAAATGACAGGATTTTCAAGTAATGAAAAGATTTAGAAAGAAGCTCACAAGGTCTCTCAGGCCTTATATTGGCTTAGTAACATCTCATGAAATTTATTCCAGATTTAGCATCTGATTATAATGTCACTGCACCTTTGCACTAAAACAAAGCATTTTCAGCAGGTAGTACAAAATAATTATTCAAATTCTCAAATGAATTACTGTCCCGTTGTCAGGTGCTGAAGAGAGCACCTCTTTGCAAAGAGTACAGGGAAAGCAGTTCTAAAAAATACGCTCCGGAAAAAAAAGGCATGCATGCACAGGTATCCTTCATTTATGCTGTTTACATTTTACATGTTCAGCAGCAACTGAGAAGTATTATTCACTTCAGCGATACCACTTGCAGAATCACAGAGTCTCTTAGGTTGGAAGGTACCTCTTGAGAACACCTAGTCCAAGCCCTCAAGGGTCAGCTGGAATGGGCTGGCCAGGCCCATGTCCAGCTGAGTATCTCCACAGACAGAGACTCCATAACTCATCTGGGCAATCAGTTCCAGTCCTTCACCATCCCCACAGTAAAATGTTTTTCTTGATTCTTTTGCGTGCATTTCCTTTACTTACAGTAAAGTTCATCTCTGTTAATATCCCAAGATAGCTCAACGTTACTGTAAATGCTACAAAAATACACTGATTGTTTCAGTGTCCTGGCATGTTCATTACTACACAGATATCCTTTGTTACATCACAACTCATTCACGTTTTCTTGTAGTTTCATCTCTTTTAAGACATTCTTACGTGTCTATATGATTGCATTATTCTAACACACTAGCAGTGTTTCTCACTGCTTTAAAGTCCATACAATCTGCTGTCTAGGGAAAATAAAATTACTGGTGTGACAACAGAAATTTAATTTTATACTCTTTCATGCTCTCTGAACAAGTGGAAAGAGCTACAGAAGATGAGAAATAATACAGACTCAGATGTAATCTTTTCAAACCCCTTTCTTTCAAGTAGAGAGCTGCACAGGATTAACGGTTGCATTGTTAATTAGAAGAAAACAAGTAGGCTGAAGCATCCCACTTCTAAGCTTAAATCACATCTACAGTTTCTCAACAAAATATCTGCTAAAGTCCTGCAAGCCCTGCCAGAAGGCACAAGGCTTTACCTATGTGTTAACTAAGCATTTCTAAATCCATGATGCAAGAAAATCTTAACATATATAATTAAAATAAATCAGTATTAACAGTGAAGACTGTAATCTTATAATGTACACAGATTAACCCTTTATTTTAGGCTTCACTGTATGAAATGGGGTATTTGTTCTCTCTTCTGGCTGCAAATATCTCAACTCGACATACAAAACTGAGGCTGATAATTAGATCTGATTTAGAGATGTCAAAGTAACTTAAGAGCAAGTGTGAACCTGCAACATGCTGCCAACATAGAAATCAGTCTTTAATATTATAGTTGCGGATTTTTGCCATGCTAAAAGAGATTTTTGGTTTTAATACACGAGCAGAAGAAAAACTCCTGGATTTTAACTTCTGCTGAACTTCCAGCCTTGTTGCTCTGACTGTCAAATCTCCAGCTGACATTCCAAGTTTATCCTTGGCTTTGACATTTCGCTGAGATTCTTCAGGTTGCTCAGTGGAATGTACAACTTCAAACGCCACTGCTCAAAAAACAGACAGAAATATACTTTGTAGTTATGTTTGTATTCAATTATCAGATTGGAGAGTTGAAGAGAATTGGTTTATTCTAAATATGCTGCTGCCATAGTGCCACATTGTCAAAATCTTCTATCACCAGAACCATTTCTGTACGTGGGAGGCCCAGAACAGTCCTTTAAGGCTTGCCATACTGGTGGTATAACACAGCGTCCTCTGCTGAATCCTTGCTTCATGTGTACATGTTCATTCTCCATTAGCATCAGACTGCTTAAGAGGGGAAGACAGCTGGAAGGTTGTTGTAACGGTTCAAGTCAAGCACTACCTATCTGTTCAGCTGTTTTAAAACATCACATTTTACAAATTTACCCTTCTCTCCATTGTGAGAAGACGTGTTTGGATATGCATTATATAAAAGGCTCAGAGATAACTCTGTTGGCTTGACAAAGTTGCATTATCACCATTATATTTTGGGGCTTTTTTCCAATCTTCTCTCACTCAGGCAAGCATTTACTATGTAAATCTTTGTTTTTGTTGTCTAAAATATCTGTCTGTCCCAGAAAGGTCTAAGTCAAAAAGAAACATTTTTTTTTTGGAAACAGTGGGATTGGTCCTAATACCAGTCAGAGTCCATCCTGCAGTTCTCACATTATTCTCCAAAAGTTATTATGTCAAACTAACTGAAGTTTAGTCTTATGATAGTTTTCATTAGGTAAGTGGAACTGGTCAATCACATCATTCACTGTAAGCTATAGGTAGTATTTACAGGTGTTTGGCTCCAGCCACTTAGTCCTTATTTTTCAAGACATTGAGATGTTAACTCCAGGTTTGCTATAGAGAGCCAAAGAAGACAGCAGAAGTAGTCATAATATACTTTCAATAACGCATACTATAGTATGCTGTACTAGTTAATTTTATAAGCATCACAGGCTGCAGTCCCACATACTACTCAATCACAGCAAGAGTAAAAGGTCCACAAATTGACAAAGATCATTTATTAGTACGAGAAGGTAAATTTTCAAAGTCAACTGAACACGGCAGAAAGTCCAAACAAAATTCTGCATCCAAGGAAATACATACATGTTCCTGAATTACGGAATGAATGAATCGATTGAAGGTTTATAGCGCTATGCAAAGAATGACACTGTGGCTAGCTTCAAAACACGGCACTTTACAAAATAATTTTTATACACAGGCTTAGCTTGAACCAGCTTTTCGCTCATGTGTGTGTGATCTCTGCACTGAGTCAGCTTGATGGCATTTGTTATCTACAGGTGACAAAAGCTCAGTGGACTCTTGAACAGCGGGTTCAAAATCCTATTGCCCAGCTTGCCACCTAGTGGCTTCCTACAGATGTAAAAGGTATGGAAGAGGATGACTGAGCCCATGCAGATCATTGGTTGTATTTTCCTGCCTGGAAAATGGACTTTAATCATTCCAGTACCTCTGCCACATCTGGCAGATAAAAAAGCAGAATTTCACAACATCAACTGTTTAGAAAAGTGCAGGCAGCAGTGTCTGAAAGGTGTTGTTTCAAAGATTATTTTCTTGAACAGGAACAGCAGCAGAATGATACTACTTCTTGTTTGTGGTCTGAATAACAGGAATGAGCAGATCCACAGAAAGCACACAGTTAACACTGCTTACAGTCCGGTTTTTTTAATACTCATTCAGTTTTCAAGGGTCTTTTGTCTTCACCCAAGGGGATGACTGCAGAAATTAATGTGGGAGGCCCTAATCCTGTAAATCCAAAGGCAAAGTAACCAAAGTAACATCATATGCATCCCTTCTTCTGAAGACTTCTGTGTGCTTGTCTCCTGTCATTAGTAGAGAAACTATAGCTGTAACTACTAAAGGCTACTTAGTTAGCCTTAGTTTGGAACAACACCACAGAACACAAGCATTCTATATGGCTATTTTTAAGTTTTGGGCTGTCAAAAATGTGTACTAACAAAGAAATTTAAAACCAACCACTGCAAACCCGTATGGTTAGTTCCAAAAATTAGGAAAAGATAAAGAGTCAATACCCCAGAATTAGAAATACTATTTAAAGTGAAATATCCTAAGGGAATACTGAATAAGGACCTTACTGTGTTCTGGTTCTGCTTGGGACTGTTCACATCTGTGAAGGACTTTGAATAAGACTGGCATGAATATACACTGTGCAGTAAAATTTAAATGCTGTAGCTTGGTTTTCACACCAATGAAAAAACACACCGAATTTACAAGCCTGCAACTTACTTTCAGAAGTGACCTTGGCAACCAGAGCTAGCAAGATCGTAGCTAAGTACCTAAACTGCTTTTCAACAGGGAACTAAATGTTTAGTGTATTGAAATGCTTAACATATCTTCTATTTGATGTGTGTTAACTTCAGTCAGAAATTAACATTCAGAGATTTTTTTCTCAGGATGAAAGAGATATATGTAGACATGTTGTATAAGCAAACTGAAATCTCCCCAGATGGAAGTTCAGTTAAGAAATTTGTCACTAGATATTTGCTTATGGCTAACAGTGCTTCTGAAGGAACACCAACTCAAACAAGTTCCTATTCAGGAGAAGAACACAGAAATGAAAAAAATGTAACTAGGGGATTAGTTAATATTTGTGAAACACTTCAAAGATGAAGTTTTATGTAACGCAGAAAAGAGATCATGAGTCTTTCTCTGATTGGAGCCAGAATAAAGCCAGAGCCAGATCACTCTTTCTGTTTGTTAATATTTTACCAGATTCTTTCTCTGGCCAGCTTTTTACCCACATGGATTGCTCTTAGAAATGTCAGTGATGTCAAAGCTGTTGAAATTCTGTCTAGTGTGGAAACACTTAAGATAACTTTCGATCCATAAAGTGTGGAATTTCAGATGACAGAGCTTTGCGAGTAACAATGAGAATTACAGTACAAGAAATGCCCCTATCTAAGCTCAAGTAGTTAATAAAAAAGTTACTTTCCCTCAAAGCAGCTCATTCCTGTTCCTTGTTAGGCTACAACGTAAACCCAAATTATTAAACCCAGGACACAGTTCTGAGTACCTGTGGAGGTGGAGTTTCTCAAAAATATATTGTGGGACATGAAAACAAAGTTTAATCTACACTAAATATGTGTAAGTCAAATGACTAGTGGGGACACCGCTTGCCTTGCACCCTTATTCCCCCTGCAGTGACGCCAGTCTCTGCTGACCCCAGGATGGCTGATCGGAGCTGATCCAGAGCTTTTCACACAGTACCATGCAGCACCCTTCACAGTACTGGCTTCATGCTAAATGCAGTATTACAGCTGAACATTAATAGGTGACGTTTGCTTTTTTCCCCCCTGAAAAATTAGTGTCTTCAATACCGAGTAGTAACTGAATAGAAGAAAATAAATTTCTATTTTCTAAATGTTTTACAAAGCTTCCCCTCCTCCTGCCTAACATTAAAATCAAAAAAGGCCCTATAGCCCACAGATGAATGAAGAAAACTTGCAGCCTGTACAGAAGCGAATCACCTGGCTGTACACATGCGCCACGATTGTCAGAAGAAAGCATGAAACCCTTCTGATAAACAACTGTCCTTTGGGGGTGACTTGTCATCAGCATTCAAGGTGCATATGATGTGGATCACCAACCAAAATCTCCCACCTGTTCTCAATCTCTGGGATGGAGCATTTAAAGAGGAAAGAAATACGGAAGTGTATTTCTTATTTGAACAGCCTATATATCCTATATAGCCTTTTAATATCATCATGGCTTGTACCTGTCTATCTCTAGCAGGCTCTTTTTCTTTCAATAATACAGAACAACAGAAATACCTGAAGGGACATATGTCCCTTCTAAACGCATTCTCTCCACGTATCTGCAGATTTAACATACAAGCTATTAAATCCATCTAATTTCTACAGTACAAACTGAAAATCAGCAGGTAGAGTAAGGAAAGAGCAAATCTCTCATAGCTTTTTGACTTGCTTGGAAGCTTACACAAGTTCTGAATTTGATGGTGAAATGAATAAAGTATATAACAGTCCACTTCAGTAATTAAGATGTAGTCATTAACACTTCAAAACACATTGAGTCATTGCATTGTGTAATATGTTGGAAATACAGCAAATTGCAGAGCTTACTTGACATGCCAACCATTTTGAGTGCCAGCAGGCTGTTTTGTGTGTGAAAAAAAACGAATAAAACTGTTCAACAGGTTCAGGAAAATAATTTTCACATTACAATTCTCTGTTTCACCAGAAATTCCCACAAAACACATCTACTGGTGTTATCAATTTGGACTGAACTTGGAAAAAAAGAAAAAGGTTTGAATAAGCAAACTAACTTGCTTGCTTTGTTGCAAATCATTTTTTGTCACTCGGCTTCCAAGTCTCTGTGTGCGTCACTCATACATGAAAGCCCAGGTCGGAGTAACTCTGTCTCAATGAGAATTCTATCCATTGTAACAATGTCTTTGACGAATGTATCAAATTCAAGCCAGTGGTTTTAAACAGGAAAGATTGAATTAATCATAGCTCAGTCACGAAAAACAACGCCCCTGCTAAAAATCAGAAGCAGAACTTGAACATTTTGTATATAATGCTTCTAAAGGTAATGTTGTTCCAAAAAGGAGAGATTTTGCTTTCATAATCTTTTTTCTGAAATGCAGAATTCAGTCCAGTGGAATTAAGGACATCTTTTCCTGGAGGAAAAAGCTAAGCAGCAAAAAAGAGTGTTTAAAAATCATATTCTTGCAATGCAGTATTTTAGCACCTGCATGTTTGAGTAAGAAGTTCCACTCTGGTGTTCCTCATAGAAATCTGGATGCAGAGATCAAATAAAACTTGTTCTCAGAAAAATACAAGCCCTTATTGATGTTTCACTTGTTTCAGGTTGGCAGTATCATCTGTCCCTTTTGCTATTTTTGAGATCCCCAGAAATCTACATTAAGTTTTGCAACAGTGGCTGGAAATTTCTAGACATTAAGAAATTGATGTCCTTGTAAGGCTGCCAGAGCTGTTGCATCACACACACAACAGCACGAAACTGCATGGCACTATCAGTAATGTTTCAGACATCCTTTTGCTTATCCTGTCAATATAGGCCTGACCTGAAATACTCTTCCTATTTCAGCCCGAGCCTCACAAAAAAAGCACATGAATCACGAGTGTCAGCACTATGTCCATTCCAGTCCTACAGGTCTGTCAATGCACGTTACTTTGTCCCTGCAATGCACTGCTGTTGTGAATAAATATACTTATAATCCACTCGTCATTTCGAAAGCCCTTTCAAGTATTATTTTTCTTGTGAGCTGCTGAAGATGGTTCATTGCCTCCATATACTGGTTTAAAAATAGATGTAACATAGGCCGGAAAGGACCTCTGGGTGAAATGTCACAGTGCCTATCAGTGCTCCCTGCTCAGAATGTGTCTTGACACAACTTGTGCCCATTGCCACTTTTCACTGTGCACTTCTAAGAGTCTGGTTCTGTCTTCTCCAAAATCCTTCGCTGTGTAGTTAAAAAGCAGCAATCAGACCACTCACCAACTTTTTTCCACTTTGAACAACCCAGCTCTCTAAACCTCTTCTTGTGTGATGTGTTCCTGTGCCCCAGCCATTTAGTGGCTCTCCACTGGACTCCAGTTTGTCAGTCTTTTGTACAAGAGGGTCCAAAGCTAGACACAGTCTCCAGATGTGGCTTTACAATACCAAATAGAGAGGAACAAATCACTTCCCTTTACCCAGTGGCTGCATTCTTGCTCCTGCAGTCTGTGTGTGGTTAATAGCATATGAGCATCTATGTAATGATAATACAGCTCCTTTGAAAAGGCTGAACGGCTGCCACATTACTATACAGATGCTGTCAGATCTCAGGAATAATGACAATGACAAAAATAATAATATCAAGGCAAAAAGCCCAACACGTAACACATTTCTCACATAAGCCCTACAGCATGTGAGAAAGAACTTATTGAAAGCTACACCTCTTATTAAAAAAAAACACCAAAAGACACCTTTACTGGAACATTCTGGAGAAATGTTTGTCTGTCTGTTTATAGAGACTTTTTATAAAGAAAAATCTACAATCCCTCTAGAGAACATACTTCACCATTAGCTATTTGTAACATTTTTCCAGTATTATAATGTAAGTCCATTATTTTTTGTCCTATGTACAGCAGGTGTTAGAACAGTTTCCCAAAGTTTTACTGATGAAGGATTACTTCATGAACAGACCAACAGTCTGAGATAAGTAATATTAATCTGAAATTCACGGCTCAACATAATAGCAACCATTAAAAAGTTCTTAACAATTTGCCTGTAAAGAGCCTACACTTTAACTCCATGTATCTTACAAATGGTGCTCTTGCTAAAATTTCCAAGAACATTTGGTGATTTTTGTAGAACACTAATTAATGTTCGGTTTATGACCTAAGTTTTATCTTCTGTCATCCCAGTCCTGACACTGTCTCACATATAAAAATTTGCACCTGTTTCTATTTTTTCCCATTCCAGCTTGTTGCACTGGACTATAAAATTCTTGGGAATGCCCACAGCATATACCACATTATGGCTGTGATGTCACCTTTGGCTGAAACCAGCCAAAAAAAAAACAATTAAGCAAGGATTTTCAAATTACAATTTGATCTAACAGTCACATGGCAACACATGAAGTGTGCAGTTCTCAGACACTTTCATATCTGCCCCAGCTAAGTTTTAGACTATGTCAAACCAGAATTTGCATTTTCCAGGAGTACTTAATAAAAGTGAAGAAGAATTTGCAATGATGGCATTAAAACCAGAAAGCTCTATAGACATTCCTCTTAATTCTTACTTCTGCTGGCAACAGTGAAATTCCCTTCAAGGAACTCATTCAGATTCTGATGATACAACTGTAACAACAACAGCAGCATGAATTAGTGAATGGGGACAGAATCCACTACAGTACTTCCACTCTTCTAGAAGAGTAAAATACTGTGACTACTTTACGCAGCAGTCTTACCTTGGCTGGTGTTCTTTTGAGGACTGAGCATAGAAAGGCTTGATCCTGTATCTAAAATTTGACAAACACCTTGGCAGAAATTATGCGCTCTAGAGGAAGAAAGCTGGACCTGCTGGACTTGACTACGAGTCTGTCTGAACAGCTGACTTTGAACAATCTTTGAGGATGTATCTGCCTTTGTTGCTGAGGATGTATCTGGCCCATCACTTTCAAGAGAGAAATCTAGCCGAACCTGTTCAAATTCAAAGACAATCTTATAGACATGCATCCTTTTCACATCGAAGACAACAGAAAATTGGTTAAATTTCATAGTGGCATCTTGGACTTGGAAAGATTGAAGGTTTCAGCAAGAGGCAAGACAAAAGAAAATTGTTATTTTTAATTCCGAAAGGTTGTACAAGAAGATTAATTACAACATTATGGCAGTGATTGAGAAACCTTAGTTTATTTAGTGTTAACAAATACTATTTTGTACAGGAACAATATACAATTTTAAAAAGACATAGGTTTTTAACTCTTTCAGGAGATGGCTGCAGAGCAATTCCAATTGAAAAATCCAAATGAAGGTGAATTACACCGATCATGAAACTGCACTGTACCTCAGCAGATGGCAATTCTGTTTCTTCCCCACAGCTGCTTGGAACTTCTTCCTTTAAGCTAGGGCAGGCAATAAGAGAAGAGAACCTCAAAGGATGCTGTTGCCTTGCATACTCCAGCTCCTAATACGAAATATTCCATTAACACAAGTAACTCATGGTCCCTAAAACTAATACCCTTATAGCTCAGTTTGCTGTTACACTGCTAGATTTAAAATAATCAGTTATAAATGATACTAAACAAAATTATGTTCCCTTCAGATCAACAGGGCTAAACTACCCTTCTAATAAACCTAGTATCATATCTATTCAAAATCTACATTTCCTGGTGCTGTTACTAGCACCTTGCTTGTTACTCAAGCTTATATTGTCAGGATCCTTCTTCACTTTTGTATTTTCCCATGATTAAATTACAGAAGAAAAACTCCAAAAGAATGCCTAAAACTCCAATTAAAATAAAGCAGCTATGGAAAAGTACACCATCAGCAGCTAAAATAAACTATTTGACCTCTCAAAGTTTCACCAGCTTTCAACTAGCAGCAACTAAAGCAGTTTTGATGAAAAGCAAATCGCTTCAGCCCTGTCAAAGGAGATGGAAATAAGCATCAAAGTCTTTTGCTACATATTTCAGACTAGAGAAACAAAACATGAGCCCATTATGTACAGTAACTGACAGTGATGTTCCTGTAGCTCTGACAGTATTTGTAAGGATGAAGATCTTGAACACAGGAACAAATGTAGCCTGGCCAGTAAGAGTGATCACCTAGAATAAAAACACCCAAACTAGAATAATAGTAGTCTTTGGAAGGTCAACCTGAAGCTCAGCTTTGGTGTAGGAGCTGAGGCCTCAGCAGGTACGTTCTGGGTAAAGCGCAGCCTGGAATGAGAGTACTGAACAGCTTGGATGTAAGAAGTGCTATCCTTTCTAGTCTGGATGAATAATGAACTCCAAGGTTCCAGAGGTGGAAAGATCCTCAATGACAGCAACTTCAGCCATGACATCCAAGCAACCCATCAGCTGAAGAGGTTGAACTACTACTCCCAGAGTTTAGCACACCATCTAGAAACTCACAGTAAAATTCCACCTGTCCAAGCACTATAGTCATACTGTATTTTTAAAATCTGTTTATTCTTACAAAAGCAAGAACCATCTTTAAAGATTTTTAACAGAATGTGGGAGACACAAGATGTGTAGAAAAACCCAAACACAGCATCTTGCTCATTACAAATAAGGCAAGAGAAGGCTGGGAGGGATGGGCATGAATCCATTGGTCTTAATTGGAGAGCCAGCTAAGTTCTAAGATCAGCTGTGAAAGACAGAATAATTAAAGAGGTGGAGAATAAAAAAAAAGTGGTTTTGAATTGTGGCAATTTTGCCCAGATCTGGAAGTTGCTTTTATATATATATTTGGTACAAGCATTTAGCTAATCTTTTTCAGACCTCAATCTCAGCAGTGCACAGATGAAACAAGCAGGTTACAAGAGATGAAACAAGTGGGTTACAAGGGGTCTACTCAAAAGGTTTGTTGAACTCTAATTTCCTTTGTAAAAATTATTTCCAGTGTTAACGTTTAATGAACAGCTCACTATTTCTGAAACAGGGAACTGAAAGTTCAAGTGAACAAAGTATGCCAAGCTTGTGACTTTAGGTTAATAAAATGATCACAAGCATCCTGAAAAAATTATATATCCACAAGCACGCTGAGGCATTCCACAATAACTTTATCTGTTGGCAGAGCACATTCCAGGCATCCTGCACCACACTGTAACAGCTGTCTCACCTATTCTCTTTTGAAACCCTGCAAGAGGGAGGTCAGAATCATATGCTCAGGACTGTCACCTAGGATCAGAGTTGAACTTTTCACCCTGGACTTTTACAAGAAGTTAAAGATTTCCTGCTCCAGAAGTAGCCCATACCACTGTCCCATAAGATGTATCATTGATACACCAGTGAGGGTATTTATTTGATGTTCCCTAGTTCTTTTCTCTGAGGACCCTCCTCATGTTACAAGATGCTAACACTTCTTGTGGTAGTGTGACAGCTCTTGATCAGGTCCTCAATCGGTCAAGGGAGAGCTGAAAAACACTGCTGCATTCCTGTTTTCTCACAGAACTCAATTTGAATCTTCCCAGTCTCACAGCCCAGATGGCTTTCACTGCAGTATGTCCTAACTCGTATTTTCGATGCCCTCACTAATACTTTTGATATCAAAAGAAATTGATTAGATAAATTTGATAAAATATATCAGATTCTCCAGCTCACATTACACTTATCTGACCGACCTGTTACAGTTCTCAATTTCTGTTGTCTTAGACTATCTGCTATGTCTGAGGAAGAATAAGTCTCCACTAGCTCTGGAAAGGTACAGCAGATGGCATTCTCAGTTTATCACCGTCATGGATGGTTTACAATGTTGGCTCACACTGCATCCTTTAAAACTTCTTCATTGACTAATGGGCAGTAAAGAAGAACAGGGACGTATTTTCACGCAAGCAATTGTTCAAATTGGTTATAATTGACCAGAGCAGCATAGCCTTTTGGATTTCAGGCACCCTTTCTCTACCAGACAGGAGTGCCCCACCTGTTGGATACCTTCTGCTAGGAATAAGCTAAGAGAAATGCAAGTACCTGTGATGGGATGTCCAAATGCAGAGCTCATCCCTGCCAGGTTCCCTTAGAACATATTCGAAAATGTTGCCATAGATTCAATCTGACAGATACACCTTAGCCATGAAATATACTTATTCATTTTCTTCCCCAGATAATACACCTCTTTTGGCTGAAATACTGCTTTGAATGCTTGGAGAGCCTTTTCCTTTCAGACTCAAATGTGTGAGCCCTCCTAAAAAGTACTACTTGTTTTTACTACTATTCTTTATCCAAGAGAATAGCAATCCTGCGCAGAAGCGGCAAAACTGTTTCCCTAAAGACCTGACAGCAGACCACTGAACTTGACCCTGTCAGTACTTGTTCTCAAATTTAATTGCTGGATGATCTTTGCACTTCAAACTTATACAGTATTTTCTTAGATCTACTAACCCAGACATTTTTGTAATTAGTCCAGCTAACATCCCTGATGGGTACAATCAGGTGGCTAATCTGTAGTGCTGTTTTACTTCACAGGTGAAAAAACGTATCTGTTTTGGGCATAACTAAATTTGCCAAAAAGACTGGGCCCGCTGAGTCACTTACTCTAAGCAACAGAGGTTAATATGCTTTTTCTTTATTTTTTGTTTTTCTTTAGCACCACCCTTACCTGTAAGAAAAATAAAATGCCAATTACAATTTACTTACACTGGCTCTTTTGTAAGAGACTCGCTTTTGCCATTCAAACTGTCTGGCTCTATAGATGGTTCATACACTTCACAATATACCTAGGCCAACCAGATAACAGCTGAAGAATTAGTGATAATTGCAAGCTAAAAATCCCACAGGATGGCATGCTCAACACAAATGCATGGCTATTCCATCTTTTTAGAATGCGCCTAGGCATGAAAATGTTTAAGACATTTTTAGAAATTTTTAGATGACAAAATTTTCAAGTAAATGGCTGAAAGTTGTGATTTCTTAGTGCAACCTGGCAATATGGTGGGATTATCTCCTGTATGGTTTCATATTATCTAGAGATAATTCTACAGATCTTAGTGGGTAAAAAGAGAAACATTTAACTTCAATCTCTTGCAGATTCCCCAATCAACTTTAGTAATCCACAAAAAGCCTCTGGTCTAGGCTCTCAAATCCTTTCCTGATTTCAATTAAGACAAGTAGGAATACATAAAGAGAATTAATAAAGAATAGAAGACATTAGCTTAAATTCAGCTGATTTTTTCCTCCAAAGGCAGAGGAGATTGCAGTTTCAATCTAATATGCTGGAGGCTGGCTGTTCGGAAAGCAGCTCAGCTCAGAAAAGAAACAAGAAACCTGGAGGACTACAAGTTGAACATGAGGCAGCAATGCATTAATAAAGCCTTCAGCTAACAGCATCCTCAATTGCACCAAGAGAAATACTGCCAGCAGGTCAAGGGAGGTGATTATTTCCCTCTACCTAGCACTGGTGCAACCACATTTAGAGTATTGTGTCCACTTTTGGGCTGCCCAGCATGAGAAAGACATGGACATAATGCAGCAGCCACCAACAACAAACCAGCAAACAGCCACAAAGACGATCAGTAAATCGGAACATCAGACATAGAAGGAAAAGTTTGGGCAGCTGGCCTTGCTGGCCTCCAGAAGAGATAGATCAAGAGTGATCTTTTCAACATGTATAAGCGTCTGATGAGTATGGTAGAAGGAGATAAAGTAGACTGAGTTGGAGTCTTCTCAGTGGTATACGGTGGAAGACCAAGAAACAATAGGCAGAAAGGTAAGTACAGGACACCTCGCCTAAGTGTAAGGGGAAAAAAAACCCCAACCAAATGCCAACCTTCTTTATTGTGAGGATGAGCAAACACCGGAACAACTTGCCCAGAGCAGCTCCTACAGGAAGTGTTTCCCCAACTAAATTGGGTTAATAATTCTACTGGAGTTTTATAGCTCCAAGCAACAACCTCACCTTTTCTGAAAGAACACTGTTTACTGCCCTCAAAACTAGAATGACAATCAACTGCTCTGACTCAATCCTCACAGGAACAAATCTGCTGATCAGTTAAGTAAAGTACATAGTGAAATCTTGACTATTGAAGTTACTGGGAGGTCTGCCACTAACTACTAGGGAAGCCAGAATTTATTCATTAGTCTCTCTGATAAAAGTTGCAATTTAACCATTATAGGTTGTATTTTAATTACAAAATATATGAGACAGGTTAACTATATATCCTGCTTTCATATATGGAAAAGGTTCTATTTCAGTAATTTGGACATGGGTGCTTTAATATCCCACCACTGTGAGTATTTGGAAATATCCTCACTGATTAATCATTTTAAAGTTTATGTTAGAACACAAGTGCAAATCCTTCAAATGGCCTTTCTTGCTTGCTTAAAACTAAGCTTTATGAAATTTGTAATTTAGGACTGCATTTATGCTGCATAAACTCATGTGTTTCTGAAAACACCTTGGTTGAAGAACACATTTAAAAATATTACTTATGAAGTCCCAAACCCTTTAAGCTTATGGGGAAACATCTGGCTTGTGGCCAGTCACTAATGGTGTTTCCCAGGGCTCCATTTTAGGGTCAGTTCTCTTCAGTCTTTGCTCAACGACCTGGACACATGAGTTGAGCGTACACTAAGTTTGGTGATGATACTAAATGAGGAGGACTCGTTGATTCCCTTGAGGGCAGAGAGACCTTACAAGAGATCTTGATAGACTGGAATGCTTGGAAATCACCAGCTGCATGAAATTTAACAAGAGCAAAAAAGCTGGATTCTGTACCCAGGACTATAATCACGGATATCTGTATAGATTCAGGGATGAGAGGCTGAAGTGCAACCCTGAAGAAAGGGATCTGGGCATTTTGATTGTTGGCAAGCTCAGCGTGAGTCAACAGTGTATCCTGGTGGCCAGAAATACCAACTGTGTCCTCGGTGTGTGAAGCACAGCACAGCAAATCAGCCAAAAGGAGTGACTGTCCTACTATGCTCAGCATTGGTATGGCCTTACTTCAAGCACTGTGTGCATTTTTGGGCTCCACAATATAAGAATATAGAAATATTAGAATGTGTCCAAAGGGGGGCAACATAGATGACGGTGAAAAGACTAGACGACTAGATTCAGCAGGAGTGGCTGAGGATACTTGGCTTGCTCAGCTCAAAAAAAGGAGGCTGACAGATGACCTCATTGTTCTCTATGACTTCCATGATGGGAGAGCAGAGTAGGAGGTGTTGATCTCTTATTTTTGGTGTCTGGTGATAGGATGCGGGGCAATGGCTTAAAGCTGCATCAGGGGAAATTCAGACACTTCTTCCCTGAGAGGGTGGTCAAGCAGTGGAACAATCTCCCTAGTGAGTGGTCATGGCCCCAAGCCCGTCTGTGTTCAAAAAAAATTTGGGACAACATCCTTAAGATAAATGGCTTAACTTCTAGGTTGTCCTGTGTGACATCAGGATTAAAAGATCCTCATGGGTTCCTTCCCGCTCCGGATATACGATGATTCTATGAAATCTTCCAAAGACAGATTTGAGCTAAACTGAGTAATTTAAATGCAGAATTTTAAGGTAAGTTATATTAATGGAATTAGAACTGGCTTAATGGCTCATTATCACTAGGTTTCAGAGAGCATATAATTAATTACCTGTGTTGAGAGTCTGTGCTGTAGATGCTTTAGAACTGAGAGCTGACATTGTGTTCTTTTAACAAGTTCTCTTGGAAGAAGACTACCAGAGGCAATACAAACCGTGCAGCGTACAGAGCTAACAGGATGCCAAAGTCCTATAAAGGAGAGAATATACTGAGGAAGGCATTCTTTTTTGTATTGTCAATATTACATTTCCAGCAAGTGTTTACAGCAGATATAAATGAACCACAGAACACAGGCGTTCTCATTGCAGATGGTTTCAATGCTATGCAGAAATGGGCCTCATGGTTTTTACCTTTGCCAGAAAAACTATGCATGGAACCTAAATATCCACAGTGAAATCTTTTGATATTATATATGCTCTTAATTCAAGTTTACTCTACAGTGAGCTTATTCTGCTTTCTTTTCCACTTTCCTAAAGTGTTAGCTTTTGTTTCAAGAGATACACTACCTCTTTTCTGCTCATAAACAAAGTCTTAGTTCAAGTTCCAGTTCCCACACTGACATCTAGGCACCAGGGAGTCCTTAATCTAAGATGTTCATCAACAAAAGTCACTACATACCGACTCTCAGCATCTCCTATCACAGCATAATCTTACTTGTGAGGATTAGTACCACAGTCTCACCCAAACTATGCAGATCAAGGATCAGTCAGGTCCAGCACCTGGTTTTTATGCTAAAGCCTAGCTCTCTCAGCTCAAAGGATGAACTTATTCCCCCACTGTACTCTCAATATATAAGCTAGCACTTTAGAATAAATTTACCTTCCTTTAACACCATTCCAAGTTCTGCCCTGAGTCTGTTTCCCATTTCAATCAGCTGCCTCTTTTCTTGGCTCAGAATTGAGGTTTTTCTTGCTGCTTCCTTGAGTTTATTTTGCATTCCTCGTAGAGTGTGTTTGACACTATACCGATGACCAACACCAGTACCCATGTCAGGTAACTGTTGTCCAAAATCTGCCATGTTTTCTTCAAGAACTTTGGGTTCTGGCCCCTGAATAAAGCAGACAATGCTTATAATGAATATTTTGAAAGTGGGCTCTGCAGGTTCAGAGATTTGTACAAATACGCATGAGAGGTCAGTTGAAGAAAAAATGTAAAGTTGTAGTCTACGGCCCATTTTTTAGGGCCCAGTTTCAAGATTTTGTTAGTAATACAGGGCAAATTAAACTGTGGAGCAAAACACTGTGACAGCCTGAGACATTCCCACAGATTTTGTTAACTGTAAGTGCAAATTAATACACATAAGATAAATACTGTATAGCTGTAAACTAAAGAGAACTCAATTAACTGTGCTTGTACAAACATAAGGGATAGGTATGACTTAAAACATTTACTGAAAAGTAAAGATTCTACAGTCCCTTTTTTCTCTGCCAACCTTAGTCCACCTGCACATATATATAATGATTAGGTATATACCCAAAAGATCACATCCTTGTTTTTCAAGACCTATATACTGCCTTCTTTCAGCCCCCATAGAGGAGACTTTTGGATATCTGTTTAAATAGTCATCATTCACTGAACAAATCACCTCCCTATAAACATTTTATATTTCACACATTGCCACAAGTATCTAAATTCATCAAATGCATTAAAATTGTTCTACAATTACTCATTGGTAGGTTTACTCTTCTGTGTATAAACTAGCTAGAAGCATACTACACTAACTGTGCATTCCCAATTGGTTTTCACCGAAATCACCCTAAACACTATGATTCAAGAAGTATACATTGAAAGTTGTTATCCATACTGAGAAAAAACCAAACCACTGTTGTCTTATTGTTCCATGCAACTCCCATTCTCTTATTTCTTTGGATAGTTTTACGATAGAAAGGAAGGCTCTTGAGAACATACAGGGAAAGCATGCAGGCCTACAAACACTGTGAGGGAGAAAGGCAGAGAAATTAGTGCAGGACTAGACTCTAAAAACCCTAAGAAAAACAGGAAAGTAAAAAGAAAAAGGAACACCACTTTGGCACACATACAGCAATTCATAGAAAAGCAATCAATACAAGTAGCCACAAATTATTCCAGTCTACTTTCATCAGTGAAATTGACATACTAAGGCTTAACATAAAGAGAGATGAAGTCAATGACCAATTATGGCATCACTGGTTGTCACACTGTGGACCACCTTCAGCAGATCAAAAGGCAAAAGTGCATCACATGGCTGGAGCAAGGAATGCAATTTGCTTAAATTTCTATTTTCCCTGAACTTTCCAGAAAAACATTCCACAGCATCGCACAGAAGATTTTCTTTTTTCAGGCGACAGACTCTAAACTGCAGAGTTAGGAGTGGAACTCCGTAATTTTTTTACTTTTAGAGCTATGTCCAGAGCAAAACTCTGCAGTACAAAAGAGAGAAAACACTGAAAAGATGGGTACTGAAAAAGAGTGGGAGGAAAAACTCTCCTCAGAGCTGATACCAAACAAAAATATACATACAAAAGTTTACATGCTATTTTACTGGTTTCCACAATGAACCTTCCCCTTCTTTATCTCTGGAGTCTGTAAGTTCTACACTATGGTCACAGAAACTCTGTTATATTAAATGGAGAAAAGAAAGCTATCACTGTTTCTCTCTTCACTGACTTCACATCTGCATCCCCATGTTTAGTTTAGATTCTGATGCATCCCCGTGTTTAGTTTAGATTCTGAATTCCCTGAGGTAGAAATATTTTTGCCTCTAATTCTTCATGGCCTTAAGTACATCCCTAGCATCCAATTAATAAATGTAAGAAGCACAAAGTGTAGAAGAGTGCTAAAGACAAGCACTTGTAAAATTCAGCAAGAAATTCAAATGAACTTTTGCCCACTGTTTTTAAGATATTTTCAGGATTCTGATCTCACTTCAGACTCTACTACACCATGAAATTGCTGGGAGACAGGAAGAGGAGAACATACAGTGACTTACTTCTTACATAGTATTAGATATTTGTCCCTGTTTTCAATTCCATTATTACTTTTTTCCAAGATATATCACTGGCACTTTAATGCTGATATTGTTCTTACCCTTTAAAAGAACACAGTGGGAATGCTGTTTGTAAACCCCTGTACTGAGCAAAATATGCTCCCGCAGCCAGTGGGTTTTTCCTTTGTGGGTGGCGAGCACTCCAAAACAGCACTGGAGCTTGGTACTTTCTCCTGGTCATACCAAGTTGCATTCGGTATTTTAAAAACAGGCTAAAATATGGATTTACAATGGAAAACCTGAAAAGATGACACACACTAGTTTGAGCATTTGCAAGTGGGAAAAAAACCCATCAAGACTGGCTTGCAAGATCAGAAGTGACTTGTGCCAGGGGATGACTAGTCAAAATTTATTGCCTAGAAAGAACAAGCGTAAGCTTGGATGAAAAAATATTTGCTGATTCTCATCTAACCAACCACATAAGCACATATTCCTTCAGTTTATAGCATTTATTATAACTAAAATAATACACTATGTATTTAATTACACACAGGCACACACACACACATACGGATATTTTTAGGTAGTTTAAACCTCATCATACCTTTTCTGTGTCTGGGTTTACTATACAATCCAACTTAGTTGAGCTGACTTTGATGTTGCTCAGAGTGCTTCCTGTTGAAACTTTGTGTGTGCTCAATGGACCTAAAAGAGGAGTATAATATGAATGTATATATAGAGTTTATAGGCTTTCATAGCAAGAGCTGCTTAAGAACACTCTCATGCATATAAATATCTAATTACAGAATCATAGAACCATAGAATTATTTAGGTTGGAAAAGACCTTTAAAATCATCAAGTGAAACCAGTAACCCAATACTGCCAAGTCCACCACTACACCACGTCTTCAAATGCCCACTTGAACATGTCTTTTGAATACCTCCAGGGATGGAGACTCAACCATTTCACAGGGCAGCTTGTGCAAATGCTTCAATAAGCCTTTCCAAAGGGAAATTTTTCCTAATATTCAATCTAAAACCATTCTGTGATTCTACATACTGGCTTCACTATCAGGAATTCTGTCATAACTTACACAGATATTTGCTTTACTCTTGCAAAATATATACATTCTTGTTTTTCTAGTGGTAATTTTTGTAGTGACTTATACTCTGTGTGGGTGCGTGTGTATTTGTTTTTACTAATAATTGTTTTGTAGTAATTTGTAATACAGTATCTCAGACAATTGTGTTCTTGTGTATTGTGCAATCTTGAGAACCCCACAATAACGATTTTTACACACTCATGGATTGGGTAGCCCTCATCGGTTTTGACTGTGACTGCTACACTTCCTTAACTGAATTTAAAGTTCTTTGTCAAGAGTTGGCACCTTGCTCTGCAGACTGTCTGTTTTCTGCTAGAGGAAGAGAGGACAACACCAGCTCATCGAGACTTTCCATTTCGTTCCTCATTTGTGCAATAGCAGCCCGAAGGCTAGCATTCTGTGCCTGCAGCTTTTGTATTTCCAAGGCAGGAATATCTTCGCGCAGACAACTTTTATCATCATACTGAAACATCTGGAAAATAAAAGTACAAGACAAAAAGAACCCTTCATTAATAAGCAACACATATTCTCTCCACACCACCACACACAGAGCCTAATACTTTCAACCTATGAACATAGGTAGGAGAAAAGAACCACAGAAGGAGAAGAAATGCATTTGTTTATTGGGGATTTGCTAGGGAAAAAAGTGCTGTGCTGAGAATATCATAGGAGGAGGCACAGATGGGGAGGATCATGGCAACAGAGACAGCTCTGTTTTGTAACTGCTATTCTGCAGGTGTGATACATCTGTCTCTTCCATGTGCAGGTAACCCTTCTCCTTAAGGAACTTAAGGGCTCAACAGCAGTCCGTTTTCTGACCTGTCAAATTCTTGAGAGTGTCATTGGAGATCATCTGTTGACAATAACATCGTCCTGGTTTAAGAGACAGATATTTGCCAAGGAAGACAGGAATCTCCCTGGAATGGATAGCTCACCCCCTCCCTCCAAATTCTTATGACTTGGAAATTACAGGGTGTCGAGGCAAAGATATGGAAAAAGGAATAACAGTTCTTTACTAGACTACCTATATATAAGAAGACAAAATTGCCAACAACAACAACAGCAACAACAAGAAAAAGAACACCCGGTAACAGCCTTTTCCCACCCATTTTAAGTGACTCCCCCTTTGGTGTAGTTACGACCACGGCCGGCAGGGGCGCTGTTGGCTCGTGTCGAGGCAGACAGTCTGCGAGTGTGATCTGAAAGCGTCTAATGCTAGACACTTTGGAATGCTAATGGCCTTCAAATTAAATTTTTCTGCCATAATGAAGTTATAGCTGCCCTACAATTTCTTCTTCATGTGGTTCTCTCTGCCCTCACAGTACGGACTATGTAGAAGATAAGAATGATCACTATTCTGCTTTTATAATCTCTCCGAGGCTGTGAAGGAGAGTCAGGGAAAGGCACCAGAGGGTAGCAATACAAAACCCAGATGTGAATTTTGGGGCCCAGGACTTCATCTCAATGTGTAACATACAGATGAACCATCACAGTTTGGAGCAGAAATACAACCGTTCCAGATTTCTGTAAGTACAAATGGGTCTAGAGAGGACCCTAAAAACCAGAATTACTTGAAGCAATCTTTCCTTTTCTGTGCACTTGTATGGTATTATTAGCATGCTCCAGTTAGCAAAACATGACCTGAGTCACACTACAATACCAGTTATAAGTGAGATTTTCCAGGCTGGTGTGTTTCACAGCTCAGTTGCTTATTGAAAGGCCAGGAATGACTACTGCAACATTTCTAGCACACTCCTGTGGTCTCAGACCAACATGAAGGAAGGACCTGTATACTGAAGACACTCTACTAGGGTATGTTTAATCAGTTCATTTTGAAATGAAATTGGAAAAACAACTTGCTCCATAGCAAGTTTTTGCTAGCAGTCTACTTTTGTCTATAATAAAAATTGTCTTCAGGAAGTATCTTTCTGAATACACTTTCTGCATTCAGGAACTACTAGGCTTGCTTAGCTCTGCTTTTTCTTGGCAAGCTCTGGTAACATACTCTTGAACCGGTCACTGTTGAGCACTTGTAACTGCCCAGTAGAGTTGCACTGCAGCACACACTTTACTTTCACTCTTTTACAAAAGACAGTTTTCTACTCCCAATGTGTTATCCTTCAGCATGACTTCAAACCAGCATCACATTTGCAATTTTGAATGGCTTTTAAAAATATATGCATTTTAATAGGTAGCAATGAAAAGAAAAATAGTTAGTGATACTAGAATACAAAACATTATTTTAAACAGCTGGCATATTAGTATTTTGAAATGTTGCCTTAAAATGTTAACTTTACAACTTTAAAATCTACCCTGAACTGCAAGTGACACAGAGCCTCAGGAACATTCCAGAAATTAATTTCTCCCATTTGATGTGCCATGATGGTACAATATGTTGTTATGTTTTGGAGCAACTGTCTATATCCGGCTTGCCCCTTTTGCCAGTGAGTAATGAATGACAGCCATAATTAAATCTGTGACACCTAATCTATATGTATTCCAGCCTAGATGTGTCTGTATTTTGAATGATACATATGAAACAGATGAACTGCTGGCAGTAAGTCCAGTAGAAACAAGGCCCACAAAGTTATCTTAGAATGAATTCACCCATGACTACATTAAGTGTTATCTAACCTGTTTCTTCTCTTCAGGTGAAATACTGCGATTAAACGATGCTTGTATTGTCTGCTCTCTTTCAACAGTCAAAGCAGAAAGAACACTCTTCACTTCACACAAGCTGTATTCTGTTTTCTGTAGATCATCTTCAACCTAAGAGGGAGGGAAAACAGGATGTCAGTAGCTCAAGGACAAAGGGATGGAGAAAAGGTAAGGTAAGGAAGGAGAAGGGAAGGGAAGGGAAGGGAAGGGAAGGGAAGGAAAGGAAAGGAAAGGAAAGGAAAGGAAAGGAAAGGAAAGGAAAGGAAAGGAAAGGAAAGGAAAGGAAAGGAAAGGAAAGGAAAGGCGAAAAGAAAAAGAAGGAAATCAAGGATGCTTTAAATCATAGCACAGGGACTTATGCACATCCCTTTTGGCTCTGTCAAAAACTGCCTCCACAGAGAAATAATTTAGCTTCATTGTCTTATCTTCTTATGTGAAATGGAAAAAGGTTATTTATCTCTCAAGTGTGTTCACATGCTACAGTTATTGATGCTTATGAATCATTTGGGAAAGACAATGATAAAACAAAATAAAACACTAGAGCAAATGCCAGCATTCTAAACTTCACAAACAAGTGTTTCATCTGTACCTGTGAATTCACAGGGCAACTGGGCATTGAGAATTTTTGGACCATTGTGTAATAGTCTCTAAACAATAAGCATATATTTAATTTTTCAGAATAAGTTTGTACACTACACAAATTAGGGGTTTTTTCATACAAAAATACCCAAGAGTTTTTCAGGGCTAATATTATTCCCTTGATAGAATTCAAATGCTACTGATGTGAAATTCTTTCTGGCCTGGGGCTGCTCTAAGAAAGATGTTTTCTTTTGCTACAACGGCAAAGGAAAAGCATCTCTTAAGCCAACTTGATTACATCGAAAGGGAGAAAAGGCCACTATTAAAGATTGTTCATGAAAATTAATCTGGTCTCTGATGTGATGCCTACTGTGCACAATACAGAATTACTTTTTTACAGATTTTCGAAAGGAGGCTAAAGATGTATTTCCCTGAGAAACACCACGGTTTCCAAACAAAGACTCCATACCTCTCTATGCAACAGATGATTCTTAAATAGTGTTAATTTGAAATTCTCACCTCCTCTTTTGATGAACACAGGCTGTGTGTTAGATCCTCTGATTTCTGATAACAATTATGTTCACCATTCTCACAGAGTTGCTGCCAGTTCAGTTCTGTTTGCATTTTACTCTGTTTCAAAATCCATTCTCGCTCAGCTGTCAGAGATTGTTGTTGTTTATACCTATCACACACAGAACAAAGATGTTGATTTCAGCAGAATAAATACTAAGGATGTTTTGTGGGTATTTTTGTTGTTTGTTTGGGTCTGATTTTGTTCTGTTTAATCCAGCTTTGTTTATTGTTCTCATCTTCTTTCCTTGTTCTGTTTTACAAATTATCTATTTTATTTTATTCTATTCTACTCTAAGTATTTTACTGAACAAAAGCATTTTAATTGCTTAGAGCTCAGTAGTTTCAGAGGGTCCATCTGCATGGCTATTTAGAATCAGCTTTGGAGGTCACCTCAGCTCAAGCGGCATAAAATGCCCTTCACCATCCATACTGCTCTCAGTACTTCCATCCAGAGCATGTTTCCATTTTGCTAATATCATAAATGAGATACAAAAGAGCTAGGAATTAAAATTGCTACATTATGAAGGTAAAATTTCTAGGCTAAAAGGCTGCTGCATTTACATACCTTGAAAACAGTGTAGAAAGAGAAGAGATAGGAGGTGCAAGTATTAGAAATTGAAACAGTATTAGAGATATCTAATCAAGAATTCAAGTCAGAAAATTGCAAAGATTAAAGGTTTCTTCTGAAAAAATTTAAACTGCATGTCACAGAGTAAGCAACATGCGCAAATTTACATTTAAAGTATATGTGCAGTTGTGGTTCTTTTGTTCCTACTGAGCGAATAGCAGTTGGTCATGAAATCTTTATAGCTGACTGCAATAGGACAAAGTGGTTTTAGATCCATTACAACAGCAGTGTCCTTTAAAGAACACCCAAGACAAGTAACCCAAACCAGAAACTAAACTCCAATTGTGCAACATTCAATATGCAGGAATACATGAATACCACTAATGGCCAGGTAACCTTTGGCCACCCTAAAGGTAAAGTTTAGGGGCAGAAATAATTTATCTTATTACACAAAAGACAACAGAGCTGGAAAAAGATGGCAAATTTCTAGGCATACAAGCCCTCTTCCTGAAAGTTTGTCTGCTTTTCTCAGTGGTATCACCTGGTTTAATGTGATGGGTTTTTCCCCCTCTACCTATATAACTTGGTTTGTCAAATTATTAAGGTATCCCTTACAATACCACCAAAGCAAGTGGACACAGGCATCAGAGAACAATTCAAGTAATGCTGGATGATGACTAGTGAAGACTGTGCATACAGAGAATAGGGATTTTTGAAGAGTGAATTGCCCATTACTGGCCTTGGAAGGATGACAGAGATCTTTCAAATATCTATGTACAGTTCTTGACTGCATAGGAGAAAACCAGTCACTATGAATGCATACCACAAATATCCCTTTCCTGGAAACAGTTCAACACATGGGTGGGAGAAAACAGCAAAAATAACAGTCTTCTTTTCACACAGGAATGGTTTGAGATTATAATACATTCATTCCTTCTGTGAGTAAAGGGTAACAGCTTAAAAGAAGTTACGTTAACTTCATGGGACCATTATCTTTTCAATTATCTGTTTGTGAATCTCACATTCTCTCTTTTTAATTTCCACGTCAAAATCAGTAAGCATTTCCTACAGAGGGAATAACAGATAGATAACATCAGTGCAATGATACTGATGGAAGCACTGGATTGTCTCAGACCTTTCAAACACTGTATGAGGCATTTAATCATTTCATAATCCGTTCTAATAAGAATCAGTGTGCTGAATGAAACCTATCATCTGGTCTGTAGTAGGTCCCCTAACATGACTTGTACAGACAAGTGGAATGCAAAGAAACAAATCAGCCAAACAGCATCCTTGGCGAAATAAGATCAGATTTCATAACCACTGGGGACAGAGAAGAGAAAAAAACCCTTATTTTACAACCTCCCCCCGCCCCATCTTATGGACGTTAAAGTTCAACTCCTTTACAGCCATCTGAGCACCTGTAATATGTCAAAGACTATGCATTACAGAAATAACTCTATTTTAACTTCTAGAGGAGCAGAGGTGCAGTATCTCCCTAGTGCTAAAAGTTATGGGTATTTTTTACTTCTTTTTTTTTAAACTTTTTTTTAATATAAAATCACAAATCAACAGAAGTTGAATCCATATTATAAGAATGTGAATAAAGAGATATTGATTATTATGTACAATCGACTATAAGCTGCTAGGACATCCATCTTCTTATGTGCACACGCATATACGCACAGATCTAGCGGTGACAAAAATTTAACCATTTCCCTCCATCTTTGCAGAATGAGAAAGAGTATAAAAAGTAGTCACTAAGAAATCATGTGAAAAAAATTTAAAGGTACAGAACAGAGACACACATTCATTAGTCTAAGCTTTTTGTTTAAGTTTAGCAAAACAATTCAGTACTATTAGAAGGGAAAGTTTTGGCTGCAGTCAAGAGGCCTTTAAAGCGTATACCCACAGAACTACTAAAGAGCTAAGAAACCAAAGCGTTACTAAAAAGTTGCCAGAAAAATACTACCATGTTCTCCACTCTGAAGATGACGTGACAAGAGGGCTGCTGGGAGACAGGAAGCTATGGGAAAGACTTCTTCCTTCTCTCCCTGCCCTGCTTCCCTTATCCCCATCGAATTTTAATTTAAAGAATTAAACCAGTCATATTGTTTGTCATACTTGGGAAAACAAAAATCTGTTGGAAGACTTTACATTTCAATCCCAAGTAAGAACACTATGACAGAATGGACATTCTACTGTGAAATTCTTCCAAAGTAACATTGCAAGTTATTCCTACACATGGAAATTAAAGACAGTAAAGAGACCACTGACAAAGCACAACACCTATGCTTTGTAAGTGTAGGAAAAACTGTTCATAAAGAAGCCATCGATTTTCCAGAATGCCACACAGTTGCAGTCCGCTGCCATCCAGTGGCTAAACTGATGAAGTATTAAAAAAGGGTTTGAGAAAAACTACTTTGATGAATTAAATTGATAAATCACAACTGAAAACAAGAGAGTAAGATCACAAGGGATTTTGTCTAATTGATGCAAAATCGTGTTAGGTTAGAGGGAGTGACTGCAGGAGATCCAGTGGCAAGCATGGAAGATGCGCTTCTTTACTTGTAAGCCGTAAACAATGGAGATAACTTTTTTCCTTTTGCAGTGTGGTAAGAGGAACACATGCATTAGATGACACAGCCTTGTGCTTGTGGACAGCAGCTAGTCAGCTGTATCATTACAGCTCAACTGCACAACGCACCGTATCTGCCAAGCCAATTATCAAATATGATTCAGATGAGAAGTTCTAATATCTCTTTGGGCGGGTTCATAAACTGTCCTTGGGAAGCCCATGGGCAAGAGAGTCCTGGATGAAGATTCATTATTTTAGCAGGACTACTATACAGAGGGCAGCGAGACTTGGATTGGCAGGTGTTGGGTGGAAGACACAACTGCCTAACAATACCAACTCCCTCTATATTATATATTGGTTTCGTCGACAGGCCAAAAATTAACTGTTCTAGTTCTAATGACTAAACACATTCATATGTAAATTTGTAAAAGTAATTCCAACATCAAATACATTTTTACACAAAGACAAAGAAGGAAAGTTTTGTTGTTCTTTAAAGTCTGTGATAAATGAAGAGGTGGTATCATGCCTCCCTAGGGTATGACAACTGAAGATCAAATTTCACTGTTAGTAAGATGATCCTTTTATAGTGAAATGACAGGAATATAAAAAGCAGAAGGGGGAGGGGGAAGCGCCTTGTAATTCGGAGTATGATAAACAATGTACATTTACCCATCTTGCCTAAGGCTACCTCTGCTTTCCAGATGCTGACTTTTCCTGTAGTTTCAAGGTTAATGAATTTAACTGTGTGCTTGCTACATAAAATAATCTTACACAATCTCACATTACTAACCATATTCTTTGCAGTTCTTTACAAGGGGCAGTAGTCAGCTACTACGCAAGCAGGGCATAGTTTTCTAAACTGTAATTACAAATGTAATCAATTTTTAGAGGAGCAAAACAATAGGCAAAAAATAAAAGCTTATGCAACGATAGCAATGTTAAACCAGAACATGCTGATCAAAAAAAAAAGAAATTGAAAAGAGGATTGCTAGATGACACTGCAGCAACAAAACATTGCTTGTCCAACATTCTTAGACCAGTTTCTGACATTAAGGTCTTCCAGTCCTTGGATCTTTTGCTCCATGTGAAGTTTCAGGTTCACATACTCCTCATGCAGATGATCTACGTGAATATTCCTATAGCTGTAAACAAAAATAAATGTATATTAAAAAGCACGAGGGATCCACATGTAAAATTTTTTGAACAATAATACGTAACTGTTAAGACAAGATTCTATAATTACTTAAAGAAACAGTCACCGTATTGTCTTTTTCTCACAGTTGGTGGAAACCAATTATGACAGTATATGTTATTTCCCAAAACAATGCTTCAAAAGTTAGTTGCATACTCAATATAGAGGATCGGCTGAAAAGTAGTGCAAGACTTCCACTTAAATATAACTGAGTTCCTCCACTCAAAAATCTGTTACTTAAGAAATTGAAAAACAAGGGCTGACCAGCAGAAATCTGATATTTTAGATACATTTAAAAAACAGACGCAGCTCTGTATCTTTTGCCCTCCTCCCCCAGTATTTTTAATTGCTATCAAGAAGAAAGCTTCTCTGAGATCCAGTGGAAGAATATCAGTAATATCAGGATTTCAAACAAATTTGAGGAGCTGATACTGCTTCCAAGACCAGTAAGTTCTCTAATGATACACTGAATCTTTAAAGCTCTGTATTAATCCCTGCAAGACTTAACAGGTCGGCTGCAGCCTGTTACACAGCCAAACAAATCTAGATTGTATGATGCTGTTCTGCAACCTCATATTTACTTTCAACTCTATATTACAGGTTTTTTAAGTAGCTGAATGGTCGTTGCATTTGATTAGATAAGATCGATCATATAATACCTACAGAGACAGAAGTGTGAACTAGAGCTGGGGTGTCATAAACAGCTAAAATGTATATTCATTTTCATATTCTGCTAGATTTTGCTTTTAAATTTACACTTCACCTGAATTAATCTGAATCCTACTGGATTTATGCATACAAATAAAGTCCATCAGAAGTGCTGTCTCAGTGTAGTCTAGACATGCACTTTTACACCTTCCTTGTTAATCCCAGAACTCTTAAGGGCAAGGCAGATCAGAGGAATAATTGCTGTACTGTGATCAGCATCCAATGCAGCTTGGCAAAGAGGCAACGGCTGGGCTTATGAGACTCAAACGCCTCCTTCCATTCCCAAAGGATATGCTCCACGTAAAATTCCTGAACTGGCTTTAAATGAATTTGCATATACACCGCATTAACATCAATCATTTAGTAACCTCTGATGAATTCCAGCGGCTTGCCCAGATCACCCACAATAACTAAAGAAAGTTATTTAAAACTTACCCAGCCATCTTGTTGAAGGTTGGGGGGGAATTTTCTCCATTCTAAAATTCTGTTACTAGGAAACCACAACGACCTAAGGCACTTAAGCACCATTTATTCTTTTGTAAGAGACAAAATATGTGGCCGGGGAGGGGGCATCTGGCTGTTGGGACTTCACTTGCCCGCGGGACATCGGAGGGGTGACAATGAAAAAACTGCTGTCTCCTTTTCGCTGCGAGCACGGAAAAGCTCGGCTGTGCACTGCCTTCTCTTCCTTGCTGGGTGAGCTTTCGTTTGGGAAAAAAGCACGGAATTCCAACCCCCACTTCCCCTCCACGAGTGCGCTCNCCGCCGGCCCAGCCCGTCCTGCCGCTCCGGCTCCCGGCTCGGAGCTCCCCGCGGCGGCTCCCGCCGGCCCAGCCCGTCCGCCATCACCCACTGACCCCGCGCCACAGCGCCGCCTGCACCTGCGAGGGAGCCATAGCGCCCCTGCCGGCTGTGATCGGAACTGCGCCGAAGGGGAGCGTGCCGGACAGCCAGAGACAGCTGCCACCGGCTTTTTCTGGTTTTTGTTTGTTACTGCTACTGTTGTTGTTGCTTGTTCGCCTCGTCATAGATACTAGTAAAGAACTGCTACTCCTTTTTCCCGTATCTTTGCCTGAAAGCCCCTGATTTCAAAGTTATAATAATTCGGAGGGAAGGGGGGTTCCCACCTTCCTTAGCAGACTCCTGTCTTTCAAAACAAGACACATCTCTACATTATAAACGTAGTTTGACCCAGAACGGTTTACAGCCCTTTACAGCAGGTACCATTTTAAGCAGAGAATAATCCCAAAGATACTGTTATTTCTGAAGACAGTAGTTACATTAAGCAAGAATGATGCGCAGACAGAAAGAAATATGCATTTACTCCCCCCACCCTGCGAACTGCACACATATTTCTCTTTTCTTCAAGACATTTATGATGAGGCAAGTCACAGTTCAGCCTTCTTTTTTATTAACAATATTAACTGTTGTGTCCCATTGGTCTGCTCCTAGTTTTAAAAGAAAATAAACAACAGAGAATCTGTGCTTTTACCAGCAAAACCCTTTACTTTCTTCACATCCATCTCTTCCTATTGTTTATTCTCCCTGTTTTCCTCATATCTAATTATAAATTCTGTAGAAGAAAAAACCCCACATTGTTTTTAAGCAATATGGGTCCTTGAGAAAAAAAAAAAAGAAACAAAAAAAAAAAGAAACAAAAAAAAAAGGTAGTTTCTGCTCAGCTCTCTCCAGAGATTCAGGGAAATCTCTGGAGTCAAAACAGCTTCTCTCACTGTACAGTATTATTCTGTGTCAGTGGTTACAGATAATCCCTTCTGAATAAGCACAGGATGCAGAGAATAAAGTGGACAAGCATGCCTTTCAAATAGTGGCTCTTTAATCTCTTTAAATGAGAGATTTTCAGACCAGCAAATGCAATGCAATATCTCTGTGCTAAAGGACAGCACAATTTAAATAACATTCTTTTTCACAAACAAACTAGACAACTCTAGCTCTTTAGGATCAAAAAATGAGTCTCTGATCATCGTATGTGAAAAGTATAAAAAAATTCAAGCTTGCTCTTCCCGGGTGTACTGAGGAACAAACCCTCCTAAAGGACACAATGATCTGACGGATTTTCAATTCTACTGGCCTAGATTTCACATTTGTCCCTAAGTCAATTAAAATAAAATTATGATTCATCTTCATGTTCTGATTCTTGTCGGCAATGTTCAAATTATGCTACCATGCACAAGCAGCGTAAGTAACAGTATAAGTAAATAGCTTCATTTAGGTAATGAGAAGCAGATTTTTTTTTTAAAGTCACTGTTGTGGATATTCATGAACTGTAACATGCAGCACTAAGAAAGATCTGCTCTTTCTGTATCCCACTTTCAGATACAGATGCTCCAAATGCATCAGATGGCTACCCCAGTTAAAAAAATTAACTAAATTTAAAGTGTACAGAGGGAGAAAAAAGACAATCGAGTGTCAGCAAAAGAAAACACTGCCAACCGAACAGCCGGCAGGCAGCAAGCAGATCCCACAAGGAAGGATTCCACGGAGGGCCCAAAAGGTCAAATGTTTTGAGGCATAAGAGCAGATGGCAGACAGACTCAGACTGCTGAGGTTAAATCTGTTAGATGAAGGTAGTAGAGAGGAGCACAACGTAATACTTTGAACTCATGGACGGCACAAGAGAGAGCATTTAGCAGGAAGGGTGCAGAAAGACAGTAGGTCCCCCAGAGAGAGAAAAGGGTGCGAGAAGCGCAGGCGACGCTTCGGGAGCTCCGAAGGACAGCCCGCGGCACAAGGGGAGCCTTGCTATGCGACCTCACTGCCTTCCGATGGAGAAGTCCAGTCGAGACTCGCCTCCGGACGGCACTAACCTCCTCGTCCCGCCGCCCACGGCCGGAGGCCGCGCCTGTCTCGAAAGCCGCGGCGGGCAGGGCTCTGCCGAGAGGCGGGCCCGTCTCCATGGAGCCCGCGGCGCCCGAACACGCTCCGGCGCCCGAGGGCCGCCTCCCCTCCGGCCCTCGCGTAGGGAGCCAGCGCCGGTCCCCGTCTGCTCTCCCGCTCAACCAGCCGGCGCTTCTCGCTTCCTCGCACTGCATTCACTTCCAGGAACCCGGCAGCGTCTTCTCTCCTCCTCATATTCTCCCCGTTCCGTCCTCACTATCACATCGCAGCCCCTTCTCTGCATCGTGTGAGCACGGCCACGCTCCTTTGGTAGCCCCGGTCCCGTTTAGTAACACCCCCTTCTCCCAAAACACAGCTAGTACTTGTCCCACACTCTCAGATCTCACTCTCTTGTTCACTTGTCTTCCCACACCTTTTGTTTATCCAACTGTTTAGTATTAAACAATTTCTCTTTAGCTCAGATCAGGAAGGAGACTTTTGGCCCCTTTCAAGCACAGCTGTTAGGAATGTGAACAAACTTCCCATCCTCTCTGAACTCCCACTGCCTCATGCAAAAAACTTAAAAGCTTGTTAAAAAAACTCAGACCAACTGCAACATGAGGTCATAGAGCACAGATATATACATTTTGCTACCAGGGCACTTAATTATTAAAAAATATATCCATCAGCTAAATGGCATTATATTGTCTGCGTGAGACAGAGGAAGATGTAACACATGAAGCAGGCCTAAAGCATGATTTTCCCTTAGTCACTCTAGATGACTTGCTTGTCTGGAAGTCATGAGGCAAACTTCCTGTAATGTTCCGTCACTTTTCTGTTTTTCTAGATTACCCAAACAGCTTTTGCCTTCCAGAAACTTGAATGTTGCACCCAAATTACATCCGGAGTACACTAATTTAGAGAAGATAGAGTATAATCAGTAGTTCTTATGTACATTTCCTTATGTCATCAGAAAAAAAATTGTGTGTCCTAGCCCCATACCAGCTAAAAAAAGAAGGGCTTAGTTTTCACCAGTAATTACTAATGAAAACTAGAATCTGAACCAACTATTTGACTTTTGAAATAAAGCAAATTCCATTTAGCTAATTATAATTTCAGAATACTGCAATTATTAAAGGGATTTAGTTAATTTATTTATATGAACCACCTCTGGTTTAAAATACAATGGTGAAAACCAACTTCAAATGATTTTCTACATCTGAGCAGGCAAAAATTACAGTGGAAGTCCCAGCATAATTTGTATTCTGCAGTGGGCCCCTCAGAGCACTCATCAGAATCAACACATAATAGGCAAATTTCTAAATCCCTATACCATTCTGACCACTAACATTCTTTACATCTTTATGTTAGGCATTGCCTAACCTGTAGACCACATTATCTTCTGCAACCCTTCCTCACCCATGCCCGCTCTTTCAAATTAGCTGTCATCTTCTCCAATGTACCTTCAAACAGCCCCTAGTCACACAGTTAAATGCATGCTGGTTCCCCAAATGAGTAATTGATGACTTCTAGTGATTCGATAGTGCCCCAAATGGATAAACTTTAATGGTGAGTAAAAAAGATTACAGTCTACACAATGTCAGTTCGGGGGTTGATGCTGAAACCTGAATATACCCAGGCTGCTATCGAATGGCCTAAATTCAGATAATGATGGACAGTCAAAGACTGGTTTTATTAATCTTTAATATTAGCAAAGCTGTATGTTATCTACTCAAAATAAACCACACGGCCTTGCTCATCTTCACACATCACTGCAATGAATCCTTAAGCATGTACAAATGGGTACTATAGTTCAGCAAAACAATGCAAACATAATGTGCAAGGAAAAAAAACCAACTCCGAAGTCATTAAAACAGTTTCAGCTCCTGCCTTGGTATTATATAATTTCAGCAAGTAGGTTCTAAAATATTGGAAGCTACTAATCTGTGCAATACCATTGTTCTCAAAAGACAATATTGTATTGTATCTATCCTCTTCAAGCTAGAACCCTAACCCTGTGTGTCTCCACAGAGGTAATAGGAATCATAGAATCATTTGGACTGGAAAAGAATTTTTTCAAGATCATCGAGTCCAGCTGTTAACGTCTAGGGATGGTGACTCCGCCACTTCCCCGGACATGCCATTCCAATGCTTGACAACCCTTTTGGAGAAGAAATTTTTGCCTAATATCCAATCTAACGCTCCCCTGGCAACACTTGAGGCCATTTCCTGTTGTTTTATCACTTGTTACCTGGGAGAAGAGACTGACCCCCCCACCTTGGTACAACCTCCTTTCAGGTAATTGTAGAGAGTGGTAAGGTGTCCCCTGAGCCTCCTTTTCTCCAGGTTGAGCCTCTCCAGAGGGAGCAGCTACTGTCCACCAGACTTGTGCTCCAGACCCTTCCCTAGCTCCGCTGCCCTTTCTCTGGACATGCTCCAGCCCCTCAATGTCTGTCCTGTCGTGAGAGGCCAAAAAGCAAACACAGGATTTAAGGTGTGGCCTCACCAGCGCCCAGCACACGGGGCCAGTCACTCCCCTACACACTGGATTGTGCGCTAGAAGCACACGGAAGAGTGGAGCACCTACTCATGAATTTCCTAAGCCCCAGGTAGCCTTAGGAGTGTTACTTTCTGTACCGCACTTGAGAATCCAACCACAACTTTCATGAATGCTAAATAGCAGTATCAACACACACTCAGTTTTGTAATCCAACATTTGTATGAATTGCAGTTGAGTCACAAGAGATGAATGCAGAAAGCTCATTCCATCTTGATGTAAAATGAGGGATATTTTACGAAAGCGTATTTGCAGGGACTGCTCCCTTGGTAAAGGATGAGGAGGGAAGGCTGTAAATTGTCTAGGGAATGCACAATATCACACTCAAAATTAGTGAGAAGAAAACAACAAAGCAAGGAAGCTCGTAAGAGTAGCTCTCATGGGACGAAACAATGAAGAAACTGTGATCGCAACCGGGAAAACAGAAACGGCAGCACAGAACGAACCTCAACCTCAGAAATCCATTCATCCGTTGAAGTCCACTACTCAGGTCCGGCTCCTCCGGAGAGCCAGCGCAGCATTCACGCCGACAGGATCCAGCCCCGCGTCGCACTCCACGCAAGCAGCGCGAAGCTCGTGCCGATGCCTTGCGCAGCCCTGGGGCCCCGCTCCGGGCGGGCGCCGGCGGAACCGCGCTCCACGCGGCCCGGGCCCCCGCGGGGAAGTCCCCGTAGCGGAGGGAAGGCGTCACCGTGGCGGCGATAGGACCCAGGGGGCGCCCCGTGTGGCAGGGGCGGGGCGAGCGGCCACAGATCCGCCGCGCGGGAGCGCTGCCCAGCCGGCGGGAGCAGACGGGCTGTAGCGGGTCTGCGTGAGCGCTCGGAGACAGCGGGCTGCGGTGCGGTGCAGCGCGGCACGGGCATCCTCACGCTGAGGCGCGAGACGTGACTCAGGTACCGAGGCAGAGCCGTCGTGCGTGATTTTTGCGGAGTGCTTGCCTGGCGCACGGAGACGAACGCCGGGGGGATCGCGGCGTGGGGGCGGGGGAGTTCGGGGCCGGGTGAGCCGAATCCAGAGCACCGGGCTGACCGAGGGCGCTTCTCTGCGTGCGGCTGTCCGGGCCAGCGGATGCGCCCGAGCGCCGCCCAAAGTTTTGGGCAAGCGCGGCACAGGAGTCGAAGGTTCACCGTCCTCGCACCCCTTGGCGCCACCCCACGAAGGTCGGCGGGGCGCCGTCCCGCCGGTTGCGTTTCTCCCCGCGCGTGGGGCCAGGCGGGCGTACCTCTTCTTCGGGAAGCCCGCTTTGACGTACGGGTCGCCCAGCGTCCTCATCGCCATCGGCCTGATAGCGCTGTTCGGGCGCTGAGCCGTGCTGGCCACCGAGCCCCTCTCCCCTTGCTATGAGAGAGCGCTGCCCCCGGCTTCCCTCCTTCGGCGGCCGGGTCACGCCTAGGCTCGCGGGGCCGCTGGCCCGAGGGCACGTACGGTGCCACATCGGTGGCTCGTGGGACACCCGCGAGCTCGGGCTTTGCTCCTGCCATTCGTGGCCTCAGACCGTTACTGGGCGACGAGGGTCTCCGCGAAAGCCTCGCCTTCGTGGTCCCTTCGTTACTGCTCACCTCCTGTTTCAGTGTCGAGCCTCGGGCGCTGAATTTCGGAGCTCTTTGTCACAGCGGTGACCATTCAGGTCCGTCAGAGCGGGCGAGCGACGCGCAGTCTGAGGGACCGTCCCCTCATAAGGGCATCGTCGCAGCCGCAGGCATGAGCTCCGTTACTCAGTTCAGCAAGCACACTAAGAACGGTGGGGCGCCCGGGCGCGGAATCGCGCGGCGTCTCCCTGGTCTGCGTGAGCATCGGCTGCAGCGGCGACCCAAGCGCTCCGCGGGGAGCCCTCTGGGCTGAGGGCTGCGCGGGCTACGTGCCCGCCCCGGAGCGCCGCCCGAGCGGTCGTGGCCGTGACGGCGCCGCGACCGCCACCATTGTTTTCCCAATCCCGCTCCTCCCCCGCGCGGCGGCCGCCGCAGCCCCTCTCCATCTTTTGGGAAAGAGCCCTTTTTTGATCCTGCTCCCAATCCATCTGGAGGGGTCTGCGGCTTGCCTTCTAAGCAATTCTGCGGAGAGAAGAAAAAGTGCACAAAGATGGAGTTGAATTTCAGCAATTCAGCTTCCTCACAGGCACAGACCGTTAGCACTAGTGGAAATGTGCTCTTCTCGGGCAGCGGATTTCTGTGCTTTTGGGGAAAAGCAACTGGAAAACCGTTCAATTTAGGATGTCAAAGAGTAAAGTCATGTATGGTCCTGCAATGTTTATTTCAGAGGAAGCGGTGTGGCAGTCAGCCGTTTTAAAATGCGAACCAGAATCTGTTAGTACAGTACACCTGTTGGGTTCATTCAGAAGTACCACTCAAGGTATACTATAGAAATAAGGAGGTGACGTTTTAAATTGTGACTGAAGTGGCAATTCACGTATCTCAATGTGTGACACCCTGTTATGCAGCTGCACTGTCAAAAGCGATTGTGTAAAATGACACCTTTGAGCCAGACGATCTTTTCTCACTATGTACAGCTACATGTGCTCACCTAGCTTGAGGTACAGTGCACGTGCACATGAGCACTTTATGTATTAGCGTAGTTCCACGGTATTCTGCGAAAATAAGCACACATGCCCAGCTAGTGACAAGACTAGACCCTTAATTAGTATTTATCTAGCTCTGCAACATTTTGGTTTTATACTAAACAATATAAAGACACTTCTCCATTATAAGCAATTGGCAAGCATTTCTGTTTTTCTAAAGCTTCAACACATTGCAAAACCATCACAGCTGCAGGGCTGAAATTAATTTTCATGATTCATGAAAATGAGTTGGAAGTTGTTCCTAACTGAAGCTGGGATTCTGCAACTTATATTTTTGAAAGCATATGGAAAATGGTCAGATAATTGCAATACAATTGAAGGCATGCTTGCCATTTTTTCTGTGAACACAGAAAGGGCATATGCTCTCTGGTGTTAAGGTGCTGCTGTGATGCTGACATTAACGAACTTATGCTAATAGATGTGGTGTGAAAAAACCCACAGACTTTTAGAGGAATCAATCCACTTCTCCAGAAACTGGTCATTTGATATAGATATAATAACTCTGGAGGTTGACAATGCTATCATATATAGGACTAGTATATTTGTTTTCCCAAGTAATGGTAAGAGCAGGGTTCTAACATTTTCATGATATAAAATAAAACAAATAAACAGTCACAACCATCCCTGTAGAGCACTTTACCCAGATAACAGAATCTAGACTGGTTAGTATTATCTGCTACACATAAAATTGCAGTGTGAATTTACTGGCATATTGGTCTGCTATTAACTTCTGATGAATGTTACTCACTGGGGTGCAGTAGTGAATGCTTAAGATGTTTTGAGGCTAAATGAGGACTGGAGATTGGTTAATAGTCAAATGTTGGTATGGAACATGACCTGCAGCTACAGACGGCACAGAATTATCCTACGAGTTCTGAGAGGGAGATGAGAGAATAGGGGGAACTGGCAAACCCTTAAGAAAGGCAGCAGATCTGGAAAACTGTCACTGTTGAAATGGAGGAGGACAAAATGGGAGAGTGGCAGTCACTGCGGTGCCTCGCAGGGAGAACAGGAGGTCAGGGTAGGCATTGGCAAATACGGTAATGATTTTGTAGGGACCAGAAGTTTGCAGTGGCCTTTGGAATGAACATATAATTCAATTGGCAGATATTTAAGCAGGTAAGCCACAAGAAATGCCCTAATGCATTATACCAGTGGCCCATCTAAATGGCTTCTGTGAGGTACCTGAGTTGTAATAAAATTTGATTTAAAGCTATATGCATTTGCACTTTAGAGAATTAGGAAGGAGTTAAAGTCATGCTGAATATGCAGATGTCAGTGATGTCAATGCAAAGGGTAGTTGTTCTCTATGTAGAGGGCTATCATAAGGGTCTGAAGAATGTTAAAAAAAATTCTTTTTCAGGAGTAATTTCCTGCAAAATTTCCATAGAGTTGGTTAGTCTTAGGATTCTTCACTTAAAACCAAGAATAACATGCATATTTTGTTTAGTCTACTTAGATTCTAATAGTCTTGGACAAATAGAGGAGGTTTATGACTCCTGTTAATGCAGTATTGAACTGCATGTGCTTTTCAATGTATTCATGCCCCCAACACCCCATGAAGAGAGAATCATTATTTTCTTTACTTCACAGATAAGAAAACTGAAGGAGGATGCCTACATTGCTCAGCTTAGACCATCTTCCTCATTTTGTAATTATACAGTTCCCAACTGGGTGGGGTTCCAGACTGAAGTCCAGACTGAACTGGGGTCCCCACTTGGAAGTTTATGTTCTATTTTTGGTAATCATCTTTTATTTGTATCATAGGAATTTAAGGTTGGGTAGATTTGAACAACAGTTAGAAGGAATTAATTATTCTTGAGAATGCTTGAAATGAATTCTTCTTGAGAATGGGAAGTTCTCAAGCTATACAGGTCAGCCTACATGCTCACAAATGTCCTTCCTGCTCATACTGCTGACAATGAAGTACACCTATATTGCCTGTAAGAGTATTGGCTAAACACAAATAATAGATTCTTGCCACTTCTAGCCGCTTCTTTTTATAATACAAACACTCTCCTTTTATTTACATCATCCCAGAAACCACTCCGTCGCACCACCCACAATGCTACCTTGCAGTCACCAAATATTTTCTCCTGAGCCTACATTAGTTTCCGTGACAACAAGGAGGTAACATCAGGAAGAAGAAACCCCACAGACTTAACTGCATTTGCTCCCTTTGTCTTACACATTACCAAAGCAAGAATCCATTAATGATAGAAGGAATCTGGCATACTGACAATACTACCATGTCTGTTGCGGAGATATGAAACTGAACCACAGCCAGTTAAATGTAATCCTTTGCCTCTTAATAGGGCTGAGCTCACAAAAGCAGAAAGCAAAGCAAGCTGTTCCAATAGTTATGCAGTAGTTTCCTGTCTTAGCAGGCTTTGACAGCATCCCAGCACTGTAGCAAAATACTAAGCAAAAATTTTGCCTGTGCAGATCAACCACAAACCTGTCTTTTCTAAAGGTGGTACCCCTCATTCATACATTTCACACAGGAACCTCCGCGCTACTTCTTTATTAGTTCTTAAGGAGGTGAATACGGTCTTAGCCGAGTAAGGCACACCACAGCAGGCTGAAGTGCATCTTTGCTGTGTTTATGGAGACAGGGTTCATTTTGTTCTGGTTAATGGTCTTTTAATTTTGATGTGTTAACACGAACAACCAAGGGGCAAAACCAGATGAATAATATTGATTGTAGAATCACAGAATGGTTTGGATTGGAAGGAACCTTAAAGTTAATCTCGTTCAAACTCCCTGCCATGGGCAGGAACACCTTCCATTAGAGCAGGTTGCTCCAAACCCCATCTAACCTGGCCTGGAACTCTTTCAGGGATGAGGCAGCCACGGCTTCTCTGGGCAACCTGTGCCAGGGCCTTATCACCCTCACAGTAAAGAACTTCTGCCTAATTTCTAACCTAAACCTACCGTCAGTTTGAAGCCATTCCCACTTTTTCTATCACTATGTGCCCTTGTAACAAGTCCCTCTCCAGCCTTCTTGTAGCCCATTCAGGCACTGGAAAGGTGCAATAAGGTTTCCCCAGAGCATCCTCTTTGGTGGGCTGAAAAATCCAAATTCTCTTAGCATTTCCCTTTAAGAGAGGTGTTTTTGATGTACGTTTGTGCAAATGTAAACCACTCGTAAAAGAATGGCACTTGAAGATCCAGTGTGCGGGTTTATGGCGATATTTAGCCAAATGTGGTAATAGACACGATGTAAAGAAGAGTAAATGGATATTACCGTGTGTTTCCCTGTAGGCTTATTTTTATGAAATGCTGGAAAGTAGGCCAGGTTGCCTCACGTCAGCAAGTCTAGCTCTTTCATCACAGCAGAACATACAACCGTTTAAGAGACTGTTTCTCATGACAAAGCCGGTAAATTCTGTAGGGCAGGTGGAACAGAGCATGTCTCTTACAGGCTGACTTGCTCTGCTGGGCACGGAAGAGCTCAAGAACGGCCAGGAAGGAGGTTGTGGGAAAACCCCTCTTGTGGGAAAACCTCGCTCCGGCCACTGCGGTTGCGAGCGCTGGGCGGGGGTGTGGCCCCGGTCCCGCCCGCGCCGCGCGCGCAACTCGCGGGCAGCGCCCGCCCCTCCGCCCCAGTCACGTCCTGCACGTCTCGGTGCGGCGGCCGCGCGCGCCCTGCTGGGGCATTACAGCGCGGGGTCACGCGGGGCCNGGGTGGGGGAGCTGGGGCTTCCTCCGAGCCGCGTCCGCACCAGGATCGGTGCGCCGGCTGCCGAGTTGACTTCTGTTTCTCCCGAAAAGCTCGGACAATTCTCTTCTGGAAGGAACGAACGTGCTGCCGAGTAGTTCTTAACAGTGCTTCCTCTCAAAGTCACTCGCCGCTTCATACAGCGTGGATGTAGTTTGCTATCGGGGTTCAGCATTGTGGGTGTGCAGAGGCCGCGCTTATAACAACTTTGCTGTAGACGCGGTAAAAAAGACTGTCCCAGCCTGCGCTCAGAGGTGAATGCCGTGAGGCACTGAATGTCCCCATCCAGCACTGTGTAAGCAGTCTGGAGAGACTGCCAGTTTCTGTTTTTCAACAAAGCATGCTCATGAATTATTACTAACTTTGTGTTGCTGTTAGACGGGTAATGCAAATGAACAAAAACTGCACAACCCTTCCCCCAGCACTTTAAACCTTCACTCCAAACGCAGTCTTCTGACAGCTTCTGAAGTAGCGTGAGTGACAATGCCTCCTTCCCACTGGAGTCCTTCATTTTTACATCTTATTCCTGTTCTTTATACATTTGAGCCGAGATACTTCCGTCAGCATTTCCCCCGTTAGCATTAATATTACAGAGTAGCCACTGTCAAAAGGATTATCCTTTGTGCACCTACTCTGTGCTGTCTGGTTATTGCTTTAAAAAAATAAGTCCTTATTTGAAGAATGCTTTATACCTTGTGTCAAACAAAAGCCACTGGGAAAAAGAATTTTGAAGGGTGGACAGATCCCAGTGTTGGGAGTCTCAGCAGAGATGCATTTTAAGACCTTTATTTAGCACCTCAAACCCCGTGGCAGAAATTGCCAAGTCTACCAAGCTGTGTATTTTTACGTACTCTCACAGCAACGAGCAAATGAGCCATTTACAGCCACAGACACCCTGACGACTAGTTTTGTGGAGATATTGTTTCCCTTCTTGTTACACCATTTTATGTTCTAGTTGTTTGGACTTAAGACAAATTGTTTTCAGTTTCTATTTGATTGTCAAAGACAAGAGGTGAAGCCAATACTGTGAGGCTTACTGTCCTCATACAGGCCAGGGTATTTGAACAGCCATAGTCATGGCCAGACTTATTTCGGTATTATGTATATAAAGTTGCTTCTACCAAGAATTGGGAATGCTGGTCTAAATACCACAGTAAGTATATCCGTACTGGCCTATTAACAATCATGCATTTGGTGCTCAGTTGTCTAGACAAGTCTGCATCAGATTGTTGTGTCATTATCTAGTCTGGTTCTGAAATGGAGCTGTAAGTATTACAAAGCTCCCAACTCACAACAATTGCTGTGCAGGCCTGTATTGTTGAAAGCAGAAGCATTTACTGATGAACATTTCTCACGTGCAACTGTGCTTGTACTCCTCTTTTAGATACCACTGAAGAGAAACACTGACACAATCAATTGCACTTTAAAGAAATGGCCAGTTTTGGTACACGTAAGATTTAATGTGCATGATCCTCGTTCGGAGGTCACTTTAACATTTTCAAGGCTTGCGTAGAACACGGATCCTACAAAAACCTGATCGTTGTGGTGCAATAACTCCCTTCACTCCTCAAATACAAGGACACTTTATGTGCCTTTTCAGTGTCTCTTTTTACCCCACATCGCTCCCTTTTAAAACCCGGCAGCATTATTACCTAGTACATAACATTCTCGTGAGAAAAGATCTTAATTTTTAGATGCAAAGGTGCTTATGGCTGTGCACAGAAAATGTGAAAAATTCAATTCATTGAATATTACTTTTTCTTAGTGATCATGTAGTAACAACAATGGAAAGTATTTGCTTCAGGCAGTTGTACTGAGCACCGCTGCAGTTACTAAATGCCAGCATCCACAAAAACTGCCCGTGGAGATTTTCATTGCAGTTTAGCTTAAGAACTTACTTGATGTGTGAAAAAGGAGAGCACATCATCATCTCAAAGGGGTCTTTCTATGTTTTCATGATAGCAGCGTATCAGGGCTGTACCGCTGCCCTCTGCGAGGAATAAAAAAATCTGGATGATTAGTCCACCATTTCACAGAACGCTTGTGATGCAGCAGGTCTCCTAAGTGAATAGGCCAGGAGCTTCATGTAACAAGGTCTTAAACCAAAAATCCTGTAGACTTTAATGCAGTAATTATTACATATCTGTGAAAGTCAAATACACCCCTGAAGTGCTGTAATGGTTTCGGTTTTTTGATGAAACAATGATTTAGCTGAAATCCACTTTGACGTTGAGAACTTTGAGGGGATATTAATTTAAAACTCGGCTGTATGCATCTCATTTTCGTGTATTTTTGCAGGCTTTTTAAGAACTAAACTCAAACAAGGAATAGTTAACATTATGCTGCATCTTCAAGACTTTAATTTAAAGTAGTTCCATGCCTTATTTTTAATGGTAATGCAATTTTATAGACACTAATTGCTTTTTGTTTCTTAGGGAACACTCGACCTTCTTCATCATGGGAGCTGTAGTAGCTGATGATGGTCCATCTGGTGTTAAAGCCCCTGATGGAGGCTGGGGCTGGGCCGTCCTTTTTGGCTGTTTTATCATTACAGGATTCTCCTATGCCTTTCCTAAGGCAGTTAGTGTCTTCTTTAAAGAACTTATCCGGGAATTTGGCATTGGATATAGTGACACTGCATGGATTTCCTCCATTCTGTTGGCCATGCTTTATGGAACAGGTGAGTAGTTATTTGTCTTTGAAACAGTATTGTGTCACATAATTAAGTTTGTAAACCTTACAGCCATTTACAGTGTGTATCATGACCACATATCATTACTTGTTTGCAAGTAAGGCATTCCAAAGAAGAATTACTATTAATCACATAAATCAAAAGGTTATTTAAGCCCATCCAGCTTGGATTTAAAATTATGTCTCTGTAGCTCAGTGGTTGCTAAAGATGACAAAAAAGAAAATTCATGTGGCACTCTGAATACAAAAAAAATTGAAGTATTTGACTACAGAGGAAAGGACATTTTTCCTGATTGGCTTGACTACTGTATGGACAAAGTACAGAACAAATCAGAATCAATGGGGCTGGAAAGACCTTACCTTTAAGATCATTGGTTCCGACCAGGAAGTCCACCAAAGAAATACAAAGTGTCATAAAATCACTTGCAAAAGTTGGTTCATCTTAGCAACCTTAACTCGCTTTTCTTGCCTAGGTCCACTTTGTAGCGTATGTGTCAATCGCTTTGGCTGTCGCCCTGTCATGCTGGTGGGTGGCCTTTTTGCCTCAATGGGGATGGTGATAGCTTCCTTCTGCACGAGCATCGTTCAGATCTATCTAACTGCAGGTGTGATTACCGGTGAGTAGTGTGCACTGCTGAGAATGAGTTAACTTAGGTCTTAGCCTTAGGGTGAAGTTTTGTATGAGTGACAAATACCTGAGCCATCAGGATCACCCAACTGGGCTTTTATAAACATGGCAGATAAATGCGGAATTAAAATGTCATTTATTTTTGTTATGAATGTTTAATAGCATGAAGTGTAATCATAAAGTACAAGAATACCATGGAGCTGGAATGCTTTGTGTTATCTTAGCATTCTTTTGTCCATTTGGAAGAAATATATTTTCTCTTAAGTCATGATTTAGAAAAACTGTAATTAGAATATCTTTAATAGTGATATTGTAGACCAGTATTCATTTTTATGTACCCTGTGCTGCAGGTTTGGGTTTGGCACTAAACTTTCAGCCTTCACTCATCATGTTAAACCGTTACTTTGACAAACGCCGGCCCTTAGCCAACGGGCTATCCGCTGCTGGGAGTCCAGTGTTTCTTTGCGCTCTCTCACCGTTGGGACAGATACTGCAACATGAGTACGGCTGGAGAGGAGGATTCCTTATCTTGGGTGGGATGCTGCTCAACTGCTGCGTATGTGGAGCACTAATGAGACCTTTGGAGCCACCCAAAAAGTCGGAAGTTACCAAAGAGCCAGCCGAGAAGAAAGTGAAGAAAAAACTTCTGGATTTCAGCGTGTTTAAAGACAGTGGTTTTGTAATCTATGCGCTAGCAGCATCTATCATGGTGCTTGGCCTCTTTGTTCCCCCAGTTTTTGTTGTGAGTTATGCGAAGGATTTAGGGTATCAAGACACAAAAGCAGCTTTTCTTCTGACTATTCTGGGATTCATTGATATCTTTGCTCGGCCTATCTGTGGAATGGTAGCTGGTCTTAAATGGGTTAGACCACGCTGTGTCTACCTCTTCAGTTTTGCTATGATTTTTAATGGCTTTACAGATCTCATGGGTTCCATGTCTGTTGATTACGGTGGACTGGTCGTCTTCTGCATTTTCTTTGGCATTTCTTATGGAATGGTAGGTGCTCTTCAGTTTGAAGTTCTCATGGCTATCGTTGGTACGCAGAAGTTTTCCAGTGCTATCGGTTTAGTGCTCCTGGCAGAAGCTATGGCTGTTCTGATTGGTCCACCATCAGCAGGCAAGTATGCCATATAGTTCAGAATTTAAAATCGTGTGCATTGCATCCATTTTCACAAAATGTAAGGAAGCAGAGAAAAAGACGTGAGTCACTCGAGAAATGCAGATCATGGTAGGGTTGCACATGCTTCAAAGGCTTTCTGCAGTTACACTCTGAAATAGTCCAAGAAGGGATGGATCGAATCTTTTCCTTCTTGGATCTATTTCAGGACTGCTTAAATTGCCATCTGGAGATGCTGCTATTTCTCCTCTGAAAGCCTGCACTGAACCTCTTAGTGGTAGATAACTGACTGGGAATCAGAATAGGAAACTCTAGAATTTTCTTTGGAAGGTACTAGGATACAATTCTCTGTAGCCACGGTAGATTTGGAGGAGGAAAGAAAATATCAGAAAGAAGAAAAAAAATCTTATGAGGAGAACTATAAAACTGGACTGATTTAAGGAAGGTAGATTGCTTCTATCGCACAACTCACAACCCAAGAATAAGGGGACATGACAAAATAGTCACATTCCTGAATTTGAAGTAAAAATGCAAATTAATTTCTAACCAAAGAACCTATATTTTACAGACCCTGAACTGAAATACACTTCCCCTCCCAAAACCCACCAGGTCACTGCCATAAAATGTTTACTGTTTATACCAGACATTAAAAAAACATCAAGCACTTTTACTGTGACAGAACCCCCTTCATGGGAAAACCAGAACTATGCACTACTTCCTCTGATCTTCAGGTTTGGAGAGTGGCAGAATCAGTCATGAACTCCAGACTGACTACTGAATAAGATTTGCATTTTAAACAGACAGTGCACTGACCATGGAGAAAGGTAAAGGAGACTGGGATCAAGACCATGACGATAATGATCAGATCATGCGTGATAGAGATGATACAGATCCCAGCCATGGATAAACACATTTTTAGCTGAAATACAAAGCACTTTTTCGATCTCTTGCAGCTGAAGGTGAGGCTAGTTTTATTTCAATTGAATTGTATGCCTCTGCGCCTGCAAGGGAGTATGTGTTTTGGGATGTCGTGTAATGGCAGCGACTATTAAACTGAACTAAAATAAGTGAGAAGTATTTTGTTCTAAATTTCTTAAAATCCTATTTCAAACTACTTGCTTAGATAGTCACGGAGATTCTAGATAGGAGAGTTAAAATGTTTTAAAAAAGCAGAAAAATATTCACTGCAAGATAGTCACTTTTGTTATTTACCTGGAATGTTGCCTTTTTCAGGAAAACTCCTGGATGCAACAGGGAGGTACATGTTTGTTTTCATTATTGCTGGAATTGAAGTTACCACCTCAGCCCTTGTATTGGCCTTGGGAAATTTCTTCTGCATTAAGAAAAAATCAGAAGAACCACATACAAAAGAAGAAGCAGCAGAAAGAGAAGAATTAAACAAATCTGAAGAAAAAACTCCTGAAGACGCCAAGGTGGACTCTATTGAAGTGGAGCAGTTTCTGAAAGATGAGCCTGAAAAAAATGGCGAAGTTGTAACTAACCCAGAAACATGTGTGTGAGCATGAAAAGGAACTGAAAAGTGTTTAGAAAAGAATTTCAATACTATTTATTTTAGAAACAGAAATAGTTTAGGGCTGGGCCATCTGCTTTAGTACCTGGAGGCTAGTCAGCTCATCAAGTCTCTTTGGAAGCTGATTAGCTAGAAAACATCTTACCGGAAAATTAGCTTTATCAGTAAAAGGTGGAGCATTGTGGTTATACATTTTATGTCAACTAAAAAGCTTTTATGAACACAAGTAGGCTCTTGCTATGCATCACCAGAAACTGCTCGCTTGGAAGATACAGGAAAAGCGTATTTTAAGAAAAGTGGAATTATATGTATGTTTTCAGACAATATTGATGAAATCGCTGTGTTGTGTGGCTAAATATAATTTCCCAGTGTTCTCTGTGAAGGGAAAAGAGTTTGAGATGGATAAAAATCTCAGGAACTTAAAGGTCTCCATTAGGTTTTTGAATTTCTTACCTTTTTAGATTTTTTAGATTAATTGGCTCAGCCCTCATTTAATTTTGATAATATCTGTAACTTTGATTTATGTAAATGCATTTCTGTCTAAACTTGTAACTTTTGTAATTACCATCAGGAAATCCTGTTTTTGAAAGGCACATTACAGATAGTGTCCTCAGCAGACCACACAAGTGGTATTCTGAGGTAGTACTAAACCAAAAAAAATTAGCAGAATGGATCCTGACTGACCTTAAGCAAACAAAATTAGCCCACATTTCCATACACCGTTCTCAGTAAAATTTCTCTAGAGTGCTGAAAAATATTACAAGTAACATGGAGAAGAGGATTATTAGGTTTAGTAGAACATGGAGAAGATGATTATTAGGTTTAGCAGAATATTCCGAAAAAGCGTCCATTTTGCACATAAAAGAAATGGTGCAAATTTCCAAATGACCTACAAATTAGTGGGTAGAGTTAGGGAAGAGCCTGAACTACTGTGAAACATGTTAGCCATCCATAAAATGCAACGTTAGCATCACAGGAAGGTTTTAACGAGTTTGATTTTTTTTTTCTTCCCCATTTATCCCACTTCCCTACCCTTCTGCTTCATCTACGGAAGTTCAAAGTGCCATTCTTGCTGGTTCTGGAAACGTGATAGAACAGTTCATCGTATTTATGACAACATTGTACCAAATAGAAAAGGAAGGCAAAAGGAAGATGTTCTATTTTTTTCCCCCCCAAACCACTTAAGAAACATAATTTTTTAATACAAAATCATGCTACTGCAGCCCACCTCTCAGATCTGCTTATAAAAAGCTGTGTAGGCTTTGTAACTGTGGTCACAATCCTTGAGACAGACTAACTGTAAGAGATTCGGTTTTTTTAGTAGTAGCAAAGGAATATTGACTTTCGGGTGCCAAATTTGTTCTGCTTAGTAACTGAAAACAAAAAGGCCCTAGTCCCTTAAAACCCTGCATCCCCTTTAAATTAAGATCATTGTTTCATACCTTACCATTTTTAACAGGAACACAGTGCCAAAACCATGAACGATTCTCTAGTGCACTATCTCAGATACTAGCTTCCATTTTCGAAACTTCTTCAAAATGGTTTTGCATTGTTAGGACAACCTTGCACAGAAATTGGAAGGCTAGAATTCTAACTTTTACAAGAAATGGATGCTGCACAGAATAAATTATTTTTAAATCCCATGCAGTGTGTTATTTTAAAATCTTTTACTAATTTAGTGGCAGCAACTGTAGTGAATGACATTTCCCAGTTGTAAAACCTTAGTTACTGAACTTCCCTTCAGTTTGCTAATGTCTAAATTGGTACTGAAACACAACACTGATAGCCCCAGAAGGCAAGAGAAAAATGGAATCCACAGAGTAATTTATTACATCTTTGGAGGCTGCTTCAGATGATACATGAAGGCCTGACACAGCTTTCAGATTGGAGTTCCGTGTTGTTTCAAAAAGAAAAAACTAGAAACCTTTCTGAAGGTGAATTCAGATTCTCAGACAGCCATTTCTGTCTTACTGTTTGTTTTGATCACTGGATTTCTTTGCTAGATAATGCTGCACCGTTATCACAGAACTAAACGGTTATTCCTTTGACCTCAGGTTTTGGCACAATTTTAAGTTTCTGTACATTCTGCAAATTGTCTAGACTGCTTTATACATGACAGAATGTCATTTGTGCTTATCGTATTGAACTTCCAGACTACATTTCATTTTGCATACATAACACTTTTACGGTGAAGCTGGAAACGAGAAGTTTTACGGTACAATTTTATGTGATTTGAGACAGAAGAGGAAGTTAGGAAGACAAGGAGGCGCGTTTCAACAAGGAACCGTAAATAATCTTGTAAGTAAAACTAGTCTTCACAGAAAGGCCTCATTTGCCTATACAAGTTATTTTCTTTGACTCAAAGATCCATTACGCTGACTGGGGCTGCCAGTGCTCTTGTGCTGTTTTCAGCACAGACCTAGCAATGGATCGCAGTATTTGTGACTGCAGGAGATGCTTACTGAATGAGAGTGGTCAAATCACAGGACTCCTTTATTGACTGAGAGGAAAAAAAAGGGTTAGAATTGAATTCACTAAGCAATTCAAAAAGCCATACGAGCAGTATGAAATCTTTTACCGTTTTCGCTCATTACAAGAAGCGTCAATAACAAGGTGAGAAACTCCTAATGCAGCTCTCTTAGCAACATCAAAACTGGCAGGCTCGAGACTACTTCAGAGTTCCAGAGGCAGTTAAGCTCCTTGCTCCCATTCTGTCCCATTCAAGGGTAACACCCAAGTGTGTGCTAGCCTTCCAGTCCTCTTTGGGTTCAGCTGCCTTTATCTTCTTGGAAGGAGATTTGTTATACTGACAGGAAGGAAACCTCCAGGTCAGACCCCTAGGCCGGACACCTGCTGGCCACTATGTGCAGACTGCGCCGAAGCACATACCCAACCGCTCCTATTGATGTGGGCACAAAGGCCTTCACTTGACCTCCTGTTTTATAGGCCTCTCTCCTTCCTCCTCAAGGTGTTAAAAAACCAAAACCAAACCCCACAAGCAGCTAGTGCTTAGGTTCCCAGCCCTGTCCAGCCAGGCTCCTTATTAATTTAATTCTGCTTATTATAAATATTTAAATATCTTGATAAATACGAATAAATATATTTTGTGCATTTAAAAGCAAAAAATCAAAATCATTTTTTGATTTAAAATCCCTCCAGGTATTTTGGTACACTGTATTTCTTTAATCTCAATTCCACTGACATGCCCTTAAGAGCAGTCTATGAGATGTTCTCTTCCATGTATTTTGAGGACGTGTACGGTCAGGAATCATAAAGCATTGCTAAAGAGACATTAATTGCCCAGGGTCACAGGCAGAACAGTTTCATGCAACATCTACCCAGATGAACCTTCGTTCAACCTTCACCTGATTAAAATGTTGTGATTTGAAAAAAGGCAAGAGGAAAAGGATGGGAATGTAGGTAGTTATGCAACTGAATTGCCAAGCATCCAAAGGTTATAATTTACTCCTGCATCATCCCCTATTGAAACAAGCGTAATTTATTTAGACACACAGTTCACGAATACATCTAAGAAGTCTGGAAAGTAAAGAAGCAAAAACTGAAAGATGGTTTTCAGAAATTATTTCTCTGAAAGCAGTGGTCTTTTACCCTGCAGGGTAGAAAAATTTTTAAAGCATTTTAGATCTTCATACATTCTATAAATTGCGTACTATAGGATTTACGGTTAAAATACTGTACGATTGATCATGTAATGGATCTTAGGCCCTTTTTTCCTGACCCAAGGAGAGGAAACGCATATAAATGCCAGTAATAGACAGAGACTATATAAAGAAGTATATGTTTGTTTGCACATACATATTTCTGTATGTATGTATCTATCTATCTATATCAAACATGAAAAATACCCAGAAGACTAGAGAGTTTGCCCATTTATTAGAAAATAAGCAGAGTTAAAATTATTTTCTTCTATACAAAGATAAGTTTGCTTTTAAAAAGATTGTAAATGAAATATCTTGCAGCTATTTGGAGCCTAGAAGACCTCAGCAGAACCAGAAGTCTCAAAGTGATGCAGATACCTGTTTAAAGCTAAGCCAGTTCCCTAAAGTTAAGACTGGAGATGCTATGAAGGTATGGTATGAAGGACTGGACAGACCTTGTGATGTCTAACATTAAATTCTGCGCACACCAATGTGTATTAGGCAATGCAGTATCATTCTCTAAAAATAAATTAGAACATTCCCCTCATCAAGCAAGCAAACTTCAAAATGAAAAAGCAAAATTCACATATGCACCTCTAGTACATCCCAAAGAAAATGTTTAGTTTGGTAGACAATCATAAACAGAAGAATTTCAGAATGCAAACTCTTAGGCGTTACAGGGGTAAGGACTGACTTGTGTATGTGCATTTGTGTCTCTTTGCCACACTTGTCTTTAGGATTACAAGAATACACTTCAACTTTGTGCAAGTGAGATGACATTTTGTTTCTTGTTAATTAATGCACTTTAATGTAACGTGTACATTTATACTTAGATTTTTTTATGCTTTTCTAGTAAACTGTTGCAAATGTAGCGAATAAATATCTGGTTGTCAAAGACTGTGGGTCTGAGAAAATAAACTCAGAAAAAAATAACTTCAAAACCCAGATTTGGAAATTGGGCTTCATTTGCACATGCCTGAACAGCTACACAGAGACAAGGGTGTTTACAGAGAAGAGGCGACACTTAGCTGACAGGCAGCCAGAATTTAATGTGGGCAAGGGGACTGCTTTTGCCATGACTCACAGTTTGGCCAATTCCAAAATGGGTATGTGCTCCTGTTGTAAATGATCCTGAAGACTATTTTAAAGCACCATCTAATATAAAATAACAACTACTAATTTTGTGCCACGCTATGTAAAAAATATTAACGTTCTCCACTGAATAGCGCTCCAGATTTTGTTTGCGGGCAAAGCTTTACGAACTGCCATGACTTATAAAGCCCAAAATATTTTGAATGCCGACATGCCGGCAAGCTCTCATTACCGTCAAGCGATGCTCTTTAGAACTTGAAAGCTCCTAAGAAAACACAGTGTAAGAATATGTTTAGGTTGTGGCCTCTTGGATCCTAGGGTACATCGGCTAGGACTGGGTCCTCAAGGTATAATATCGAGGCTACACCCAAAAGAATCAACTTTATAAGCTCTTCAATGTCGTGAGATCTATCTTTTGCAATCTAGAGGACTGATGCCTGCTTGTGCTTAATTCTAAGTGTCTCTGGCAGGAATTTTTTGAGAAATCTAAGATCAGCTTCCAAAGTTTCTCTGCACATCTACAGTGAAAAGGCCATAGGCCTAGTTTACATAAACCCTCATGTCTGAATCATTACATTTTTTACGCTAGTTTAGTTACATTGGCGAGACTTAAGGTGTAATCAAATGCTTTGCCACCCCAATGGCCAGATCAAGCAATATGCTGCTACAGGAATTAATGTTACTGGGCGGACTGAAATGACAGAACTTATTAGCATGCAGTCAGCCCATCCTCGTGAGAGAAAACCACAGTTTCTCTTTGCCTCTGGTACTCTTTGTGTCTGAAAGAAGGAAGTAGGGCCATTCGCTGTAGTGGAAAATGGGCGTGACCCGAGTCGCACAGCTGTTGCTCCCTGCTGCTGGACCCTTCGAAGGAAGGTGACCCACCAATGCTGGAAGAGTAAACTACCTTGACAATGGCAGAGGCACTGCACAAGAAGCAATAGCTTTGGAATGGATTGTTTTAGCAGCTTTCTCAATGCTTCTGAAATAGAGCTCATCTTTGTGCCAGTAGGAAAAAGGTGTATCTACTATAAAAGCATTAAAATGCTTACACTCCCTTTAAAGCATTTTGCTAGTTACACAGTCTGTGAGAGCAGCAGTCCTGCATTTGTCTGAGGAAGTATGGCAAATCAGAGGCAGAGTCAAAAGCTACTTACCTCTAGTTATACACCATTTATTCCTTGACTGATCTCCATATTTGCTTTGTCATGTCAGCAACATTTTAGCTGGCAGCCTTCCTCACTACTCCTAGATGAATACTTCAGAGCGTTAAGAAAGGATAGCTCTTGGTCTTCTGACTTTTCACCTACTACTTGAACAGTTTAAAACCTTTCACAGTAAAACTGTGAATCCAATGAAGTATATCCAGATTTCAGTATTTAAAATTCTTAAATAGCGAAAGACTCTTGAGTCTTGTTGAAAAATATGCCATAAGATCCATTGTTGGCATGTCAGACAAACTTAAAAAACAATTGTCTGGCAGTGAGAGCAGAGAAACATTTGCTGTTTGGGGTCTTCTAAGAAAAAAAATCTGTGTGTGACCTCAAATCACCCTAGTTTATCCTTTCCTTAAAGATTAAGGGAACTACCAGAAGCTCTGCATTGCCTTTGTGCCTGTAAAGCTTTCAGGTCCGAATCAAGCTGAGGACTGTAATTAAGCTTTTTTTTATTTTTTTTTTTTTTTGTTATGCTCAGGACTAAGTATTTTCTTCCTACAGCATTATGTACCAAATGAATTCTTGTTTTATTCCACATCCCACCCCAAGCATCCTGGACTGGTTGCAGCAAAGACACTGAAGATTAGGGCTTAATACTCTAGGATGATCTGCACCCTCTTGCCCTTTTCCCACATTCTTCTTTGTCCATTAGGCTTATAAACATATATACACCTCAGACGTAGATCTTATATATTTTGAATCAAGAATTCTCCAAAATGCAATTAACAAAGAACACAATCTTTTTTTTTTTTTTGGGCATATTTTTGTAGATTCTGTATGTGCAGTTCTCCCCTCCTTTTCTGTTATCCATCTGTCTGCAGCATGCAATGTCTTTTTACGGAAGAATCAAAACATATTAATCTTAATAATATTAAGCAAGGAAAAAACCCACCAATATCTGAGAAGTCACAAAGCATTAATGCCATGCACGTATCTGCCAATAAAGTGCATACAATTTCGCCGTGAAACACGACAAATACCTATTCTTACTGAAGAACGGGCTTCTGAGCACTCTCCTGGTACAAAATTACTGAACAATGCACATCATCTATACAACTCAGGTTCATATAGTCACTTTAATCTGGGTATATACATGTAAAGTCAATAATTGTCACTTGAATGAACCAGAGGGAAATGTACTGTTTTTAATAACAAAGTACTGCGTTCTTTCACAGTAAAACGTTTTTATTATTGACCTATCTCATCCAGTGAATTTTAGAAGCTACTTAGCTGTAGGGCTAAGTAAATACCTGATGGATTACACTTTCTCCCAATATCAAAGATTAAGTTTTGATCTCCGACCAGATGGCCCAGCACTATTAAGAAGACGGCAGCATTGTTCATTTTCACTTGGTATTTTGTACGCATGAAGTGCAGCTTTTGTAAAGCGAAAGAACAAAATAAACACCTTTTTATTTAATTCTTTTACAAAGGGAAAATAAATATTCTTGAAATTAACATGTACACCGCTCTAGCCAATGCTAGACTCAAGGCTCTGTGACATGAGGCAACAAAGACAAATAGTGGTACTTAGGATATTTTTCCCCACTGGTGAATAAACGATGAGTTCTACATGCCTTCCTCCACGGGATATTTCGAATACTTTCACGAAATTAACACGGAATATATGGACTCCAATTTTTTCTCTTAATATCTCTCTTAAAGCAGGGGATTTATTTTCAATTGCTTTTAAAATACTTGTACCACAAAAAAACTCAAGGACTCTGTAACCATTCAAGATCACATAAAACAGCAGCACAGGTGGCATTTTTAATGTAACAGCCTATACCCGGTTCTAAATGAAAACTATGAGAGTAAATTAAAATATTCTTCCAACTTTTAAAGGCCCGCTAATAAGAAAGCACAGAGAATTCCTGAAGGTGTGCCTGCCCTCGGATTATAACAGACTTTTGAGAAGCACATAGTAAAATCCAGGATTTTATTATGCAGGGCACTGTGGGTAGAGCTCACTATTTTTCTTGCTTTTATCCTAGCTCCCATAACTGACCCAAACCCAATTCCCTTCCTATACTTCCTTATCAATACCATGCACTACTTCATAAGCAAAAGCATTTGTACAAAATGAAAAACTTCTGGGAAAAAAAAATCAGTATCCAAGCAAAAACATTTACCTTTAAAGAGACAAAAAGACATGCTTTCTGTGAGTAAAGCAATTAACGCTTTCTCTTTCTTCCTGAATACCCCAGAATCATAACTACCGAACTACCGAAATCTTTCACTGAAAGTTTTGGTACCAAGAGAGTATCTTCTAATGTTTGCAAGTGACAATATTATTTGTAAGTACGGAAACCCCTTAAAGAGAGAAAAAGAAAGAAAAAAGAAGTTACATCAGGTAAAGGGTAAGGATTCATTGTAAGTAAGTTACACCAAAGAAAAACAGAAGTCATTATGAATGTATTTACACAACTGTTAAAGTACACAAATACAGTGGTAGTACAAATGAAGTACTTTGAGATACTGGTTTTCAATACACAGGTTTATATAGACAGTCTAGTTTCTGCACGACGGAATTTAACTATTATGAAGGACAAAAACCGCACGCGAGTGAGTACAATTCTCAAAGTCCGCAGTGAACTTTTAAGTATAGTACAGCAATCTAGTGGTCCAGATACATAGAAAATAAAAAGGCTGCTTTTGTAAGTCCCTCAAACATTACACTATTAACCACGCATATTTACAAGGAAAGCACGGTGAAGTGTAAAACTGCTCAAATGGTAGCGCACATGCCTAAAATACCGAAGTTTATAGTAAACGAGGAAATCATTCTCTTATGCGAACTTACTAATCAATCAAATTCTCAAGCTCTTCCACTATACTCTCCCCAAACACACATTTCCCCAGTCCGACCCAGAGTACACACAAGCAAATAGCTAATGTTAGGAAAACACCCAAAGAAGAATGATAATACTTAGTATGTGGACTTCTGAGAGGGGCAAAAAAGAATTTGTAAGCACCCAAACAGTAAAAACTACCCTCCATAAAAATCTGACGACCAATAAACCTTTAAAAATTGTCTCCGAGCAGGGAAGAATTTCTCAAAACACCTAACTGTTCAAACAAAATCTCCGTACGTGCTTTCATTTCCAACACAGAACTTCCCATAATTTCAGTCATAATAGTTCTGGTACTGTTCCAGGTACCATGAGGAGGACAGAACACCTATTTCTATGAGACCATTTACAATAACAAATTACATGAAGAATTTCCCATTTTCCATAACCAACAGGAGCCAACAATACCTGCAACAACCTGAGCACGCTGAGTCATTCACACCTAGCCAATGATTTGGGGCACACTTGGGTTGAATATAGCTAAGAATTAAATATGATACGCACCTGAATTGTAAAAATTCTCAGGAGTTCACAGCAAGAATAAGTTGCCATGTTTGGTTGTTTTTGTTTTTTTTTTTTTGGTTCAAGAATTTCTTTTTTGAGTCTTGGCACATAACAGAAGACCCAAATCAGTATATTTATTTATTCACAAATGTGTGGATACCGAACGAAACATGCAAATTCACTGAAGACTCAGCAGCAATGTCTTTTTTGCACTTGAAATAGCCTCCAAGCTAACCAGCCTCAGAGAACAGGAAACAAAATTTTCCCAGTAAAAACAATGTTTGAAAGTATCCATTCTCCCAAACTAAGCAGAGACACAGAACAAGCTCTGTAATTCTAAATCCCTCAAATGCAAATCTTTCACTTTGTCCTTCGTGTTCTTTACAAAAAAGAAATCCATCGTTACAATCTCTACTATACTTAAGACTCTCCTGCAGGGTATTTAGTTCTCTCCTATGAAAAAGAATGAGTATTAAAAATTCATTTTTGTTACACAGGAAGTTAAATGTCCAGCGTTAATGAAGACAGTCAAATAAACTTCTACCACCTTCTAAAATTTCATGAGAAAAGCGACTCAGAATGAGAATACATGAAAGTAAACAATTTAAACAACATCAGATAGTTTTGATTCATTTACATGTTCCCTGGCAGACTAATCTTTTAAACAAGAAATTGCAAGTCATTGTCTTTAGTTCAGGTTTGTTTATATTCTACATTTTCAAATCAGACAAAAGCAAGAGTTCTTTACAGAGAATTAAGCCAATAATTTTAGCAAAATGATACAAAAAACTTTCTTAAACCAAGTAAAAGATTTATAGTTACAGTAGAATAATAAAAAGGGAGTCAAGTCTGCCGCCTGTGGAGGGAAAACTGAAATGGCCATCCAGTAACAGGCGGTGAACTCTGTAAACCATCTTTCTTTTCCAGCCCTGTTACCACAGGGTTCTCTTAAGGTCACTGGGTTTCTGGCAAAAGCGTCCTGTAACGGCAGCTGCTGGAGTCTGTGCAAGTTCCTCCAAGTGCCTTTTAGGTCACGTGGAGAACTCCAATTTCCGCTCTAGTTTAGGGTATTTTTGCTAGTAAAGCCACTGGTAACACGGGAGATCAGCCATGCATTATCTGCCCTCCACGGCAAAATAATTTTCATCGGTGCACAGCAGACTGGAGAACACCGGTAGTTACCCGAGCAGGAATCTACCAAAGCCAAAAAACAAGACAACATCAGCACATATCCTTCCAGTTAACACACAAGCGTCTCTCAATGTATTTTTAAACTGTTCATTGCTGAAATTTAAGTGTCTGAGTTTAAAATCCAATAAGCAATACAATGGCTAACACCCACCTGTAGCTACAGGGAGTTCCCTATTATTTTCCCCTTTTATTAGAAATTAACATGGAAAATTCACCTTTCCAGCCAGAAGGGATGTTTCAAAGAAAAGCAGACAGAGCATAAACATGGGCAGAAGAAAGAACCAACCACATGAAAACACTATGAATGCACAGTAATAGACTCAATGGATAATTAATTAAAAAAAAAATGAGAAGGTAAAAAAGAAATTCATTATTTTCAATAGCTTTTCAATTTCCACAGGACATTGCGTTAAAAGATACCTCTCGTATTTCCACAGCTCTACCTACTGAAGTAGGAGTGCAGCACTATTTCAGTACCACTTTCACCACGAAAGTGAAAAACAACCGTACGTCTCTGCAATTTAGGAAGCGAGAAACATCCGAGCAGCTGCATCGGTATTCATTTCAGTTGTTAACAGCTACAAATATTAAGGCATACGGTACAGGCCAACGAACGCAGGCACAACCCAGACCAGAATCTGCACGTCTCCTGCACGCAGGCTTTTCAATGCAAAGCTTTACGTTTGCTTTTTTTTTTTTTAAAAACTAAGATCTGATAACTGGTCTTTAAAGCGTTAAGCTGCCATTTACAGTTGGATCTTTTTAATGGTATAAACCATTCACGAAGCAGCTTGTGCACAGTCAGCCAAGCACATGAAGCCGAAGGAGAAAACAGAAGAGGAGCAGCAGGATTCTTCACTGACTAGAGATACAGGATTAATGCAAGCTTAGGCTTCATAGAGTAAGTGAGACAGCAGACAAGAGTTATACAACAGAATTTACTATGGAACAGAAAAATCTCACAGCCTTTTTTTAATAAGTAGCAAAGCAAAGAAGCTCCTGAAATACTTAAGAAAAGCATCCTTCGGACATTAAGGTTCAGAGTCCAACTGAAAGTTATTATTTCTCATATGAAACCTGTTATTGCCAAAAGCAGAACAGACTAAAAAGCCAAAAGCTGCACACAGAAAGGCAGAAACTTCTACCGCACTGAACAGCGGAAAGGACTTCTTAATACCCAAATTCAAGTTTGTCGACCTCCGAGAAGCTCTTGGTCAACTATTCTTGTTAGTATGTGAAGGTTTTTTGTAAATATTGAACTGAACAGATCTAAGTATTTTTAAAATGAGAGCTCATAAGGCACGGAGAAGAATATCAAACAGCGAAAAATGGATACGGCTGTAGCAGAACATCCCATTCACGACAAGACAAGACAGAGCCTCATTTGAATAATACCGTCAATTGATTCTGCATACAAGTATTTTGCTTTTATGATTCTGAAGCAGGTCTGTTTTTTAATGGATGACATACTGCTGCATCGACATCCCTGGAAAGACATGTAATTCTCCAACAGCTAAAATTTAGACTTGGTTATTTTATTTTATAGTTGATACTTGAACAATTCTAGGGACCTTTTAAGTCACTGTTTCTGTCAATTCCGCTTAAGAGTCCAAGTGGAACAGCAGCAATAATTCAGCTTTTGCAAGGACATTTACTTTTAAGTTAGAGAAAAATCAATGTTTCATCAAGCATCTGACCAGAAGGCACAGATACAACTATGAGATCACACGAGTAGAAGGAGCAAAGTCAGATGTTTCCGAAGAGTTTTTTCCCCGCCCCATCCAAAGTTTTGGTGTCTAATGAGACTCACTCACCCAGTGCTGCCTTCCAACGAAAGGAGACGAGCAGCTACTTGCCATGGTGTTCGAAAGGAATGCTATTCTGAGGTAGGGGAAAAGACAGCAATTTGTAACAGTTCCACTGCCCCAATATATAAAGACGTCTAACAAAAATCCAACCTGAACTTGCAGTAGCAACTGTATCTTTTGAGAAGCTCTGATTTCAAACTTCCGTAAGACATTTCCATCACATTAAGAGACACTTAAAAGGAACAAACCATTAATCCTCAAAGGAAGCGGAGAGGGTCAGAAGAACAATGCAGAGTATGACGCCTATTAAGATGAACATATGGAGAAAGATCTGCGGATGAGGAAATGCATAATGCAGAAACACCGGAAGCATGGCACAACACTTAAGTTATTCAATGCCAGTGTTGGCTATAGTCTTCTAAAAATTTCTCGTGTCAAAGAGAGTTAATCAAATATTTCTTTGTGCAGCATTTCGATCTTCCAGCTACAGAGAGAATACCTCTATCACCAACAGGAATTTGCCACAGCTTTGACTGTTGGGTGCTGAACATGCTACATTAAAGAAAAAAATTTGAACAACTTACTGCGTAACCATGAGCAGTCAGACTGAACCTTTTGTTGAAGGAAACAAAGGCTACTCACCCATAGCTAGACTCTTGAGATGATCACTGCTTTAGGATGCAGTCTGTGCAATGGACCATTGTGGATTCAAAGTAGTTTTTACTAGAATACTCATTACCTCCTTTACTATGTCTCTCAACATTTAAAAACTGTGTGTAAAGGAGACTTAAGGAACAATTCACCTAGAGAGCTTGAGAGCAGAAGGATCTTTTAACAGCCAGTATGATTTTCTGTCCAACACAGATCACAGCCCTTCACCGCACAGAGACCTGTAATTTAGGCTTGCTTGAGACTCGAACACACCGCTTAGAAATGAACCCAGCATTGACGCAAAGGCAGAGGTGATCTACTTCTTTTAGAAGCTGTTTCAGTAGGTAACTACCTTCACTTAGGCCGCTACCTTGCCTTTCTTCACATGCGAGCAGTTTTAATTTTAAGCAATAGGTTCTTCACGTGTTTTCTCCTTGAACATTAATTCCTGTTAAAATCATCGTCTCTCAAACACTACACCAACTCATTCAAGACAGTTTCTTACCTTTCAGACAAACTGAAAGGAGTAGATTTGAAACTCTTGTGTTGTACAATCTGTTTTCCCAATCCATCTCATTAATGACACAAAATAACCTCTCCATTTCCATTCATTACCATATCATACACCGATTCAAGGAGGAAATAGTGCCCTTTCATTATGCCACCACACTAACCTCTCCAATGTTACACCTGCCTCAGTTGTCACTTACTAAGGACACAGCTCCCACATGTTGGAAAACGGCCTCCGCTCCTTCATCCTAACAGGAATTTGGAGTACCGCAGGAATACACATTTGAAAAGACTGCGCTTGACCACTCAACTCAGTGACGTTTAACACTGCAAACTCACAACGTGCAGGTTTTCTGCTGTCGCATTGGCGTCACGTAATCCAGACAAGTACCGAATAACACGCGCCACAGAATTTACATAATTTCATTAGAAACACTTGAGTTTCACAATCCATTTCATAGACATGGTAGCCGTTACTTCAATAAATGCTTGTTACTTAATGTCAGGAAGTGCATGTCTTCTTAATGAGAATGACTTAGGAGCTATGTGGACACTATCTCGGATGTGGGGAATAAATGACATCTATTTTGCTATGCTTACCAATTGCCATTTTTGCCCTTAAATTTCTCTGAGAACGCCTGTTTTTCATTAGAGATTTTGCTTCCTATTCTTTACGTTCGTAGCCTTAGCTTTTCAGTTTCAGTCTGACCTGATCAGAACTCAATTTGGAAAAAAGAAAGAAACGCACAGAGCGGTCACCTTTAAGAACTCTACTTAGAGGCAAGCAGCCTTCCCTTTCTGAGTAACCTCTGCACATTTCACCATCCAGAATTTAACAAGCAGCAGCCCTTCCTTTAGACCAATAGAGGTGGAGATTACAGATGCACCGTTGCCTTACCAAACCAAGGCATACAAACAAATGAAATAACAAAACTAACTTATCGAATTATAAAATAGGAACTCTAACAAATGTACTTCTTAGCAGAAGACATCTGTAGATCTGCATGGCAAACTCTGAAAGTTGCTTTCTACCAGGAGTACAGCTTAAGCACTTCCTGAAAACAGACCTGTGGTAGCACACGTACTGAAGACTTAACTAAGGAAACCAGCACACTTGGAATGGACACGGACAAAGGATTGTAATCGTTTTTGGTTCTCTTGATAAGAAGCGATAGGGATGACTTTCTATATTCTTACATCAATCCAATCCAAATTCTCTTTAATGACTTTGCCATGTAACTTGCATACTTTAGGTTTTCCTAAGAACAAGGTATACTATGATAATTGGAAACTCATGGCTTTAATTGGTAGGTAACCCCACTAACATCTAAGGAGAAAGTTTGATTATGCAAGAACTACTCTAATATTATGAAGACTGTAAGAGCATAAGCTATCGACACCTGCAACTTGCGCCATCTCGCCTGCCAGAGTGAGAACCGGGAAAATGGAAAGTAAATTTTCTCTAACAAGCTCAAGTGGAAGTGTTGTAAGCTGAAGTCTGAGTAAAGTGTTTCAGCCACACCACCCAAGCTGCAGAAGGTGAAGGCAGGGATTGGGAAAATGAAGAACCATCCACTGTGGAAGAAGATCGGGTTTGGGACCATTTAAGGAACCTGAAAGTCCACAAGTCTGTGGGACCTGATGACATACGCCCACAGGTCCTGAGGGAACCGGCTGAGCAAGGGGCTACATCACTATCCATCACATCTGAGAGGTCATGGCAGTCTGGCTTAGCTCCCTCTGACTGGAAAAGCGGAAACATAGTCCCCAGTTCTATAAAGGGAAATAAGACATGGGGAACTACAGGCCAGTCTCACCTCAGTGCCTGGCAAAAATCATGCAGCAGATCCTCCTGTAAACTATGCTAAGGCACACGGAGAACAAAGAGGTGATTGCTGTCAGCCAACATAGCTTCACTAAAGGTAAATCGTGCCTGACAAATTCGGTGGTCTTCTACAGAGAGGCTAAGCAGTGGTGGACGAGGGAAGCGTTTCAGCTATAGCGTAGAGCTAGAAACAGATTTAAACACTGTCAGTCCTAAAAAGAAAGATTCCTAAAATTTCTTTGCTAAGTCACTGTGACCAGTAAGGACGATTTCAGTGTCATCTACAAATCATTATCATTTATCCTCCTGCCATTCTCTTCAAATTAGCCTTCAGCAACGTATCTATCATCTGTGTATGTGGCCTCTTATGGGCTCTGTATTAAGAGCACCCCACTACAGCATCTCTTCACTATCGCACCTTCCATTCTTCACCAGATGTTTCTCGCCTTTTCTGCGTCAATGATCTTGGCTCAGCTGATCTGCAAACACAATTCTCTACTGCCTGTTACTCTGCTCCTTCACCGGTAACAGATACTAGAAACTCAGAGAGTCAAAGAGCTAAATCCCATAATTATAGGTAAAAATGCTGCGTCTCTAGAGTTTTGCATCCTCTCGTTGCTGTCAAGGTAAAAATTTCTTTACAGCCACATCATTCAGGCTATAAGCCAGGCGTTTACACGAATGAACATCGTCTGCGAAAACAGTACGAAATCACGGCAATTATCTGCCAAGTTCTTTCAGCAAATTAACTTTATCAAATTGCCCGCATTTTTTCTATACACGGATTTATTATTTTTACCTGCGAAGTTGACATGCGAGAGGTATCTTGTCGGCCTGTTAAATCAGATGAGGAGATATTGACTGGGGCACCACGATGCAATCTCATACTCACTTTCCTTTCCCGTTCCATACCGGACACTGGCCGAGGAGAGGTGTTGGCTGTGAGGAAAAATTGCATTAGGTTCTCACAATGAGAAATGAGATTTTAAGACGGTCATCGGAAAAATTACACTCTTGCTGCTTGCACGTAACCACAGAACCAAACAAGAGAAATCAAGGCCATTGCTTGACATTTCATAGAAATTCAAATATCAATTGGCAGGCAACGAGCGCAAGCAATTACCTTCAATCTACTAAAAAGCAAGGCCGAAAAGAACCAAACCCCAAAAGCCAAATTCTGCCCGGGGACAAACTGCAAATTACACTGCTCTACAAGGTGCTCCTACCCAGGTACTTACCAGCATGTGAAGTTGGGGTAAGGGGAGTAGGAGGAGCTACATCTTGCGTTCCTCTCAGCCTGCTGGAAGCAGTGGAGGGTAATCCACGTACAGCTGGATTTCGCGTGTGTCTTAATCTTTCCTCTCGTTCTCGCCTTTCACGTTCAGCATCTTCAGCTGCTCTGCTCGCACCCTACGGGTCAAGACTAGTGAACAACTTGGAGGATTATTGAGTTTACAACTATGCGTTTGGATAAAAATACTGAAATGAAAAAAACGGACAATGTACGAATCAGATTTTACTAGGGCATTAACTATTTCGGTATGACTTCCTGAGCACCGCCATAAATTTTGTTCACACGGCTGCTCAGATAGTCTTCAAAATGCTGATGTACACGCGTCCTGTTACAGCAGCTGGACACCTCCTCGACAGTTGCGAATGACCCACGTTAAAGGTGGGAAAAAGTGGTAATTCCACAACCTAGCCTGGTGACTACCCAAAAGGATCCATCTAAGAAGCCTTCCACATTAAAAACCTCGTAACTTTAACTCAGATGTCATGCAAGCCTTTTACCACGGATCCCACATCTGCTGCCTTTCCTCATTTCCCAATCTTTTTGTCTATACAGCAGAGCTGCCAGGAGGAAAAACTGAAGCCAATCTTACGGTATCAGTTAAGATACTCAAAACTGACAAAGTACTAAAAAAGCCCAACCAAAGCCATCAAAAATTAAAAGCTTTAGAAAGCTATGAGCGCTACTTACAAATTTCAGCATGTTCCAGTCAAATACATAGTCATAGGAGAACCCTTGTCGATGAAAGAGGTTTCTGAATAATTGCCTTAGATAGGAATAGTCCGGCTTGTCATCAAAACGCAAAGAACGGCAGAAATTCAAGTAGGTGGCAAATTCAGCTGTAATTACAGAAAGCCCATTTTTTATCCTCAGCTTCACATTTGTTTTTAATAATTCCAAGCCAAAAAAACCCAAACTGCCCCAAATCTGAAAAGCAGAGAATCTCCTAAACATAAGAACAAGAACAATAACCTAACGCTGGAAATCTGCCAAAGGAACACTTTAGTCCATCCATCATGTCAACCCTGAAAAAGAAATTACGTGTCTACCACAGAGCAGGCAAAGATCTCAGTTGTCAACAGCAGAGAGGACCCAACAGTACAGTTCTTTAACCAACAGTTGGTGGGGGAGAAAAGGTTTAAAACTTTGCTTGGAATATACCGAACACTGTTTCTTGTGGGACACGGAATAGCATTTCTTTCTTAAGCCACGTAGAGAGTCACGTCCGCTACGTCACAAAACACGCAAAAACCAGGGGACTCAAATTTCCCAGGTAAGTCATGCCGTATTTTTAATTTGCAGTAGTCTGAATGCTTGTTTTTAAATGGCAAGCAAAGCATTAGTTACAAAGCAAAAAAAAGAATATTTAGTGAATTCAATGTGCCAGACAAAATAGCAGTATGAAAATACTAGCCTTTGACTTTAAGTCTTCCCGGATGAAATAGGATATTAACATATATTAAGAAAGAAATTCTAATAAATGGCACAAGAGAAGTTGATTAGTCTTCCCTGCCTGTTAACCCCAGAGAAAACACACGGTTCACATGCGTAAAGGAACATGTACGAAGCGGTGTTTGAAACACATAAAAAATTATGAATTTTCATACAACCCAACCAAAAATTACAGTTTTTGCCATTGTAACTAGTTGCTGAAGCCAAGAGGGTGGAAAGAAGAGACGGAACCCTTTGCGACAGAAAATATTCTCTGACGACAGCTTACGTTACTAAGTTTTAAAACAGATTTAACTAACATTTTTCAAGACTCAAAAATGGCTTACTGTTGTTGTGGTGCAAGTAACAAACCGAGAAACAGAACCGCTTTGAGGCGTGATGCTAGTGTACTGAGGGGTTCCTTACGCCCCATACAAATTCTAATCCATCAGCAGGCCAAACCAGATGAACCTGGGATGATAATTCCCGAGTGAAACAACTGCAATAAGTAAGAGGGGCATCTGACTATACATTCCAATTCATCCGAGAAACAGTACCCACACAGACAGAGAAACAGGCAGTTTGTCAAAATGCTATCTGTCCATTACAAATTATCCAGCCAACGAGCACACAAAAAATACAGTGCAAATCAGATGTACCACGCTACCCTTAAACTCGAGGGCGCCTCCATAGCTGAGACAAGGGATCGCTAGAAATGTTCTACGAACATGAAGATCTCGGTCTTTGGCGTAGTACTTTAACCGCAGATGCGGTAAAATCACGGGGGGTAAGGGAAGGGGAGAGGGGAGGGAGAGGTGGTGTAAAAGAGTGGTAGAATTTAAGGTAAAGAAAGAAGAAGTACCACTAAGACATGAACATGCAGGCCTAGTGTCACAGAAGGGTAACTTACAAGGATATCCTTTACACAAAACCTCAATAGGCGTAGACATTTTCTTTTCACTGATACGTTCGTATTTCTGCCTCTTTGTTGCTGCTTTCAGTCCCTGCCAGGGGAGGGAGCCCAGGTTAAAATACATCAGTACATAGCCCAAGGACTCCAAGTCATCTCTGCGAGATTGCTCTACAACAGCATAAAAAAGTGAACTCATTAGGTTTCATATTCTACTGGAAAAACAAAAGTCTGTGCAACAAGAGTGTCATAAGAACCCATACAAAAAACAAGAGACAGCTGAGAGTTACTATGCCCATGATAAATTCATTTGGTATAAGAAAAAGCCCGTTAACCTTGCAGTTACTAAAAAACATGCTAATTCCTGAGCATTACAAACTGACTGATTCCCACCTAACTGAGACACGTGAGACCACGCGCACCGCACTCTTGGTGCCAAAAACGAGGCCCGTCTCCTATGCCTCTGCAAAGCAACAGCCACTTGCACTAAAATCACACGCATCGACACCTTTACAGTTGCTATTTATTGCTTTCTCTGGCTCACCAATTCCAAGGTGGGTGTTGATGGACGCGTAACGGGCGGTTCCTGTTAAGTTTTTATTTTCACGATACGGAATATGTTGGTGAGTTCGAGCATCTCGATACTTCTTTGCTAGCCCAAAGTCTATTATGTAGACAAGATTGCCTTTCTTCCCCAGGCCCATTAAGAAGTTATCCGGCTTCACATCTCGGTGGATGAAGTTCTTAGAGTGAATATATTCAATTCGACTAATCTAAATGCAGGCCACAAAAAAAAAAAACAATGTTGAGAGACTAGGCATACACCTTTTTCTACAAAACACTATCAATTCTGTCTTAAAAAAGAAAGAGGCAAAACCCCTTTTTATTGTAACATATAAGAGCATTAAAGAGAACACAGTTTAGAAGTCAACAGACAAACCTTTCCAGCTCTTTGCCCATGCGTATTTTACATCTGTTTCCAAAAACTTTCTTGTGGAAATTTCTTAGTCTTTGAGCAGTGCACCAGCTGGTTTGCAAACTGTGCAGGTCCAGCTTTTAAAGAAGAATCGGTAATCGCTTTTGATGGGATAGTTTGGACTTATAGAAACAGAATAGATTTTGAATCTTTTCTCTAATGACACAGACTATTCACCACTAAATTACAGAAATAAAATGCATACAATCTACCAAAAAAATTTCAATATCCCAACATATTGCACTACCAAGATCAACAAAGCTGTTTCCTACCATTTGGTCAGCAAGCAGTAGGACTGTCTTGAGACTAAATTTCCTCGAACAAAAATTGAAGAGATCTTCAAGACTCGGTCCCAACAACTCCATCACCATAACGTTGTAGTCCCCTTCAGCTCCACACCACTTAATTGTGGGAATACCCACTAGAAAAAAATAAACCACTTATTCAGTATAACAATTTGATTTATACAGTTCATACGTACAAATCTTCAAGGCTCTTAAGATGAATCCTAAGAGGGTTGTTACCGTGAACGCCTCTGTTTACAGCGAAGATTAATATTTTATGCTACCTTCAGACATTACAAAAATAAATGTCTGATAACTTCCAGCAGAATCAATATAAAATTACAGCAACTGAGGTCTAAAAAATAGCCTTTTTCCTCTTCCCCAGAAACCTCCCAGTCTTCGCACTTACCTCGTAGCTTTAAAGGATTGAGCGCCTTTTTCAGAATTGAACCCTAAGCATTTTACCAATATTAATACTCACGTAGTCTCTAAGATGCAATAAGGCACAAACTGGAAGTCTGAAAATCAAGACCCTGACAGATATTGTTACCAAAGAAGGCCTTGGAAGTCACCTTAGTTTCAAAGCCCGCAAGATCACGACGGATGACCTGTCTCTTTCATCAAAATTAGCAATGAATTTTTGTATTCTTGTCTTTCCTCCACCTCCACGGTATTTGCTGTTTGGTGAACCTCTACCGAAGTAGCATTGTTTACGAGATACATTATACGTTCAGTTTGACACTGTGATAAGTAGCCGACACTTATGGAGAAATGCAGGAACCTTATTTCACGCAAAAATGCAGAAACACTCAAATATTTTGAAACAAACCCGTATGTGGGTAGGGGTAGCCTTATTCAGATTTTTAAATGCCTCACTCTGAGTTAATTCCACGCATTTTGGTGCGAAATGCTGTAATTCACCCAATTTAAAGGAAGTGTGTTACTCTATGAAGGCTATTCCGGTCACGTGCGGGCAGCAACCAAAGGAGGCAGGAATTAAAAAGTAACTAAATGCGAGTACGCATTATTATCCGTTTCTAGAGGTCTTATTACTTGGCTTTTGAGACTCCGCATGGGATGAGCACAGCCTCATTTAGGAAGAATTCAAAGGACTACAAAACAAACGCAAAACCTAACTACGCTGGACTTACGTCCTGGAACCATGCAGGAACCTTACAGGTTCCGGAATTCTAAAATATATGAATGGGTCATTGTAGCAGAGCAATATGCAGTAGCTACAAAGTTGCTTCATTCTTCATCTCTGCTACTAATGCCACTTTGAACTCTGGCAGTGAGTAAAAGGCATTCTTTTAACTCAGAAGAAAGGATACTAACACGTACAACAAAAATTAACCTGAATTAAAAAAACTTAGTATTGTGCTACGGTAATAAGCAAGTCAGGTGAAATGGTCCAAAGCAGTGGTTACCATCTTTCACCGACCCACAAGAATCAGAAATAAATCACTGTTCTGGGACTGAACTTTGTTTCCCACTGCACAAGGTCCTCACATTTTAATATTCTGGGACCATGAGAAACTTTGGAGGATCTTACCGGTTATCACAAAGCACGGTAGCCATGGATTTGGAGCTGCTCCTCTACAACCCTTGCAGAACCGAAAAGCCGCTCTTCACCCACCCTGCTTCCTTTCCCACCTTCTCTTTATTTGTCAAAAGAGATCCTGAACATTAACTGCCAGCGGGCAAATACAGCAAAGACGTAGAACCAGTAAAAACTTTGAAGAAGGAAAATAATTTGCTTGCCTCCACCCTGCATCATTTTGTAGATTTTACTCTCGATGTGAAGCTGAGGATGTTTGGTTTTCACGCATTCCAGCTTAATCGCAACCTCCTCTCCGGCAGCAATATCAGTTCCTAAAACCAGAAGAATTTAAATGTCAGTCAAAATATTCTGAAGATGCATTTCCTTTGCCAAGACCAAAACAAAACAAACACCAACAAACTAACGATTGTTGCAGACTTCTGCGGTCGATCAGCGCAAAAGCGGCGCAGTGTGATCGAGACCTGTATTATCAGGACCAAGTTCTGCTCAGCATAGTATTAAACTGTTACTTGACAGACCACAGGCTCGATTTGCTAAAGAAATTTCTTAGTGTACTTGCTCTGCCCACGGAGTCTTTATCACCTAAGAAAGCCAAGATCCTCAGCCTGAACTCCACCTCCGCGTAAGCCCTCCCCTCGAGAGAAGAGACTTCGTACTAAAATAACGCAATTAATATTTCTGCGTCCAGCAAAAGCAACGAGAGGGGCACAAAAATAGAAATCATTTTGCCAAGCAATCCAGTGCGTGTCCCCAAGCAGGGACTTCGGTCTACACCTTATCCTGAGACAAAGTTTCTAAAATTTCCCAGCACTCTGTATTTCACCAAAAGCTTAGCTTCCTTTAAGGAACATGTAAAAATACTTGAGAGGTAGCAGTTCTATGAAAGGAATCATTAACTAAAAAGTGTTAACAAGCAATATAATGAAAACTCACCATTTAGAACTGAAAAAGAAAGACTAAAGTGGTGAAAGTATTTTCTTTTAAAAAGCAAAATTTCAATTTACTTGTAATTGCGAAGTCCTCTTCCCTGAGGAAGACCTCAGACATTTTTTTAATTAGTTCACAACCCAAAACTCATTCTTAAGAAAAATATACACGTGACGCAAGAAACTGTGAAAATGCTGCGCCTGCGCTGTCTTCGTGACTCGGTCCTACACGACCCCAGGGACTGGGCCACAAAACAAATGCTTGCTCTGATCCCCTTGCTCCTGTCCACCTTTTATACTATTCAGAATACCTGTTTAGAATCAATTTCTTTCCTATCTTCCTCTAGAAAGTAACTTAGGTGAACTCCTGAATTTTATCTTCAAGTTGTCCACGCTCATTTATTCACAGTAGCGCCTTACATTTCAAAATCCCACCCCACAGACCCCCATTCCAAATTCCAGAAGACAAATCTCAAGGTACAAAGGAGAAGAGGAAAGAATATGAAGGAACTGTGCTACTGACAACATTGTGGGCTCCTTATTCCAAAGCAGGAAAAAAGCGAAAGGGTGGGAAAGGGAGGAAGTCCCTCCCTCCACCCCAGAATGTCTTCAACAGCCTCGTAATTGCATTTAAAACAAAACCTGGGGACTGGAAATAGGCAAAAAAAGTCAAATCTTCCTTTTCAAAGCATAAAACTGAGCTGGGAACATACACTGAAATAATCTACAAATTCACCGAGGCCTATCAGAAGGCACGTGTACTTACAAATAAACAATGACTTCCAAAATTACTTTAGAAGTTATTTTAAGACACTTACATCTACTATACAGTCCGAACAACTGATCAGAAACCGGAGTTTTCAAAAAATCAGCCACATTTTGTTATCACAAAAAGCATAATTTTCAAACATCCATTCTACCAGATAACAGTAGGCAGACCAAATGGGACTCTACAAAAGGCCTTGGTTCTCCAGAGACAGCAATCTCCCCCAGAAAAATAAACCCATGACACTGGCCCGGATCTTCCATTCACGTACTTCTGCACCGGTTACCGGCTCAGGCGTGACATTTGCAGCATGCCCTGAACGTAAATTCGTGACGGTTATTTAAAAATAAAAAAACCCATAAAACCCAGAAGATTTATCGTGCAAAATTCGGTACGGCGTTAACGTACGTGCTAACGTTCAGAGAACTATTCCTTTCTGTGCAACTTCACTGGTGCGAGCTGTATGCTCGGAGATAAAAGCAACACATAAACATTTATTTTACTTGCACTTTAAATTAACACCACAATAGAAACTGATTTATCTGAGCAGTAGCCAAAAGTTAAAACTCTTCAAATCGTCTAAGACTTTTCAGATTTTAACTGCTGTCTTAACTGCCCCCCAAAATCCTAACGGAAGTTAACAAGGATTTTTGCACGAGCTTTACCCCAATCTCGGTCACGTCTTCGATCTTCTATACGTGCCTTGCAGAGAGGAAGAATCAGGTTCTCTGTCTCTAGACAACCATACCTTCAGTTAGAAATGTGAATTTCTCATCAGGCATGCCCTCTGTATTATGGATAACCAGTATTTCACAATCTGCAGGCGAGCAGCTTTAGCTAATGAATTATTCTGGAATGCCAGCTGTGCACTGCAAGATGAAGCACTGCCGCCTAAAAAAAAACAACCCCCCCTCCCACACTGCACGCACTGCCAAACGTATCGCATAAGCTAGCAAGTGACATTATTTTTATCTTCCACAAATATGCAATTAATGAACCTTAGCCCCTGCAAGTTCCACCTTCTCCCCCTTCTTGATTTACTTTTCTAAGTTAATGCAATTTTCAAAAGCAGAGCACTTGCATCTACTGGACGGGACATAACACTCGTATTTCCCTGGATTTAACCCACTTCATACGGCTTGAGAGTTTGCGGAACACGTATTTTAAAAACACCTGCTTTCAAAACTTGTCGTGCCCACTACTTGTGCTTGTCGTAAGCACTAGCACTAGCAGTAGGCTATTACGTTGGAGAGTTATAATAACTGACTGGCAGAAACAATTCCAATCCTGTACATTTTACGATTGCGTAGTGATTGCGATTAGGCGACAGTCAAGCAACGGGATTAGCCAAACCGTGAGGATTACCTGAAGGATTTAAAGGTTTTTTTACTGCAACCTAATCACCTGTAGTTGTGTAAATTTTTTAGGCCTCACAGGAGAAAGAAACATTCTTCTGACAACAACTCTTCCTAGTCCGCAGCCGAGATATTTAACCCTGGTACACGTTTCTTTCCCGAAACGTTTTTCCGACTGCGGTGGTTTGTGCGGTTTTTAGCGTTTATATGTTTTGGGTTTTTCCCCCCTTCTTTTTAAATGAGGAGATTTTTATCCTTATGCCCATTTTACATATGCGAACGGTGCGCCCAAGGTCACTAGACAACAACGAGAAGAGGCACTCTGGTAAACCAGAATTCCCGACTTCCGCACTGCCCAAATTAGGACGCGATGCCAACGAAATATTAAATTACCGCCGCTGTGTCCCCTAGCCCAGGTACTTGCCCGACCCGACGTTCGCCACAGAGCCACAAAACGGCCGGCTAAATCCCCAGCGAACGATCCTCCTTACCCAGATAGATATCCCCGAAGGAGCCGCTCCCGATCTTTCGGCCCAGCCGGTACCGGTTCCCAACCCTCAGCTCCATGGCGGTAGCTCGGCCCGTCCGCGACCCCTTTCTGTCGGTCTGCCCGGCCGGCCGGCTCTCGTTTTGATGCCTCAGAGCCCTGCGTTTCCGGATGCCATCGCGGCTTTGGTCCCGCCGCTCGGTACCAGCGAGAGAGGCAGGTCGGTCACCGCAGCTACGGAGCAGGATGGACACGGATTCCCGGCACAACCGGCCCCTCAGCCCCGAGCCGCCATACTGCGTGACCTCACTTCCCTAGCGACGGGGGCGCGGCGCGAATGTGGCCCCGCCTCCCCCGCGCCGCCGGTATCCCGGTGTTCGGCTCGGGCGGAGTCGCGCGCCGGTTCCTGCCGTATCGCATCGGGCCGTCCCAGCCGCCTGCCAGGCGGCGAATGAGGCGCACGGCCTGCCGGGTGCGCGTGTCGTCGTTGTCCCCGCGGCCGTCTGTCACCGAAGTGGAGATGAGCTCCGGCAGTTCTGCGTTCCGAGGAGTGCCCGTTTGACCGTGAGGTGGTGGCAGGGACAAAGGCTGAGGCGTGACCCCGTAAATTTCAGGGGAAAACTGTGTCATTCTCGCCGGGGAGGAGCGTTAGGCTCTCCTCTGCACTTCCGTCCTCTTCTCCGCCCCTCTTGTTTTCATCCTCTATCTCAGTCGTGCAGCCCATCGCTATTTTTGTCTTTTTCCATTTATGCGTCTGCCAGTTTTTTTAACTTCTCTCCGTATACCCTCGAGGTCTTTGTGATACCGCCCTCGCCACCCCCCCCCC
>VZTX01004875.1:625703-644573 GCA_013400915.1 Pardalotus punctatus | reverse complement strand
CCTGGAGCAGCGTGGGAGCACCGTGGGAGCACCGCGCGCCCCCTGCCCCGCGCGGGCAGCCGGCTCGGGCCAACGGCGCCTTCCCACACCTGTGGCGGCCGCCGGTAACGGCGGAGCCGCTGCCCCGAACACAAGGCCGGCGTTAAATGCCAAGAAGCGGCGTGTGGCGAGGCGCTGAACGCTTCAATTTAAAAGAGGTAATTTCTGTCTAGGGCACACTGGAACATTTGCCACGACAGCTCGAGGGCACGACTTTGTGCCCAGCGCAAACCAAACCGTACCTGCAGCCACGCACACACAATTAATGTCAGCCCTCCCGGGAGCTGGGTGAAGAGAACTCTGAAGTACACATCGCTCCTTTTCCCTTCTAATGCTTTCCAGTTACACAGCAAAGCTTGAACTACTCCTTTCCTGTTCTAGTTAACAGTAAATACCAACCCTGCAGTGAGAGCCTGTTTCCCCAGTCCCGAGAGAAATCGAAAAGCTGCCACCTTCAAATTTTGTTCAGTTCGATCTTTGTGCATTCCTGCATCTTGAGAACACCAGACTTCCCAGAGCCTGTTAAACGGCCACTTTCACCTGCAACTCATATTCATTAAGTAGAAACAAGGTTACAAATCGTGTGAGTGGTTGAAGGGATTTCGTTTGTATCAGCCTAGAGAAAAGATCCACACAAGTATGATACTTCCTCGCTGCTGCCAGAGTTATCACATCAGGCATATTACAGATTCCACAAAAAATCCCAGGATGCCATTCCAAGTGGCTCTTGCTCTGTCATAAGATATGAACAAACTGTATCACACTGTTAACATCTAGGAGGTTGAATAAGACAGTGACAGACTCCTTTTCACCAAATTCCCAAATAAGATGTAGAACATGGAGCTTGTGCTGAATATTTAAATTCCTCCTCAAAATTCTGCATTTGGAAGTTGAACTTGAAGCATCTAATGCAGTCTTATTATGAGCCATTCCTAAGTGGCAAACAGCTTTCTGCATCTATAGCAATCTATGCAGTAAGTCAACTACAACAAAAAGGTACCACAGAACTGCTTTTACTCAGGTGATACAGAATGCTGCAGAGTAACTGTGAAACAATGAGCCAAACAAAATTACAAAATGAATTTATTCCAAAGCTGTAAGGGAACATTTACAATTCAACAAGATGGTACACAGGTGTTTCCACAAGAACTCACTGTGTTAAAATTAGATAGGAAACTCAGGAAAAATAATCTAACTACTTCTGAGGCCACAAGAACTTTGCACATCACCTCTGAAATACAGGAGTCACATAAAGAAAACTCACTCAAAATTCAGAGAGAAAATAAGCTGCTATTACCTAGCTACTAGTCTAAATACAAGCTATGTTTAGGCTTTAGGATCATATTTTTAAATCCCCTCAAAACACCAATTATAGCCACAGGTGCAAAATGTCTTCTTTTTCCTTTTTTTTTCCTCCCAATAGAAGCTTATTATGTATCTAGTGCCTATTTTCAGAGTGACATTTTGACCCACAAATTTCTCCTTTAAAGCTTTTAGCGCCAAATCATAGTGTAGCAGCTGGCATGTAATGAGAAATACAAAGTCAGCTCACATGTCCTGGAATGTCCAAAGTTTCCTACCTCCTGTTCCAGAGTTAATCAAAAATATACTTCGAATTTAGCATCAACAATGTTTCTAACTTTGACATAATTGTGGTATTCTGGCCTTCTGATTGTAGTGATAAATATCAGTGTTAATGAAAACACCTGAGTCAGATTCACAAGCAAATACAAATGGAACTAGGGTGGGGAGACATTACCTGCTGTGGATATTGCTGGACAAAAAAAAAAAGGGAGGAGAAGTAGTATTCACTCTTCTAAAGCCTAAGGTATTTTACATCAACATGCTCTGGAACACTTAATTAAAATTTTTTTCCTCTGTCTCAACTTCTTTTTACTATATGCTAATTCCTTTACAATGTTGAATGACCTGAGAAGTTAAAATTTTGAGTGGTGAGAATAAAAAAAAAAGCATTGTGCTCTTACATTGTATTTTCTGGGTGCACACCAGTAAATAAAAATCTCAAGTTGCTATGGAAAAAAATAGCATGGAATTGTTAACTTTTCCACCTGCATCAAACTACATAGCTGGAATTTTTCAATGTTACCCAAAATACAATTTTATTTATATATTTTTAAATGCAACTATTGGTTAAAAAAAAAAAAAGAACCAAAACACACACAAAAAACAATCACAAAACAAGAAAAACCAACCAACCAACCCACCCTCAAGTGCCAACTATCCAGAAATCTGCAAAAAACAGAAAAGAGCCAGCAACTCATATGATCCAGCTCCAGCCTATGAAGCTTAATCACTGCATCAGTCTTTACCCATTCCTGAAATAATTAATCATTTATTGTTTTGGTTTTTTTTGCTATTAATTTACTGAAATTTCACGGCATAACTATATGCACATATTAATATTAAACATTAAAAATTAATTTTCAAAACAACACTTTTGTATTACAATGCACGGAGAAGAGTAAGATGTGCAAACCAAAAATGCCACGTTCTCCACATCTCTAAGAGGATTGCTTCATGCTACAAGCAAAACAGATTTCCAGCCATGTTGCAAACTTTAAAAACCAGCATTTATTTCATTCAATTCAATTAAAGTAAGTAAATCAAAGCAAATTTAACAATGGTACTCTTCTCCACATATTGCAAATACGGTTACAGATGAGGAAAGGATTACTTCAGCTGCTAAGCTTATCTAACACATATCTCTGTTGTCATGCCTTTCCTGTCCATTACTTAATACATAAACTCAATTATATAGTTTCAGTTATGCAATAGCTGACTTTTAGGTTAATATACAAACTGTCAAGATGCAGCTTTTGATGAAACATCTATGCTCTTTTCCAATTTTGAATCCTGAAGACACTTCAAAAATAAGAACCCAAAACTGCTGACTGTAAGCATCCAAAAATACAGTTGTAGTTTCACTATGGACAAGTTGTAGTCTGTTAGAAAAGTAGATCATACATACAAAGGTATAAAGAACATTTAAGTCAGTCTCAGTGGAAGGCAGTCCTTGAAGAAAACAATGCTCCAAGCAAACTTGCTGAGTAGCACTTTCACTTTAGCCCTTCAGGGGCATGGAAGATTTAGCAGACTTCTCAGTAGATTCTTCCTCGGCTACGATTGCCACGTCCTCCCCAGCCTCTTCCTCGTCCACCCCGGAAACCACCTCTTTGCTCTGAAATAAGAGTCGAAACTTTTCAGGCAGGTTTTATGCTGTATATAGATTCAAACTGAATAGCAGGATCTGGAGGTACTGAAGGCTAACTTCAGTCTCTGAGGCTCAGCCTGCTTATGTACCATGAGATTGCTGAGTTATGTTTTGATGGAAAATGGATACCACTAATTGTAAAAAAAGGTCAGGAGAATGAGCCTGTCTAAATTATTAAGTGCAGTGTTTCTGCATACTAATACTGTGATACATAACTGTCCCTGTAATTTAGGACTATATTTGGGCCAGTCCATCACCACAGAATTGAAAACTGGCTGCCTAGCTCATCCTTGTGTTCAAAAACACAGTATTAATCTTGAGGTGTCAGTCTGACTTGCTACTAGTGATTTTATAAAATGATGGAAAAACACAACTTTGTCATTCTATCTGTCCTTTTCTATCCTTAAATTATCATCAGGATATTATTTTTTTCCTTGGGCTGATATCTTAACTCCATTCTATTACAAATCTTAGCTAGAGATGGATACCACACAAACTATTTCAATACTGTGGAAAGCTTTTCCTTTCTCCTTGTTAAGAACAAATCTGATCACAGCAAAAAAATCCCCAACACAAACCCTAATAGTTTATACAGTTTCTTTGGATTTATTTGTAAAAGTATCAAACCCTCATTCCCCTTTCATGATTTCTCTTCATGTACAGTCTTAAAACACAGGTTATATTCATCTACAGAGAGAGCTACATGCTTGTTTTAAAGGGTATAGAAATCAGAAGCTGACCAAAGAGGCCTAAACATGTCACTAACAAGAAGCAAGAAATAAAATGTTTCTGCTTGAATACTTCACAATCTCTAGACCTGCAGGACTACAACATTATCTTAAAAGTCACCTGAAGTCTAGAGTAAGGAATTTGCAGATTATTCTATCGCTTCTGTTTGCTTTTTATATATCTGACAATACTTTTTATCAGTTTTTCAGCCTATGGGTGTGGGTGCCAATTTGTCATACCAGACTGTGTACTTGCCAGAAGTAGCACTAATGGGCCTACAGGGAAGACCGGAATGGGCTGCTGCCATTGCTGGACCTACTCATCCAGTCTGAAACTGCTCTTGTGCTTCACCCAAAAATATGACTCGCAGAAAGGCAGATTCAGTGTGACTGGGAGCACGAGCTTGTAACTGTGTGCATGCACAGTGAGCCTGGCAAGTCCCAGAACTTCTGGATCAGGTTTGCAACATCAGCATTAGCTGTAATAGGAATGCACCACAGGTCCAGAGGTGACCCAGCTCTGCCATTTGCTGCAACTGGCCTGTCCAATGGGAAACTGGTGCATGCGGGTCATAATAGAGAACATAATAGCTCAATTACAAACTCTAGGTGTTAAAACACTACTAAAACTAACCTGCAAATTACATAAATTATAGGCTGGTAACACTCAAACCCTGCATTAGGTCAACAGCTAGGAAAAGGCCATCACAAACAAAAATTCATGACAGTACAATTTGCTCTTCCACCCCACCCCAAGACACAACTGTCACTACACACAGTTTTTCCAAGCTGCCTAACTTACCGTAAGAAAAACTTCCCAGGTTACTGCTGTATTTTCCACTGGGAGGATTATATATTTGCCTGGCATCCCTTTTTGGTCCTGCTGAAGCTTTCTTTGGGGGTGAACTTGAGGTTGTATCTTCACTTGCTCTTTTTTGACTGACAGGAGAAAACAAAAAACGTATCATTACACCCCTGTGGTGACAAGTACAGTAACAGTAGTTCAGCCACAAAGATTAACCACTGGAAGCCAGCAGCAGCCAGTGACAATGCCTTGAATAGTACCTCAAAAGAGGAAGTAAGTAAGTCTCCAGTTGATTCAGTCTTTAGTATCCCTAAAGCAAGACTAAGACTATATCTTCATAGCCACAGGATAAGTGTTACTTTTATGTGAAACTTTTAGCTCATGTGCTGTCTGTATTGTGCACACACAGCTTGGGAGCTTAATTTTTACTGTTTACAAAATAAACACTGCTGTTTTCTTTTTTTTTAAAATTATGAACTCTTACCTTGCATCTGCCTTCTGTACTGGTTTCCAGGACAGTGTAACTGTACTTTTGTAAGAAGGAGGAATGTGGAAGAGATCCTATGGAGGCAAAATTGGACAGCTTAATCTACAGTTAAATTCATGTTGATTGCACTTCAAAATTTTAGCTGCTCACTGAGACTCCAGAATAACCACTGCTTTCCAGTAATTTTAAATCCTTTAGTCCCATGGCAGAGAGAGCAGGTAGTAGCTTACTGCCTTATCCAGCTGCCTTTACTAGGAAATTCAAGTAAGATTCATATTAGCAGAATAGTGTCTTACAGTGACCAAATACGGAAGCATAGAATAGTTTGGGTTGGAAGGGATGTTTAAATACCATCTACTTCAACGACCCTGCAATGAGCAGGGACATCTTCCACTAGATCAGACCCCAATCCAATCCAATCTTCCAATGTTTCAAGGAATGGGGCATCTACAGAGAAAACACAGGCTTCCTCTCCTTCCCTGTGCCCATCAAGCATCTTACAATGAGGTACAGTGGCTCCTGCAGGGAGACATCTGATACCCCTATGATGGTATAAGATTGGCTTCTCAATATGGTGGGCTAAGTTTTTGGTTTATTTGTGGTGAGTGAGAGTGAAGAAAGGGAGAAAGAGGGGGTTAGAAGAAATCAGAATGGTTTCGTGGGCTCCAGATCAAAGTCTCTTTCTTGCAGCCCATCTCTTTTAGACTTTTTGGAGAAACAGGTTCTATATAGGAGCTTGCTTTGCCTCCTCCCTCCTCTTCATCTGCTTGCACCTCCTTGAACTATTCCTTACTCTTCACTGACACTGCAGGAAAGAGAAATGACAAGGAAATCCAGAGACCCCTAAAGCAAGGAGATCTGTTCCTGGGGGCAACTAGTGCTGCAAAAAAGGATGTCCACACCCTATCCCAGGAGCAGTAGCAGCAAAAGCTAAGCTGCTTGCAGGATCAGCAAGATCCACCCTTCAAAAACAGTGAAGCAGCACAAACTCTGAGCTGGCTAACACCAACTAACACAATACACAATAACACAATACTACCTCGTTCAAATCTACTCCTTTCTTCTGCATAGGTCACCCTGCTATGGGACTTTACTCCTTCATAATGTGAGGACTTACCTTGATTAAAACATTAATGTTATTGGTTATTTTCAAGGCAACCACTTTAATCTTGTTCTGTAAAAAAAAACCAGACACCACTAAGCACCTAGCAGCTTTATGCCAACCTCATCTGACAAAGTCATACCATTAAATTGACTGCTCTTCACAGTGAATTGCTACAGCAATAGTGATAGTGAAAGGTGTGTACTCTTTTGAGTTTTCATCACAGCTGCTTTTGAACTTCTTGTAGTTTTACACTAACTAGTTGCTTTTAATGTTCCAGTGTAGTTCCCACTGTTTTTTTTCTCACTCAATATATGAAAATTTCCCCTTCAAAACAAAGCACAGAGCATAATTAAACCAAATACATGTGTCTGCAGAGAGCAGCCAACAGTTGAAACTAGAATATCATCTTCACTTGCAAAATGCAGCATCAGATAATGTGCACTTGCAATAATGTTACCAGTATGATGCCTTTAATCTAACTGCATACTTAAAACTGACTGCAGCCAATTAATATGTGCCAATGGTTCTTTCAGTAGGCTCAATTAGAAAAATCAGAAGTCCCAAACAATTCTTACCTCCTCTGTTTTCAAAGCTTCTCCTGTTTTTCCTTGAAGGGCCAGACGAAGCTGCCGAATATACACTTGCAACCCTCGAGCAAAATACTGTAGCCTAGAACATTTAGAAACAATCCCTCAGTAAAATTTGCATAGTCCTGTACAAATAAAAGCATAAGCAAAGGGAAGCTGTAATTTTGTTTCTTCCCCTTTAGGAAAAATGCTCAAAATAAGTCTTCCATCAATCTGATTTGTACTTCTTTAGCATCCAGACAATAATAATCTAGACTTTCATAGTGTCACAGAACCATAAAGGTTAGAAGAGACCTTCAGGATCATCTAGTCTAACTGCCATGCCTAAAACCATACCCCCAAGGGCCACATCCAGATGCCTCTTGAACACTTCCAGAGACAGTGATTCCACCAGCTCCCCGGGCAATTTATTCCAGTGCCCAACCCCTCTTTTCAGTGATTTTTTCCCCCTAGTATCTAATCTGACCCTCTCCTGGTGCAACTTAAGGCCATTTCCTCTTGTCCTTTTACCTGAGACACGGCAGAAGACACTGATGTCCACCTCACTACAACCTCCGGTCAGGCAGTTGTAGAGGGCAATGAGCTCTCCCTTAAGCCTCCTTTTCTCCAGACTGAACACCCCCTACTCCCTCAGCCACTCTTCATCAGACTTGTGCTCCAGACCCTTCCCCAGCTCCACTGCCCTTTTCTGGACATGCTTATTAAACAGGATGGGCCCCAATACTAGCCCTGGGGAACTCCAGTAAATTCCTAACAATCACTTTGTAACAGAACATTAACAGTTGCCTCGAAATCATTACCTGATTTTAAAGTCTTTCAATTTCTCTGCATTCAACTTGGCTGTAAGGAAGTCTGGAAGTTTGCGACCCAGCTGATGAAAGCTATACAATAAACACTCCACATAACTGAACTGCAACTTGGGCTCTTCATTGCCAGCATTTTCCCCATTTTCTGCTTCCTCTGGAGGAAGAGGCATATACTCCTGAAGAACAGAAAGGAAAACAAATGCATGAGACACATTTATGCTGATTAACTTCTCTTTGGCAGTGTTTGAACTGGATGATTTATCTGTGCTGACAATTTGAGAAGAATCCACTATCTCTATACCAATGTGATGAACTACTGAATAAAGTCCTGGTGCAGGTGGTTTGCCTATCTGTGTTTGCCTCCTTCTGTTACTCAGAGGAAATACTATGGTGGCATTACTACCACAGGAAGCAACAATGTACTGCACCAATGCTTCTGAAATAGTGCTTATTGAAGGTTGGGGGGGGTATTCCCTCCATTCTGTTACTAGGAAACCACAACAACCAGGTATTTAAGGACCATTTACTCTTTTTGTAAGAGACAAACGATGTGGCCGGGTGCGGTGAGGAGAGGGGGCATCTGGCCATTGGGAGTTCACTGGCTCCCTGGACATTGGAGGGGAGCCAGTGAAAAACTGTCTCCTTTTCCCTGCGACTGCATAAAAGCCCAGCTCTGCACTGCCTTCTCTTCCTTGGTGGGTGAGCTTTCATTTGGAAAAAAGCATGGGATTCCAACCCCCTCTTCCCCTCCTGGAGTGTGCATCTCTCTGGCTGCATTCAGAGCTGCTGCAGAGGGGGCCCATCTGCCGCTGCTCCCCCTGCCAGAATGCACTGCCACAACTACGGAGCTTCTGCCACCTTTTGCTGGCTAGCCCGGGTGAGGCAGTCCTGCGGCTCCTGCTCGCTGCTCTGAGCTCCCCGCTGTGCCCCGTCCTGCGGCCCAGCCCGTCCGCCATCACCCACACGACCCAGGCCGCTGCCCTCGCGCCACAGCGCCCCTGCCGGCGGTGACCGGAACTGCACCAAAGGAACGTGCCCGGCAGCCCAGGGACATCTGCCGCCGGGTTTGTCCGGTTTTCGCTTGTTATTGCTACTGTTGTTGTTGATTGTTTGCCTCGTTATAGATACTAGTAAAGAACTGTTATTTCTTTTCCCATATCTTTGCCTGAAAGCCCTTGATTTCAAAGTAATAATAATTTGGAGGGAAGGGGGGGTCATATTCTCTACCCTAAGGGGGGGTTCCCACCTTTCTTAGCAGACACCTGTCTTTCAAACCAAGACAGTGCTGAATTTAGTTAAAATTGTCAGTGCAGATATAGCAGTTAATGAGATCAACATGAGTCTCTCATGACTATGAAATTTTAAAAAAGAAACACACATGAGTAGACTGGATTAAAAACATTATTCAGGTAACAGCTCGCTATCTACAAAGGCTTTAAATTGCAAAATTATGTTCAACCTTCTATCAGTGGAACAGATCTATCTCTGAAATGGCCACTTTAGAGAAAGGATAAAGAGACATACACAAAAATAACTTGTTTTGATGAAAACTTGATGTCTTAAAGTGTTTTACATAAATAAAAATTTAATTAGTCTTACCAGTAATTTATCAAACAGCTTCTTCAAGTTTGATTCAAGCTTTTCCATATCACCACAAAATGAACTCATTTCAGCAAGAAGCTTCAAAACCTACACATAAGGATAACTGGGTTTTTGTGTGTTAACTGAAAGTACACAAGCTTAACATTCAACCTAAAATTAATTATCATATCACTATGGCTAGCACAGTAGAGCTCAGCTACTACAATTAAACTCCTCCCAAACATCAGGAAGGAATACAAGGAAGAACATGCCTAATTTGTTTTTCATGCCCTTAAAGAGAAACACAGGTTTGTTTGTCTAATCCCAACAAGCATTAGTCAACAAGTAAACAAAACTTCATTTCCCACATCTGCAGCACAGCTCTCCTTCAAGTGAGAGCCACAGAGATCTTACTGAAGCTGCAGCATTGACTAATGTAAACAAAATTACAGACATTAAGCCACTGCCTTAGGAGGCTATATTAGCACAAACTATGCAACCACCATTTCAGCAAATGCTATGTGCTAAAAAAAATTGAGAGTAATATAAAAATGATTACACTGATCTACTTATTCTACCTTGCTTCAAAAGCTTGGGACAGATGACACATGCTTTAAAAGGCAGTGCTCAGTCATGCCTCATAGAGCAAACTTTTTTCTAGTGCAGCTACTTTTCCTACAAGTCAAGAAATGAAAACTACTTAAGGAAAGATTTTGCAGTTTTTAAAATAGCTGTCTTTATCTAGGATGGTTATTTTTTACTATTTGAAAAACATTTTAGGTTTGGCTTACCTCTAACTGGATATCAAGACCCTCCACTAGAGTAGTCAAAGAGCTGAGATTTGGCAGAACATGCTCACAGAAATAAGTAACAAATTTTGTGGAATGAACATTTTTCTGAAAAAAAAAACACAAACAAACCATCACATATTATTCATGCTACTCTTGAGTTTGAAGGAGCTAAATGTTTTTCTCCCATCTCCCCCCCACCATTATAAATGCCTACCTCATAGCTGTACCTTGAAGTTTTATTGAACTTCCCTCTTACTCCTAAGACACAGACCCCCTTGCAGGTAGCCTACATTCAGAGGCTGTCTGCAACAGCACAGGAAAAGATTGCTTGCAACCCAAGAACAGGCCTTTAAGTGCTGCAATTGCCTGGCACCAGCCTTGAAATAATCAAATTACCACAAAATAATGTGAGAATCTTGTCATAATTCACTGTAACATCTTCAATTTCAAAAGAGAAAAACACAAAGCATCTTTGCATTTGGGGACTTTAACAATGTTTTCCAACATTTGGATACATTAGAAGTTGAAGGCACACACATACTGATTTGTGGTCCTCCAAACATAATCATTGCAACATCAGAGCCAAGCTCCAGCCATTAACTTTCCTGAATACTCCTCATGCAAAGCAAACAAATACGTACTGAGAATAGTGGCACTGCCTGCCGAGTGCACTGCAAAAGTCTGTCCACACAATCCGTATCTGATGGATTGAATGTTTGTTCCAGGTCAGCTTGTTCGGCTACCAGCTCCACCAGTTGTTGCCTCCCACTGACTGTCTGTAAGCTTTTTAATCCAGACAATATTTTCATGAACAGAACAAATTCCTCGCCTGTGACATCTTCCAGAACCTTAACAGAAAAACAGAAAACATATTTCTGTGGTGGTACTTTGCAAACCTCCAAGTCAAACCTGCTGGTTTTGAACAGCTAAAGTAAGCAAATATTTAGCATTTAAATTTAGCATTTAGTTATTTAAAAACACAAGTTTGAAGGAACATATGAAAACATTCAGTGTAATTGAATGTACCTGCAAATTAAAGCAACTGTCCTCAAGTTCTGCATAGAAAACATTTTTTTCAACTCTAAACTTAAGAACAAATTTCTATTTAACAACAAATGCTTTAGGTAGAATAAATGTTAAACTAATGTTAAAGTGAACTAAATGTTAAACTGAAAAGTATCTACTCATTACTGGTTGTTTTAAAACTTTTTGCATCTTTATCCGCTTAGGGAATGCATAGAAATTTTATAAAATTCCACAAAAACAAATGAAAAATCCTGCACCTGGAAAGAACCAACTTCCCTGCATCAGCACAAAAAGGGGATTGACTGGCTGGGGAACAGCTCTGCTGAGAAGACCAAGGGTTCTGGGGGACAGCAGGCTAAACACAAGTGACAACAGCATTCCTTGGGTGACGAACAGTGTTCTGGGCTGTGACAAGAGAACAGACTAAGGGAAACAAAGAGATAGAGGACTGTCCTCGGCTGTGCCCTCATCAGACCAAATCTGGAATACTGCACCTAGTGTTGGGCTCTCCTATTTGAGGAAGGGGTTGATAAGCTTTAGGAAGCCCAGTCAACAAGGTGATCTGTGTCTAGAGCACATGACCTGTGAGGAGAACTTAAAGCAATCCGGCTATTCCAGCCTAAAGGAAGAGAGCTGTATGTGAGTGTAGCAAACTAACACTAATCTTCCAACACTTCAGAGAAAGTCACCAAGCATAGCAGCCAGGTTCTTTGATGAGGTGGCATGGTGATAATGAAACAATGACACAAAACTAAAATGGGAGATTTCAACTGGATAGAGGAAAAAAAAATAATGTTGAGGACAATTAAACATTGAAGCTGGTTGTCCAGAGTGTATAGGAACTCTCCTTCCCTAGAGGTTTTCAAAACCCAACTAGAAAAAGCACCAAGAAGTCTAATCAGAATTCAGTTGAGCATGGTTCACTGAACTGATCAATTTCTCACAGACCCTTTCCAATGTGAATGACTCTGTGATTCTAATCAAAGTCACCTTAAAAAAATTAGAAGAGCCATAATTTTAACATTACCACAAAAAAATACTGCAAATTTTGGAGTGTATTAGAATAGGTAAGTAAAAGACTGCATTTGTACAATTCTCAAAGAGACCTTCAAAGCAACACCAATGATAGATAAGGGATGGTTTAATAATACTTGAGTTTGTACTGAAATCAGACACTCACCTTCTTTGATTCAGTCAATATGAACTCTTCCACCTCCTTTGTCATCACTTCCTCAGGTAAAGTTTTCAGTTTTGTAGAAAGGAACTTAATGGCTCTCTCTCTGACAATATCCTCTCCCTGAAGAATTTGACTGAACAAACCTCCCAAAGTGCCTGAATGGAGAAAAAATCAGGTAATGCAAATTACTGTGGAGGTTATGACCTGGACCTTTTATGCAGTAGGAAGAAGTTTCCTCTTTTAAGATTCCATGGCACATTTTAAAGTAACTGCTATACTAACTTTCAAGAAAAAATACAATTCTCATGTATCTTGACATAAAAATCCACACCCTCTTATTAGTCTGCATAATTCAGATCCACAATTACTAAGTTCAGTATTGTTTGCAAAACCAAGCAATGTGTTTCTTTTTCTTCTTTTGCACTGTATTAAAAAGAGACAAAATTGAGACAAAAGAGACAAAATCATCCTATTACAGACTGGAAAGTATTAATAAAAGCCATGTATAGAAGAATGTGTCCTTTACCTTTAGCATCCATTTTAAATATACTGAGCAAGGCATTGTTCACCAAATTGAATTCTGCAGAATCATCTGGAGAGAAAAAAAAATTTATATACATACCCTTGAAATGCAAAGGTAAGAGCAGAAAAACTAAGATTGCTAATACTGCACAAGAAGTATTTTGTCCTCAGAATTTAGCTATAAACAACATAACCTGTACTTTTAAAAAACATTAGACTGAGGAAGTTCAAAGCCATAATTATGGAAGTTGGAAGCAAAATAAAAAGCTATTTATCACTTTAGTCTCCCTGCCAAAACTTAAACTGTACAAACTTGATAGGACTGAAAACTTGAAGAAAAGTTATTAATCAATATATTTAGTTATTTTAAGAAACAGCTGAATAAACAAGCTGACCTTCACATGTAAAACACAGAGTTATTTATTTTTAAACTCATAATTAATCTACAGTACTTCTAGGTGGCAGGAATGATTTCCTTCTTGACCTAACCATGCAGTTTTAATAGAAGTTTGAACACCTAATATTTAGCACTCTATAACTTATTGAGATGAAATGTGTATTAAATTCTGAATTTACCCCGCAAAGTATCTATTTTGCACCAAAAAGGCACTGTATGGAACAAAATGCCCTCAGGCTTTTTCAGGCTCTGGAATCAGGATGAGAAATTCAGTAACTCTTTTTCAGAAAGAAGTTTTCTGCAGTCCATAACTGGAAGGTTCCCCCTGCCCTCCCTTGCCTTTTTCTACAGATGCTTTCAGAGAACTTGAATGAAAAAAAAATGATTTATTAAAAAGAAAGATCTTCATCTTAGATCAGAATAATTAGTAACCTTACAGCAAAAGCAGCGACCTAACTGCATAGCAAGTATAAAGCAAGCTAAAAAGAACAGGACATGAACAGCACTGGGACAAACTATGAATCAATGGAAAACATTTTACAGAACCAAAAAATTGTGTATATATTTAGGTGTGCCATGAGAAGATCAACCAGGATGTGTCTCCTACCTGACTGCAGAAGCTGGGTCAGTATGTCTGCTACACGAGGAAGATTATCTCCAGTGGCAAACTGAGGCAATTCCTTGATTGCCTGTCGCCGGATCTGTCAAAATTGTCAATATCATAGAAATTAATTTTTTTTTTAAATTTCAGCAACTACATAGCACCCTAAATCCCCCTATTTTGACATATTTATGAAGAAAATAACTTATTTTTCTTAGATCTAGGCAGCACTGGAGAAAAATCAAAGTCAAACAGCACACCTGTTCAAAATTCTTTCATATGATCCACAAAACAAAGGCTGGAATGTGTGTTACTGTGGAGTTTTACTTGCTAACAGGAAGGATAGTTCTACAGTTGTGCATATGGCAGGGATAAACTCTATGGTTTGTTCCCAGCACTGAAAAAAATCCTTGAAAAAAATCTGTCCAAATCACTTAAGACCTAATAAACAAAGATGCTGCAAAGGTACAGCTTCTACCAGTACCACAGAAACAGCATGAAGCATCTCAACACTTCTTCAAGAACAGTGAGAAACACATCCCCGTGGTTCTCAGGTGCAAACAAGATTTTGTCTCCCAGCAGGATTTATCACAATCAATTACCACAAAGTGCTTTTTGATAGGAAAACATGTAAATGCTATTCAAATAAACGGTAAGTTTCTTCCTACAGAGCTATTCCTTTGATCAATGGTGGGAGCAAAAAAAGATAAATGAAAACTGATACATGTTCCCAAACCATCACACAATGAATTAATTGCAGGAATACAATTCTATTTGTTTTCCGAAGACTAACCCTCCCCTCCCAAAAGACACAGTCCATTAAACAAAAAGAGAAAATAATTGCAAAATATAAATTCAAATATCAACTGGCTACAATATTCTTATTCTTACAGAAACATCTTCATCCTCACAGAGGTCCAACTGCGCATTGATAGCTGAGTCAGCTAGCTCAGGAAAATGCTTGAAGAACTTAGGAATGAACTGGGCTGCAAGTCTTTTCTCCTTGGCACCTCCTTTTACTCCATCCAAGATCACCTGGTAAGCATCCTTATGCTGAAAGAAAAAAACCAGAATAAACCAGAATACATAAATGGAAAAGCCCTGGGTTATTCTCAAGACAAAGAGCGACTTTTTTCCTCCCATTCTCTTCACCTATTTAAGTGAACTATCTTATACAAGCTTCTTACAAATGAATACATTTTTCTCTTAGACTGATATAACCATGCCAATTTAGTACTATTTGCCTCTTGCCTTTTACTGTTACTCTGGCTCCTGTCTGTTCAAGTGTACTTGAACTCCAACTGCCAGCCCTAAGGGTAACGGCTCTTGCACACTGTGATTAGAGTAGTGCAAGGAAATATATTATCTCTGTCACTGAACTTGGCTGGTTTTTCAACGAGTTTCTGCCTTTTTTGTGCGTGTGTATTGCTTCTCAAGCAGAGACTACCTCTCCCAATAACTGTGTCTCTGCAATGGATCATGAATTCTTGTTAACATACATGGTGCTAAAGCACCTCGGGCATCTATTCAGGTAGTTAACCTGGAATCCCTGGTAACTATTCAGGTAGTTAATCTGAGAAGAAACACAGTGCTTGGAAGAACTGTTCAGGGAAACTTGATTAAAAAAATAAAATCCCAGAAACCTCCAGCTGAAATATAGAAAAAACCACTTCAGCAACAGCAGAATATTCTCTAGCTGCTCAAACTAGAACCACTCAGGTGCTTCTGATTTTGTGCCTGCAGGACTGAAACTAGAATAACTGAAGTCTTTGTTGTGGTTAGATGTGCACTAGAAGTGTGTAGAAGTCAGCATTATTAGGATGCTACAGGAAATCAGGACCTTCTTAGATTAATTTTCTTCACGGTTGTGAAAAAGAATGCTTTAGACAGCTTATACTACTTTGAACAGCAACAATGACAGCACGGGACACTTTCATTGTTTTATTTACATTAAATTTCCCAGAGCCACATGAATCATCACCCCTCCTCCACAGAGAAGTTCTCCCATAGTGAATAGAGATACTAATTTACAAAGCAGTGCACTGCATTAATGCCCTCTGAAGCAAGCTGCATTTTAAAATTTAGTGTCACTGCTCCTGAAGCGCTCCCTACAGCTTGTTGATAGCTCTGTTGCCAGAATCTGGAGTGGGGCATAGATCTGGATGAAAAATAACCAATGAAAGAATCAGTTGCCTTTCAGCTGAACCACATCACCCTCCAGTTTATTCTGCAGCTGGGCCAATGCAGTGCACCCAGCAGCAAAGGCAGGAATGAGCCAGCCCAAACTCGCAATGAAAACACACATAATTGTAGACACAGGTTCTCAGGCTGCACATTAAAAACTTCTTTTGTAGAACACATACCATAAAACTTAATACATATGAAAAAGCATTCATACAGCAACGGAACAGAGCAGCCTGAGCTCCCTGCATTTGTGTTCCTGCATGCTAACCACTCCCACCATTTAGGCAAAATACAGTTCAGGCAGGAGTTTGTTTTACCTGTACCTGGCAGTGTGGAATGCCCTAGAAAAACCACATACAACTACAGAAGTAGCGTGATTCTTCAGTTTTGTGCATTTTGTTCCCATCTGTAAAAAAGGAACGTCCTAAGCTGGAGACAGTATCCAGACCTTTGTTTTCAACAACTGTTAATTGACCAAGCATCCATTAACTTCTCTAGGTTAATTCTTGAATCAATTCATACCCTGAAGTGCCCTGTGACAAGTTTTGCAACATGTTATGACAAAATGGTTGTCTCCCTCTTCACTTTCAGCCTGCTTCCTAACAGTTGTTTTCAACTTCTCACCTTCATTCCACTCATGAAGTGGACACCTCATACCTGAGCCCCTTTCTCAACCAAAATGCTTTTTACAAGCTCAATACTTCAGTCTTTTAAATTACTTCTTTTGATGTCATACTTCCGGTAGTCCCCAGGCCCATGTTCAAGGTTTCTTTTTTTGAGACACAGTGACCATGACTTTTTGCAGTGAGAGATCACGTTCATAAGGTTGTTAAAAGAAAATAAAGCACTAAGTGGGATAAAACTGATGAACAAGGAACAATTACTCATGGCTTCTCAGAATGCAAAAATTGGAGACATCAAGTAAGATTATGAAATGACAAATTCGAAGATGTAACTCCTTCACAAACGTTAATGAAATAATGAAACATTTTACCACAGAACCTTTATATGCTGGAAATACATTCAGTTCAACAAAGCATCAGAAAAGTTCAGTGAAGAACCTCGCAAGCTATGCTCATTACAGAGACACCACGTCTGGCTCTGGGAACACAAAAGCTGGAGAGGGACAAAGGTGGGAGAATGCTTAAGGAATCATCATTCTGTACTTAACCCCCGAGGTTCTCACACATCTACCCTGTCACAGGCTGCATTTCTTAACCATGCTGGAGTTTGCTCTACCTAAGAGCAAACTCCATTCCTCCAAAGGCCATTCCTTCCTCACAAAAGCTGCTCACAATAATCAAAGTGATGGTGAACTATGCATTTCTAAAGTGGCAGGATAACAGCACATTTTACTCTGCACCTCTCCCCGTAGTTCCTACATTTTATTTGCACTTTGTTTTTGGTTCTGATGTGATGTTTTTGTTGGACTGCCTGCAAGGATCCTTTATTTCACCAGGGCATAACTACACAAGCAAAGTGAACGAACTTGAATTAAAATAAAAAAAACTTCAACACCCCCTGCCCCCAGCCAACCACCTAATTATTTGTTCTCTTAAAGAACCTTTTAAGTGACATTGTATAGCAACATCTAGTTTAAAATCCATGGTTAGATACAGATACGACAAAGTTACTTTCCTTACATTATGACGAAAAGAAAAAAAACCCCTATCTGCTGCTTTTTCAAGGGGCCATTTGGAAAAATGAGGGCCTAATGCAGTTCTAAAACTAGTTTTAACTAACCATATTTTCTATTGGTAATATACGACATCATTCTCTTTTCTTGAATAATTCACTAGTGGTATAAACAAATGGCAGATGTTGCCAGGATTTTACAGAAAAAATCTTCAGTCGTGACGGTCGACCTTAATTTCTGCCTCAAGGAAGAGGAAGGAAGGAAGGTTTTTTTCAAGGAAGAAAAAACCAAAGGGCTACAGACAGCTTTCAAACCGTAACAGAGTTCACCTTCATCCCAGCAAGACTTCTAGCAAGACCGCCTGCCCGAAGCCCTCCGGATCTGCAAGCGCGCCGGGTGAGATCTGGATGGCCACCGGTGTCAAAGACTCCAAGACCTGAATTCGTCAGGCAAACCTCCCCGCCCCCATGCAAAAATCAGCCTGACTCTAGCTAAGAACCAGTTAATATCGGCGACGCCACATTTAAAGGAAAGCTGCCGACACGACGCGGATGCTGCAAAAGCGACGGGAGCTGCTGCCGTCCTTGCAGATCCGCAAGCGCGATGCTCATCTCCACCCGCCCCGTGTCGCCGCAGGTCTGCGGAAAACCACCCCGGCTACAGCCCCGGGGGCTCGCAGGCTGTGCGGCGAGGCGAGCAGCCCCTCTGACGGCATCCCGGCCTAACCGCCCGCCCTGTCTCGGCCCGGAACTCCCCGTGACGGCGCTACGCAAGCCCGAGGCCCAGCGAGGCCTGGCAGGCCGCAGCCACGCCGCACCTGGCCCGCCGTCTCCGTGGCGTCCGCCAGGATGCCGTAGTTGCGGTAGAGCTCCTCCACGCTGGGCATGGCGCGGCGGGGAAGGGGNACTGCGGGGCCGGACCCCGCGGCGCCAAACGCCGGGAGCGGGGCGGGCTCGCGCCCGGGCAGCGCCGAACGCACCGCGCTCCGGCAGCGCCCGTGTTTGGCGGCTGCTCCCCGTGAGCTCGCGTTATCCGCCCCGCCACACGCTCGAGCCGGGGCCGTGCTACGGGATGCGTTCTTCTGCTCACGGATGTGCCGTGTCCTTCACCTCTTGCAGTCTTCCTTTTCTTTTTCTTTTTTTTTTTTTTTTTTTTTTTCTCTGTTG
>VZTX01004875.1:480193-625696 GCA_013400915.1 Pardalotus punctatus | reverse complement strand
CCCTGGGCCTTTCTTCACACTCCTCCTCCCCCCCGATTGCTGCCTTCCCCCAGCGCCTCGTTTCTGTATCCCTTTTTTGTCTGTCCTATACAACTACGGTGCTCGGGGAGTGCCTGTTGCGCGCTGAGCTAGTACGAGACAGAGACTGCTTTCCTGTGATTTGGTAACTTTCATCTTTAACTTCAGAGGAAGATGCTCCCTAATTCCAGAACCGAAGTATCTGCAACTCATATCAATGGAGGCAGCACGTGTTCATTAGGCTCTAATCACCAAATATAGATTGTGGCAGCAGTAATAAGGCTGTAGCAGTGTCTTGTCCTCATCTCAATGCTCAGTGTTTCAGCATCCTGCAAATTTCACAGGCACTTAAAATGAAAGAGGATTCCTCTTATGTGAATCTGAGGCTGAGCTAACAAAGAGCTGGACCTTTTTTACATATCCTTCCCAGCACGGTGAAGGATGCTGTTGGAGGCAATTGAACCTTCAGCCTGTCTCTGGAGTCCCTGCCAACAGATCGCATGCAGCAGGGATGTACAGCAGCATCAATCATTTACCTTCTGTTTTTTCTCTATTCAGTGTTTCAGCCATTCAGTGTTTCAGTGGCAGCAGTGACAGCCTCAGTCACCTTTCTCCCCTTCCTTGAACTGAGGTCCAGTGCCTTTACCTGTCCACTGGTGGATTCATGTCATTCCTGCACGCTCTGAAGGCGGCTGAGAGTGTGGAAACTTGTGGCTGCTGTCAGATCCAAGAGAGCTCTAACCACATCCTGACCCTCCATGTGCTTGTGGCCACCACATTTACCCAAAGTAATCTTAAAAAAATATGCTGGGTAATCTTAGTGGGAACAAAACGTAACATGAGAGAAAAAATATTTTTAATGCAACAAAAGAGCTGCATGCTGATGAGAACCTCTCATTTTCTAGGAAGGGAGAGCTTCCTCGGGCAGCCTGGCGGATATTAACAGATGTCAATCTCTTGTCCTCCGGCAGCTGCCAGGCAACATTGCATCTGAATGCAGATTTTAAAACTCATTGTAATCATCTTTACCAGCACTACCATGACAAGCTTTTACAACTTGGCCTGAAAGCAGGAAAGATGAAAATATCATTTAACTGATTTTTACTCTCCTCCACTGAAGTGTTTATATAGATGGAACTGCCTTGTGATCTCCTCTTGTTTTTTTTCCTCAACAACACTCTATCAAACTGTGGTTGCATTCCATAGCAAACATAGATTAATATGTAGCATTTATGCATTGTTGTATGTATGACCGTTGTGGAGAAAAAAGAAGTAAGTATTAATGAAAATGGTTGTGAGAGGGGCTGTGTACCTTCTGGGAAAAACTGGCTCTGTATTCCATAGCTGAGCAGAAGGGGTGCTTCCATCACCAGAGAGTGATGGGAGATGTACTCAAGTGTTGGACTTTGGCCGCATGACGGGGAGATTAAAGGGTGGAGTGGGATTGTAAGCAGTTTCAAAATACTATAATATAATTATATATTTAGTTATAAGTAACTATTTAAATCACATTTCAAAATGTTGTAGCATAACATCTATTACAGGCCTTGGAATTATACTTTTTTACCTTCGGTAGCAGTGATACGTTCAGCTGTTCTCATTGTCTTTCTAACAGAGAACACATAAAATGAAAAGGGGTATTCAGAGCCACATTAAAATGCTGTTTTCTCTGAGTTTTGTTCTGTTTCCATCCTTTGATTCTGGTATTTTGTTTCCTTAACTTCTTCCTTGTTTCTTTACATCATTGTTTTCATTTTTTCTCTCTGTACAACAATTTCCATTTTCCAATCTTTAGTTTTCACCTACTTATGAAATATATGTCATATTTTTTATATGAACTTGTTTAAAATTAATCACTGTTAGTCTTTAGCTTTTATACTGAAGGAACATGAATGAAAAGCTGATGGTGTTACACGTTTTGAAGAAATTGTTTGAAATTATTTTTCGAAGTTAGTCATGGATCTCTTTGTTAAAGAGGTGATATTTTTGAAAATGCATCTTTAGGAACCCAGAAGCTTGAAATACTCATTTGATAATGACACATAGCTTTTTCAGACTCTGCAGTGCAAGTCTCATATTTTCACAAAACATGGTAAATCTGGCCATCAGTCAGGATTTTTCTCTCTTCTTTCTTCTCAATCTCCTTAAGCCCAAGCACATGGAGATAACTCTATGGTAAGTTACACACTCATTTGATAACGGAGTGGTATCATTATACATTTGACTCCCATTCCTAAGCGCTGTCCATAAATCAAGTACTCTGGAATCACTGCAGGTTCTCCAGAGGGAAAACAATTTATGTATGAAATCAATGAAATTTTCTATTTTCCTTAGAGGAAAAAAATTACTATTCCTATCCCAACAGTGCCCCAGTCTTTGATGGAGCACAAACTTCAGACAAAGTCATAGATGGGGCAATAAAAGACTTCTATTATGACAGAAGGAGAAAACATGCTTAATGAAAGCTTCACACTGGAACAGTCTAATTACGTGAACCAAACCTGGAAGCTTTCTGTGGATAATAAAGTGACTGAAATAGATTCCATTTGTTGGCTTCTGCTGGATGAGCAATTGATCCTGAATTCTTCTAATCTCACTTTTTAGAATTGGCCTTGGGTCACTAACAGAGGTTTTACATATGGAATAGCAATTATCCCCCATCCATCTTAAAAATTTGTAAAGAGTTTTTCAGAAAACGGTGTCTAGATATCATGGGGGAATACAAGTGCATAGTTATTTTCACAGATGTAAAGCCTTTTTCTTGGCACACACTAAAGGTATCCTGCGTGGCTGTGACCATATAACTGCTGTCTTCAGAAAGGGCAGATTTTCCACAGATTCCTTCTCGTGTAATCGGGTTTTCTTGCAAAACGTCTCTACGGCAAGGCGAGGAATTTTTCCGGTAGGAGCGGCAATCCCTGTTCCCAGGCGTTGCCAGCAGGTGGCGCTCGGTCCCCGCGGAGGAGCCGTGCGCGTCCCGGTGGGAGCGCTCCCGGCAGCGGGACGGCGCCCGGGCTTTGTGATACTGCTGCTCTGCAGCGTTCGGAGCCGCGCCGTATTGCCTTCTGAAAAAAACCTTACACCTAGCCTGTTCCAAGTCCCATCTCCAAATTCAGCCGAAAAAAGGGATTAGAGAAATAGAGCTGGGTTTTCCTTTCCCCCTATATTTTTTAAAATGTTGCTGCCCATTGTACACGCAAGAGCAGTCTGCTTGTACCCCTCATACGCCTTACCCTGCCACGGTGTGTAGAAAATTTAGAACATGCTTTTGAATGGTTTGTGAACGAGTTAGTAATGCTTCTCTGTTCTACAGTTCAGAAACTCCCACAGCCCCGAAACAGCGTGTTCCTTGAGCATTAACTGCAGTCAATTGGCACTCTCATTTGGAGCCCAGAATGCTGCCTGTCTTTCCACACGGGCAAGGCAAGGTTAAGATTGAAAACCGAACCCTCTTCAGAATCTTTGATTCTCTTGTTTGTGTAGAACATTCACACAGCAATATTAGAGATGAAACATCTTAAAGGGTAAGAAAGTGGGACTGTGAAATACAATATTTGGCAAGAAGACTTAAAAGCAGACATAGCATCCATGAATTGTTTAGCTCAAAGAGCATCTATGGAAGAGGGACAGATGACTATTTTATACTGAGTTTATTCTACTTTTGTTGATAAATTCCACATGTGTACAATGCTGGCTAGGACAAATTAATGGGACAGATAATGAGTACTCCATCCTTTGTTGAAGACATAAAATGATTGGGATGTTAATTTTCTACAGCCTGAAATTTGGATGCATTGTGCCTCTCTGCTATGATGGCTATCATTGACTTGCCATGCCATGATTCCTACCTCCTGGGACATGTCAGCATGATCTGCTGCTTCTCTGAGCTCACTCAGGACAGGTTTCATCTCTGAATTCTGCCTCCAAGCTTTTGCTTTTTCACACTGCCAGCTCACGGCCCCCCACAACATCTTTCTCTTCAGTGATGGATTTGATGGGTGGACTGTTAGATGGATTAGGAATTGGTTGGATGATTGCATCCAGAGGGTAGTGGTCAGTGGCTCAGAGTTCCAATGGGCATCAGTGATGAGTGGTGTCCCCCAGGAGTCTGTATTGGGACGAGCATTAGTTGGTATCTCCATTAATGACATAGAAGATGGGATCAAGTGCACCCTTAGCAGGTGATATCAAGCTGAATGGTGCAGTTGACATACGCAAAGGACAGGATGCCATCCCGAGGGAGCTGGACAAACTTGAGACATGGGCTCATGGGAATATCATGATGTTTCATAAGACCATGTGCAAGGTGCTGCACCTGGGCTGGGGCAATCCACAGTATCAATACAGGCTGGGGGATGAACAGATGGAGAGCAGCCCTGATGAGAAGGACTTGGGGGTGCTGGGGGATAAGATGGACATCAACAGGCATTATGCACTTGCAGCCCAGAAAGCCAAATGTGTCCTGGGCTGCATCCAAAGCAGCATGGGAAGCAGGATGCGGGAGGGGATTCTGCCCCTCTGCTGCGCTCTGGTGAGACCTCACCTGGAGCTCTGGGGTCCTCAACACAGAAAGGACATGTGTTGAGGAGAGTCCAGAAGAGGGTCAGAGGGTTGAAGCACCTCTCCTGTGAGAAAGACTGAGAGAACTGAGATTGTTCAACATGGAAAAGAAAAGGCTTTGGGGTGACCTAATTGCAGCCATGAAGGAAATTTACAGGAAAAATGGGACAAGAACTTAGAAGAGTGTGTAGTGACAAGACAATAGTGAATGAGTTCAAATTGAAAGAGAACAGGTCTAGATTAGATATTGGGAAAAAATTCTTTACCATGAGGGTGTCAAGGTGCTGGAACAGGTTGCCCAGGGATGTTGATACCCTATCCCTGGAGCTGTTCAAGGCCAGGTTGGATTGGGCTCTGAGCAACCTGGTCCATGGCAGGGGGGTTGGAACTGGATGATCTTCAAGGTCCCCTTCCAACCCATTCTATGACTCTGAAATTTCCCACCCCTTGCCTCTTGCTTGATAGATTCTGAACTGCCGTTTCAGCCATGGATGCTGACCCAGCTCCCACACAGAGCAGCCTGACATCCTATACCTTCCGCTGCTCCTGAGCTGCTGCTGTGAGACAGCTGTTGCCACTGCTTCTGAAAACACGTGAGAGCTGCTCTGCAGCGCAGTGACAGATTGGAAGTGCTAAAGCCACATGGCAGCAAGCTGTGAAAACTTCTCCACAGCTTCTGTGTATTTGCACTGGCATTTGCAATGGCATGGAGCAGTGTTTTCATCTGTGCTGGCTGATAAGAGTATGAAATGACAGTGGCTATGCAGAAGGAGTGAGACGGTGACAAAGAGACAGAAGAATTTTGAGGTCTGAGGTTTGTTTTTAGTTGGTTCTGGCAGTGTTATCCAGACATATTTCAGAAAAGTCCTGGCAGTGTGGGTGAAATACCTGGAATCCTTGGAATATATGCTCAAGTAGCACTTAATAATGAAAGGTCTGTGCCACCTGGATGACACACTGTGGGCTGTAGCAGGCTGTGTAAACATGGCTATGGAAACCACAGTCTGCAGCACTTGCTGTGCTCCAAATAGTTGAAAAAGGATCTCTAAGCAGCCGATTCCTTTCGACTTGGAACTTGACTATATTAGAATGAAACAGTATTCGTCCAGCATTTGGAGACACTCTAATGTGAAAAATCATCCTAAGTAGATGCAGGCCTTTGTTATATTGGAAAAAATTTGATGGCAAGTTGAATCTCTGATTACTCTGAAAAAGAAGCAAAATTTTCTTTTCCTTTCTCCCATTTCTTGTACTAGAGAAATTAGACTGCCAAAGAGGTTTTTTTCTGGCATAGATCTAAGACTTTTGTTGTCATGGGGATGTCAATTAATGGGGTTGTTTTTATGTTCTTAACCTAGCTGTGCCAAGTAATCTTTTGCATGCAGACCAGGTCTTACACCAATCTGAAAACTCGTAATGATAGGAACTGGGCTTTCTGTTAAACAAATTCTCTTCTGAAGACTTCACTGTACTCCTTAATGTTTATTTTGCTCCTCAAAACCATACTTTATAAAGCAAATGAATGTGTGGGCACGTATTGCATACATACAAATTGGAAGATGTTGTAAATACAGGTTTTGTTAATGCACACGGATATAAGTAATCTGAACTTTACTGGCATGTGTGGCTGTGTGCGGGCCCTGCAGGCTGTTCCCAAGCTTTGTATGATCTGCAAAGACAATCTTATATAACAATGCACAAATATGTGCATATGCCCAATGTCTGGCATCATGAATGTGTCAAATATATAGGCATGAGTGTAGTGTATGCCTGAGTGCATGATTACATATATTGTTGGGTAAATACAAAATGTTTTATACTTGTGTACTCATTCATCATAAATGTGTGGAAGTTTATAGAATTCATTGAAGAGATTTTAGAGCATGTAGTGTGATGCACACATGAGACTTAAAGCCCGGAAAGCATCTTTTTGAGTATGTCTAACTATATTGCACAGGCAATTGTACCTTTCCCATGAAAAATATTTTAAAATTATTTAAATTTTCAATGGAGCTCTGTGCATACCATGGTAGTCATGATTGCTAAAGGACTGCAAAAATTGCTGAAGAGGAACAGATATTACAACAGTTTCCTAGATGTTTTGCACTGGAGCTCTTCAGCTGTCTCCTCTACCTCAAGAATCCGTGTTTCTTGGAGCACATGAATATTCTGTGCTGAGTAGAAACCCTTGCTGTCTGCCAGCAAAATGTTGGTAGTGCCCTTTGTTGGCTTCCCTGGGGAGTTCATGCAAATCACTTTGAAATACAACAAACAATAAGATCCCTAAATGCTTTTAAACAAGACCAAATTAGACGAAGTCTTCACACTGAAAACATAATTTTCAATTAGTATCTCTTCAGTGGGAATGGGAATGAGGTGGGAGAGACCTGGCATGTGAGATAAACTGGATTTGTTAACATGTCTTGAAAATGCTTGCTGGCTAACACGTCTTTTTTCCCCTGTGAATACCTTGCTATAATTTGGTGACATTTCCATAGTCTCTCTGCTCTTGTACTTCAGATAGAAATGAGCTCTGCCCAGCAGGAGGTAGACTTGAGACAACCACCAGCAGCCTGTGTTTATGCATCATGTGGACTGTGAGTATTGCTGCACAGGCTCAAAGCTGAGGAAGAAACAAGTAATTTCTCTCTTCAGTCCCTACCTATGACTATCCACCAGTTCAAATATAAGAGCACAGAACAGAAGTGGATGACTGAATGACCAGAGACCAAAGCGACATCTCATTCCCTCAAGAGCAACTCAACGTGCGTATGGCAGGACTGATGGGGGAGGTGTATTTACATGGACAGAAAGCGCTGGTCTGCAGGAAAGGCACTGGTGACCCTTCACTACCTGAGTGCATATTGTCAGTATTTCTCTCTCCTAACAGAGGAAGAGCAGAAATTTACTTGCTGCTGCAGTTGCTAACTACTAGAAGAGAGGCATGAAGTACACCATAATTAGCTACTGTTTCTTTTGCCCTTTATTAATTTATTCTCCCTACCCTCCAATATGTGGCAGCATTGACCGCTTTTCTTTGGTTTTTTTGCATAAGGGTGAGTGTACCTGGTCCTTTCCTTCCTGCTTTGGTTTGCTTAGATTACTTTGGCTTCGACCTTCTCTAGATGACCTCTTTGCCTTATCTCATTTCCCCTTATCTCATTTTCTCTTTCCCTTCTCACTTTCTTTTGTTTCTTGTTTTTGCTCTTGTTAGGAATGATCCTTTTTGTGCCTTTGATCTCAGGAAATATCAGCCTTGCCACGTCTTGGCATGGCTATGCCATGTTATTTTGCCCAATGTATGGAGTGGCCCATCCCTGTGTTCATTTGTATGTGCTGTGTAGGTTGCCTGCCCTCTCTCTTCCATTTCCAGGCCCTGTGCTAGAGATGCTCTTTCACATTTGTCTGTATATCCTTGGGACCACAGGAACTCCTTGGACAAGTGCCTTTCAGCTCAATACCTGACCAACTGCTCAGTCCCTGCTCAGCTCAGTACAGACCCTAGGATGAGCAGCGCTGCCTCAGGTCCATAGCACTTTTTTCCCCACCTTCATCTTCTGTTCTGGCAGCTGGGAATGAGAGACAGTATTTGTAATGGTCAGGAGAAACAGCACAGCACCTGCTCGAAAGAGGAATCTAAAAATTCTTTTGTCAAAGTGAAGGCCAGTAGCATCTGGTATTTTCAGGGTTTTTCTGTCAGGACATGGAAGTTCTAGGACACTCATTTCACTAGTTGCACCTCCTGTGGTGAAAGTGTGAAGATTTTGTCGCACTGTTGTGAACTCTGTACATAGTTGAGTTTCCCTGCTTTTTCAAAGAGAAAGAACTAATTAAAATATGCATCTAAGCAAGTGACAGGGAATATGCATGTAATGTTTGTCAGGGAGTGAAAGGACTTTTTTGGGATATGTGATGAATACACTTCAGTGAAGACAAGAAGATGTCTTAGTTTTTAATAGTAAAAGTGAGAACAAAGAACCTTATAAAAGGTTTCCAAAGAAATACTTTTAACATTTTAGAACTAAAGCTATCATGTGGTTGTGTTTTGGGTTTGTGTTGGGAAGAGTGTTGATAACAGTTATCAACAGTGCTCTGCTGAGCAGTGCTCAAGGCCTTTTTTGCTCCTCACTCCACCTCACCAGTGGGGAAGCTGGGATTTCACAAGGAGTTGGGCAGGGACACAGTCAGCACACCTGACCTCAACTGATCTAAGGGACATACCATACCATATGGCAACATGCTCAGCTTGTAAAGCTGGAGGAAGAAGATGAAGGAAGGGGAGGGATGTTCAGAGTGATGGTGTTTTTTACTGAAGTAACCATTAGGTGTGATGGGGCTCTGCTCTCCTGGAGATGGCTGAACACCTGCCTGCCCATGGGAAGCAGTGAATTAATTTTTTGTTTTGCTCTGCTTGTGTGCATGGGTCTTGCTTTACCTTTTAGACTGTCTTTATCTCAACCCATGGGTTTTATCACTTTTACTCTTCCAATTCTTTCCCACATCCTACAGTGGGCAGTGAGTGAGCAGGTATGTGGGGCTTAGTTGCTGGCTGTGATTAAACCATGGCATTCTCACTCTCCCTCTTTGTTCCTCTCTTCTCTTTTCCCAGGCTCCAAAGCCAGAGGTGTTTATTATGTACATACTTTTGTTATTCTCTGACAAAACTGTCCTTCAGCTCTATAATCTGGCAATTTTCCTCTCTTCCCCAACATCTCATTTATAATATATTCCAGATGAGCACCAATGCCTTGATTCAGTGCCTCTTTCATCTCTGCATTGTTAAGAGAATCCCAAGCAAAGGATTATCTAGTATAATTATAGCCTTTCATGATGGAAACCTGCAGTTGCAATACAATCGTACACATGCTATGGAAAGCTGAGTATAATATATAGTAAAAGTGAAAACCAGATTCACTTTAGAACAATGTTGCAGACATCATGCAATCTCTCAGCAGTTTGGGAGGGGCACTGGCTTGGCCTCACTTTGTATTTTTTTACAATGGTGCGAAACAGTGACTAGTGAAGATATGTGAGGGTCAAAAAAGTTTGTGCCTGTTTGTGGACTGGCTAAACTTTCTCTCTTACTAATTCACTCCTCTTTCGCCTCTGAATTTCTAACAACAGGAGACCACTGAAACACCTTCTCAGCTTTGACCTAGCATTGCCCAAACCATCCATTTTGCAGTGCAGACTGAACAAACTTGATAAAGAGATCCTCTGCAGCTATGTATTCCTTCCTGCTTTGTTTGATGCAGCACTGAGAACTGTCTCCTGTGGGGGAGAAGCAGGGAACAGCCTGTTTCTCCTCAGCTTAAGAGACTGTCTGGACTTTTTCTTCTGGCATGGGTTCAAATGTCTTGATTATTTACTGCTTACAGTTTGGCTAATAATGCAGTCTGAAGCATGAAAAGCTCTGAAAGAGAGACCTATGATTCCCCTATTAAGATACAGACAGAAATATCATCCACTGTCAAGGAAACAGCAAAAGGTTAAACTTCTGGACATGAGCTCTTTAGTAGTTTATAAAATGAACCTGTTTCCTCATTAGTCTTATTGATCCCAGTGGGGCATTCCAACTGCTCCCTTTCTCTTGCCATTGAATTTGTCCCTTTGGGCATCCAACTCAACTAGCAATTGGTTTTTTATATGAAACTTACCAAGGAGCAAGACAAAATTAAATGTCTGAATCACAAAATGGAACAGAGACAAGTTTCTTGGAAACACCTGTTTTTTTCTCAGAACTGTCCATGTCGTAGATGAATGACTCTGATATCCCATGCAGAAGAGGAATTAAGCTTGGCTGTTCTCTCTTCTGGATTTGTTTAGCCTTTCCTGGAATCAACAGGCAGCTTACTCAAACGTCATTTTGAATATACATCAAGTGACATATAAAGGGGAATTTTGAACCAGTCTTGATTATTTAAGATCCATGGGCACTTTTTGATGATGCTGATGCTCAAATCAAAACTCAGATCTCAAAGTACCTCTTTATATGTGAAAGAGGTATGTGAATCTCTTGCATTAGATATTCACATGTAACCCTTTCCCACTTGCACACCAGAAAATATTGGAGTAGAGCTGAACTAACCCAAACTTTTTGGTTAATCCCTATTAAAAGTCTGTATAACTTCAATTGCATTTTTAATTGTAAACAGGCTGTGGGTTTTTCTGTGCTGTTCTGAACAGCTGCAGTGTTCTCCCATGTGTTTCCTGTGTTTTATTGGCAAGTCACAGGACTTATGAAAGGGATTAGATGATATTGTTGCCTGTGATAGTAGAGGACCAGACTCAATGACCCAGGCAGTCTCTGCCAATCCTATGTCCCTATTTTCCTGTAGAGTATGTAAATGATATGAGGACTGCTGGCATGAAAGCCACAATGCTAATCTTTTTTATTATTGCTTTATCCATTTTGAGCTGGCATATCCATATCACAGTGCTTGATTTTCTGTTGTCTTGCCACTTGTGCTGTCATTGGAACTAACCCATAAAGTATGTCAGAACTCAACTGAATCAGAGTGGAAAGGCTTGAAGTTCATTTTACACAGATATAAAATTATTACCTAGGCAGGGGGAGGTCAGTCCTCCATGTATATTTTGATATACCAAAACTCCAAAACCATTTTTGGCCTGCTGGTCTGTGAACTTTTTTCAATGATTTAACACTTTAAAGTATAGACACGCCTGTGCAAATAGAGGATTAGGATGTTCCAGGCAGAGGATTATGAATGCAAGAGAGCTTTATATACAAGAGAATTACCATCATATATAAACATGTAATTTTGAGACAAAATGAACTAATGAAGTCTGATTTCCTATGATTTTGCACATTGGAGTTGGATTTCCTACTATCTAGTAATGTACGCACTGCAGGTGAGGTATTTCAGGCAGTTTTTGCATGTAAACTCTAATGCTGAATGAAGATGATCATGTCTCAAAAATCTTCATTTTCTCAGGAAAAATACCAGGTAAGAGCAAAATTTACTTCCCAGCATTGTCTCTAGGACACACTAACCACCAGAAAGAAGATGTAGCCTTTCCTCTGATTTGTCCATTTATATGACCTGGTACAGCCCACTGCTGGTAGATTCAGGGAGAAATGTGCTGATCTGCAGCCCATCTGTATCATGGGCCACATCCAGTTCTGCAGCTGTTTAGCTGTGAGAAACTAATAATTCAGAGGCAGGACTGCACATACTTTCTGTGAGATGTTGGCTGCTCCTACAAGAGCCTCTGCCTGCTTTCTGTCACCCTGGAACTCATTACAGAATAAGCATTTTTTTTGTAATGATGAGCATATAATAAAGCACCCATGACCCACTCAAACATGTGAATCTTCAGCTTGGCTCTACATAACTCTGCAGCTCTTTCATTTTATTAAGGCCCCAAAGTGGGCATTTTGTTGGCCTCTGTGAGGTCGGGAAAATTAGATTGCTTTGCGCTGCGTGGCTCTTTTGTTATAATAAATGCATTGAGGATTGAGCTCTTTAATTAATATCTGGAAAAGAAAGGGAAAGATCTACTACTGAAGCCCTCGGGCCATCTCAAGGAGAGGGTGAGAGTTAGAATTAGCTGGAGAAAAAGAAATAAAGCAGCTTTCTGAAAAAAATACTCCTGAATACTCATTTTATGCCCAAATACCGTGGGAAACAGGATGCTTTTTTAGTGGAGGAGACATTCCAGGACCATCACAGAGAGCAAATGATGGTGTGATTTGGGTCATCAGCACATTTTATCTTTCCTGAGTCACTTTCTCTGAAGGTTCCCAAAGCAACTGAACAATGACAGTTTGGCTTTCTGCCCTCTGGAAATCTATGTGTAAAGGTTGTGGTTTCCTTTTTCTACCTGGCAAAGTGAAGCACTGGAAAATGACAGAGCAAGGTACACAGCAAGGAGGTCAAGAGCCTTTGAAAGCAGTGTTCCTCTACCCTCTCTCCTTCTGTCTGTGGTGTGAATGCAGTTTTGCCAGTTGTTTTTATTTTCAAATTTAGAAAAAACCTGCCTTTTTCTTGCTGGCCAACCAGAAAGTTTGACTGGCAATTTTCACAGTTTCAAGTGAAGAGGCTGGGAAGGGGTACACTTCTGACACATAAAACCTTTCTTCCAGGCTGGGTGGCCAGGACTGAAATAGGCATATTACAGATGTATCACATACAGCTCAAACACATGAAAAATTGGGAAAATTAAATGCCTCCCAATGGAAACTTTCACAGACAATACATCTCTCATAAATATTGAATTTGCATGTAAAATAAAAGTGTAACAAAGGAAAGAACAAAGCTAGTCTTTGGCAAAATACAACAAATCATGTTGTATTCTGGAAAGAAAGTCAAGAACATATGAATGGCAAGTACAAAACAAACTCTTCAGTCTCTTTGGCAGCTGTTGCTCATTCTGCCTCCTAACTTGCCGGCTTAAATTCTTAACATTTAAGAGACCCATTTTTTAACTGGACTTGAAGAATCCACTTAGAATCATAGAAAGTTGGTGTTGGAAGGGACCGTAAAGATCATCTATTTCCACCCCCACCACCATGGGCAGGGACACCTCCCACTAGACCAGATTGCTCAAAGCCTTATCCAATCTGGCTTTGAACACTGTCAGGGTTGGGGCACCCACAACCTCCCTGGGCAACCAATTCCAGTCTCTAACCACTCTCGTAGTAAAGAATTTCTTCCTAACATCTAACCTAATTTCCCATCTTTCAATTTGTACCCATTACTCCTTGTCCTATCACTGCAGTTCCTGCCAAAGAGTCCCTCTCTGGTATCCCTGTGGGCCCCCTTCAGATACTGGAAGGTTGCTGTGAGGTCTCCACACAACCTTCCCTTCTCCAAGCTGAACAGCCCCAACTTTCTCAGCCTGTCTTTGTAGGGGAGGTGCTCCAGTCCTCTTATCAACTCCATGGCCTTCTCTGGACTGGTGCCAGCTATTCCATGTCCTTCTTATGCTGGGGCACCAGAACTGGGTGCAGCACTCCAGGTGGGATCTGACAAGAGCAGAATAGATGGGGAGAATCACCTCCTTTGACCTGCTGGCCACGCTCCTTTGGATGCAGCCCAGGATACCATTGGCTTTCTGGCTGTGAATGCACACTGCTGGCTCATGGTACGTTTTTCATCACCCACCCTTGGGAAAGCAGGCTTGCAGCTACCCAGTGGAAGGTGGAGTAAAATGGCATAGCAGCTCCTACTTGTCTTTTTTTCCCAAAGCTGTTCAAGAGAGGCATAAGGAGAAGCTGGATGCACAGGACTGACTTGAAGTAGCATCCTTTGGTAATTAAGATCTGACTGGCTGAATGACTTTGACGAATTTCTGAAGCACTGAACTGAAAAAACAGGAGCCGATTCTCTTTTGGCATGTTAATACAAGCCTCTGCTATGAGCAGTTCCAAGGAACCATGTAAATGCAAATGAAGTCAGAAGATGAGTTTATGAAACAAATACCAAGTTTGTCTTTCATTCTCTTTGCTTTGATCTGTGCTACTAATTAAAAGATTTAAAAAAATTTACAGCACATATAAGTCCAATTAGATCTTGTAATGAAATCCTCAAGTACTACTGAGGTGGAACTTGCAATAATTAGTTTTGATACATAAATAAATTTTCCAAATGCAATTTTGTTCTTTTAAGATCATGTTCCACTTTAAGTTCATAGTGTTTTATTATTTCACTGATGTGTGAGAAGTAGCTTCCAATGTTTCTGTTCCCTTGGTTCTTACAGCCTCTATGCTAGTACATTAAAAATAACTAGAATTAATGACAAATCTACTAAGTAATTATCCTAGTGCTATGAATTGTGACTTTAGGAACAGGTGAAAAATATACATAACCCCTTAGTTTCACACCCTCATCCATCCAGAGAAGGACAAAGAAGCCATGGATTATCAAGGCACTGAAGGCTTAACATAGATTTTACAAGCGAACAGTCAAAAGTCATGGCTGGCTAAGATGCTGTGCTTGAAGTTATGATGAGCTTTGTAAGCAGCTAATAATTTCACAGGCTGCAGTAAAGATTGTCTCCTGAGGTTATTTGAATAAAGCTCCAACTATCTGTCCCATATCCCCTTTCCTGGAAAAGATTTAATGAATTTATGAAGCCAGAGCTCAAACCATACCTAGGTAGAACTTTTTCACTTGCTGCTTTACTACACTCCTTTAAGATTTGTTTTCATTTAAACAACGTAAGATACAGTCTCATTGTTTACACTAGGACAATACACAGAAATTACGGCCTTCTGGATAAAAAAACCTTGCAAGGAGTGAAGATCATGAAAGCCTCCTTCTCCGTACTGCACATTTCTGAGTTGATGTAGACCTTCATGTACAGTGGGTTTTTGGAGCATTAGTCTATCCCTTCCGGTGGTCAGAGCCTGTCCCCTTTGTGCTGGCAGTTTACATCATACAGGTGCTTAAATCCCTGCTTTGAAGGAACAATAAGGGTGTTGTGAAAAGAAACCATGAATATTTATAAGAAACATATGGAAATTCAGATAAAAGTTGATTTAGTCATTCTTAAACTGTAATGTTTTAGGGTGTTTGTACCATGGCACTGGGAACTGAGTGACTGCGCACAAAAGATAGGCAGATGCTAATTACCATCGCTGGTGTCTGGCTTATCTTCAACAGCCATAGACATTCAAATGACAGGGGCTTTCTGAGTCTTGCAAGATTCAAGGCATAGTATTGCAGCTGCTACCAGGTCTGCCTCTACTAAAGTGCTCTAAGCCCTGTCTACGGACTTTTCACCTCAAAAGACTCTTCTTTGGACTCCAGTCTTGGCTACCTTATCAGTGTACTCAGGCTGTCGTCTTGCTTTCTTCTGACTGTCTGTCTGGGCTAGTAATCATAGCTCTGTCAAAATAATTTAATGCTACATCCTTGCTGCTAGGTCCTTGCTGCCATAGAGGGAAACTCAGGTAAGGCTTGGGCATATACCTTTCAGACCTAAGTCAGTGCAGAAAACGGAAGGGGGAAGGGCCAGGCTTATTGTCCCACAACACAGTCTGTGGTCACAAGAAACTTTTCTGACAAGAATGTGTCAACCTGCATGGGGCTGGGAGTTGGTGGACATGGTAGAATAATGTATTTTATACTCCCTGATAGCTTCTGTTAATTAAAACCCCTTCCTGCTCCCCATACCACAGAAACCCATGGAAAGGACTTCTATAAAGAGCCTGATTTGTTCTTCATAGATGTTTACAGTTAACATAGGCAGGCCACACTGCCTCTACCTGGTTACAATATTTGTTCCAATGGGATGATTTTCAGCATCACAAATTTTGGATACAGCCTGATATACGCTGCCTGCTTTAGCAATCTTACTAAAAATCTCAGTCTTTATTTGTATTTCTGACCACATCAGGATTACATCAATTTCTATGGCTCTCAGTGGGAATGCACAGACTGCCTTCATTCCATCTAGTCTAGGATGTTTAAGCCAAGCACTTCCACTGTGGATCAAGGCATAAAGATATCTACAATCAAGGGAAAAAAAGAGATGCACCTCCAGAGGATTACTTGGATTTAGCTAGCGAGAGGTTGTTTTGTAGTAACATCCCTTAGATTAACAGAACATGACAACTAACTGAAGTAACACCTGTAGTCTGGAAGCCTTATAGTTGCATTAACATGGCTCCATATCCCAAATTTACAACAAAAACACATCTCTGAAATGTGGTGAATTTGATATACACTGTTCAGGCACTCCTTCCAAAGTACAGCTGGAACCAAGCCAATTTACAATGTTGTTTCAGTACCTTACAAATGACTGTCAGTGAACTCCCAGCTCAAAATACAGCTAATGGCAACATGGCTACAAAAGTCTGCTTTTCTCTCTGCTAGCAGACAACAGACATTTTTCATCCCATGACAGTTTAGGCAGTGAAGCTATCAGCCATTCAGTGGGCTGCTCCTTCATGTAATTTTCAATAAATTAGTGAAAACAAAAGAAAAAACTTGCTTGTGACCACTCTCAGCAATCATGACCATAATAAAAAATTTTTTACATGATGAATCAATCAAAATCTTATTTCTTAGATGGCAAAATAAATGTCTGAGTATCAAGGATACTAAATCCCACAAAAATATATGTGCTAAGGACATGCTACAGACTACCATTTATAATGATAAGAAAGTTTAATTATCTCAAGAGTCATGGGGAATCTGAATATTTCACTGTATGTCATCCTTAATGAATCATTTTAATTAGCAAAAAAAGGTGAAATGTCTTTTTCAAGACATCTGTCAAGAGCCAGGCAGCAGAGCAATCCAAGGTGTCTGGTCTCAGTGTTGATTAGAAAGCCTGTAAAATGAGCTGGCTAGTGGATGCACACAGAAGCAGCCCATCAGTATCTACTCAGTCCATGCACAGCTCTGGCAGTCAGCAGGGACACGGCGGGGGATTGGGACTCCTGATCTGCCAAACCAAAGCAGGTCATTCCTCAGCTTGAAAGAGGAGGTACACCAGTGGTGGCTTTTCCAGTGATCCCAACGAGGAAAAGAGAACTGGGTGATACTATTCCAAAGCAGAAGTTTTTTTTTTTTCACTTTTTAGAAATGCTCAGACCTGTAGTGACACAGAGCTTCCCTGAGTTTATCCCTCCCTAGCCAGGCCCTTAGAGAATGACAAAACAAGCGACAGAAAGCATCGAAAACTGCAGTGTGTTCAGTCCTCATGTGACAGTGGCACCCAGACCAAATCAACAATGGCAAAAATTCCAGTTCACACTCCATTTCCCATGTCCTTGGCAGGGGGCTGTGGACACTGTTCTGGAGCAGAGCTGGGTGTCACACCTCCACCCAAAACAATGTGCTGTGGTGCCTGGTCCCCTTGGTCAAATAATGAGTGAATTTAAACAGGAATGGAGATGCTAATAGGCAGAGAAAATAAGGCTTTCTTCTCCACACAAAGCTCCCCCTTCTCCTTCATCCCAAAGATTTCCTCAAACCTGCAAACATGCTTTTAATTGAAAAGTTTAAACCATCACTCCTACAAAAGAGCTTGCCACATTCTGCATTGCCTACCACCTGCTTATGAGGAAAAAATAGAAAGTACCAAAGGAGCATATGAATTGAATTGTACTGAAAATTTACTCAGTCAGTCTTTTGGGACCAATTCTTGTCTCTCAAAACTGATTTCACTGCACTATTTGTCTTGGTAATAAAACCAGAAGTGTTTTTTTCCTTCTGGGAATTGAAATGCCTCTTGCTCTAACCTGCACAGCATCTGAAAGCACTGGGGCTCTATTACCTACTGAACAAAGTCCAAGCTGTTAAAACCTTTCTATTCTCCATTGTGGCCCACTTTAAGGTGCCCTCTGTTCTGAACAAAAAAGACAGCTGTTGGGCCCAATAAAGCATTCCTTCAGAGATGCTCAGTCAAGTGCATGCCAGACGTAGCTTGCCCTACTGTCCAGCAGTGAAAAGAGAAGTTTGTGATAGACCATGAAATAGCAGCCTTTACACAGGGTTTGAACACTACAAATCTTAAATGCTGATGATGTTTTACTCTGTTTTTGAAGAAAAACTGATTTTCTTGTAGCTAAAGTCTTTAATAAGAAACTTAATTCTGTAGGTGCAGATTTTTGATCTAGACACTTAGAATGAGGTATTACAAACATAGAACCATGGAAAGGTTTGAATTGGAAGAGACTTTAAAGATGACCTACTTCTAACCTCCTGGACATTGTCAGGGACACCTTCCACTAGACCAGGTTGTTCAGGGCACTATCCAGGCTGCCCTTGAACACTTTGGGGGATGGGGCACTCACAGCTGCTCTGGACAACTTGTTCCAACTTCACAGTAAAGAATTTCTCCCTTATAACCAATCTAAACCTGTCCTCTTTAAGTTTAAGGCCATCCCCCCTTGCCCTATCACTACATGACCTTATAAAAAAGTGCCTCTTGGCTTTTTTGTAGGTTCCCTTTAGGTACTGGAAGGCAAGCTAAAGCCTGGTGTGCAGGCAGGTGACACAGCAGTTAGCTTTCAGCTATCAGTGTTTTTGCAAAGACAGATCTCTAACATGGTTGTATTGATCTTTGAAGTACAAGAAAACCCTTTTGACAAGAACCAGGCTTTCTTCCTGTCTTAAATATTCCCCACTAAGGATCTGTTCCCTAACATCCTTGGCATAATTTTTTGCCTTTTCTTGATCCTTCTTTCAAGTCTTATTCTAGAAGATTGATTTGTCTGTAGTGTGCATGGGAAATCCTCACATGTCCACTCTAGACAAGCCTCTAGTCCGAGCAATTTCTCACCTGCCTCTACTGTGATCTATGGGAACAATATATATTGATTAGTGACTGGACATGAAACTGCAAGGCTGAAGGACGCTTCTTTTATTGCGAACCAATTCCCTGCTTGCTCCATTTTTCTGTTATGAGCTCCAGAAGCAGAGATTAATGACAGCCGTTCCACTTGTTTAAACAGCTGATGTCTCAGGCCTAGATCCCACCTGGGGCTCCTGTCTGGACAATAACAACAGACCATTTCTGAGCTAAGCAAAAAAAACACTGTAAAACACAGCAAAGTTTTAGTTTCCAGCTTGGCAAAGAAAATAATTTCTTCAGGAGCAGAAAATCAGTTGAAGGACAGAAAATGAGAACTATGGGCAGCCACAGAATTTTGACTATAGTCCATTACTACTGAATTTTCATAGACAAAGATTACAAAATGCAGACATTGCTGGGGTGAGATGCAGCTGTTGGATATGAAGAGACACAATTGCCATAACTGTATGATGGAGGTGTTCACGGAGAATGAAATGTAGAAAATGACAGGGTCAATGATAATAAATGTGTAGATACAGAGGAAGAAGCTGGAAGAATGTAACAACCTAGAAGAATAGGAAAAAGCATATGGAGCTATTTGGGGAACCTACAGCAAGCGTTTATGACACAGAGAATATGAGGATATAGACAACAGACCAGCAAAGCCGGACGATGGACTAAAACCAGTGCTTTAAAGAGAGGTAACCTAGGAGCAAACCTGCCATTTCTAGCTCTACACCAAAAGGCCAGGATGAAGATATATATGGCCAAAAAAAGGATGTAGGTTGCTTTGCTTCTTCTTTGGCTCCAAGAGAAAGAGGCTGGAAATATTAATGAAAGATAGAGAGATTGTGCTGCTGCTTCATGTGCTACAGTTGTTCTTTGTTTAAAGGACTTTAGATTTCAAGATTCTTGTTCTGATATGTTTTACCAGTACAAAATAAATTTATTGGAAAAAGTGGTTAAGAATAATAGCTAAATAAAAGGACTACTTGAAATAGTCCTACAGGGGAGTACTAAGAGTTCATTGCTTTCTATTTCTTTAAAAGCTCTATAGTCAGGTAATTTTTTTTTGCCATGACATATATATTTTTAAGTGCAAAATTTCACAATTAACTCTCAGTTACAATCAGAGAAATAAAAAATAGGCATCATGCAGCCACCAAGACTTCCACTTATATTTTCTTGCCTTGTTCCACATGAAAAATACCAGTTGAGCTTTGAATTACATTGCATACCATTATTACATCCTGTCGCTGCCATTAATTTGCAGAGATGGGGGATTTTGGAGGGTGTTATTTGGCTGCCATTTGTTTGACTAAGAAACAAAAAGGGAAAGAAAATACTCAATCCTTCACCCCTGCCATCACCACTTTGTCTATTTCCGTCTGTCATCCACACAGGCTCTTAGTGATTAAATTTATAAGCATTTTCAGACACGTTGAGTGAGTACTGCTGAATCAGGAGAATCACAGTCTGGTCTCAGCAATGAGATAATATTTTAAGCTTCATGTTAGTTAAAGGACTTTTACAGCTCCTTAATAAAAACCCAGCTGTTATTTTCAGACAACTTGAGCCAGAGGAGAGCTCTTAGATCCCAGTTTCTGCACTCTGAGCCTCTGGGAAGGAAGGATGAAGAAAATGCTATTTATCTGCCGTGACCTGGTTTGCCTCCTTCTCCTTGTTTTGGGCAAAGAAAAGCTACTAAAACTCACCGACGTGGTGAGGAGGCTGGGCTGGCTTGCCATAGCCACTCTGAGATGTTCAAAAAGACAAACAAAAAAGTCTGGAGGGGGCTTATTCTGCAAGGCACTTTGGCCTGAGTGAGCTGCAGAGCAGCCTGGCTAAGCTGTTGCTGCCATGAAGGAACCAGATGCTTTTGTCTGCTGACCTGATTGTACTGCTCTGCAGTGACGGTCCAAAATGATGGAGTGCTATTCTTGGTATTGACAACTTGATAAAGGCTGCCATTGCCTGGGCTGCTTGGGAGGTAAATAAAAATGGGAAATTCTTCTTGGAAATTGTGTAGTTTTTATTGATATGTCAAAGAAAACCCTGGCTTTTGAGCTTATTTCATACTGTTGCTTTGGACTTTTGTGTAACTATCAGGCTTCCCTGTGCATCCTGATGAATCAAAGAGGTCACTATGTAAAAGCCAAATAATGCATCCTCAAAGGCTGAAATTTTGAGATCTCAGATAAAGGGTTTTAAGAGAGAAGATGGTGGAAGTTGCATAAACCCCACAAGTATTCTGCTGAGAAACAGCTTGACAGCAATTTCGGGTAAAGGAATCCTGACTCTCAAGTTGGGACAATATGAAATAAAGCTCCATTGATCCCTCCTGAACTGTCTCACTAAATCTAGTTTGACTCTTCAAATAGCTCCTGATAAAATGGAGACTCAACCTCCAATATAAGTCTTTAGCCACTCCTTTCCTTTTGCAAACAACACAAAAATGTCAGAGTGGTTTTACTGACCTCAATAAATGCTTGCAGGCAAGCAGGGATGATCCCAGACACTGCCAATAGGAGGCCATTAAGATTGATGTTGTTTCCACAGTCTGTCAGCTGGGAAAACCTTTGCAGTTTTACAGTCTGGTGGTAAGCTTGAGTCTGGTGGTGTTCAGGCAAGTGACCAGGGCTGGGCGAAGCATGGAGAGAAAACTCAGGAGATTGTCTTCCTCTGTTCCATGTCTGGTAAGGGCTGAGCAGCACTCGACAGTCAGCTCCCAATCTGTCCGGTGGGATTGTAATTGGAAAAAAGCAAAGTGGTGGAAGCTGCAGAGATATTGTTCTGCTTCCTACTCAGTACCAGCCAGCAGAGTTTGCTTGTTGTGTGGGTGAGAATACATTCTGCCCCAGGATGGATTTTAGGAGCAGCAGTGATTCTTTGCATGCCAGAATGCTCTGCTTTCTTTAGAGTCCTGAGGGGCGAATTTATCTCTAACATGAGCCAATGGATTTCCACAAGAGCTGAAAAAACTCCACTCTCCTTTGTGAGAGGAATAAGAATGTTTTCAGCAGCTAGGAAAAAAAAAAAAGATAGCTCTAAAATCAATCTCACAAGTGGTATATTGTTTCTGCGTGGCAGATAAAAGTGTCTTTCCCTGTGCTCTCAGACTGTTTCCCCCTGAGAATGCTTGAGGTGTGCAGCTCCCACATATTACAGGAATCCTCCCCTGGTCGAGATGGGGCGGCAGAACAGCATGCACACGCTGACCAGGTAAGGCCTATGGGACATTTGGCTGCTGTGCCACTGCAAATTCTCACAGGCATTTAAGAGACAAGCAGGCTCTGAAGGTATCCAGGGCATTCTGGCTATGTTCCTTCCGATGCTGGAGACAGAACCTTGTAACACTTATTACTTGCTCAGTTTCCTGGTGCTTACTTTCAAAGCCTCCACAGGTGAACTTTGCTTTTTTAGTATGTTTCTAGCACTGCCCTCTCATTTTGGGTTTTCTACTGTATTTTACACAGATTAACAGAAGGAAGATTGAGCAGAGGGTGAGAAAACAGGATGCTGGCTCACATTTATTTGTGAGAAGAAATCTGACCTCAGCTGGAGAGCAGTGACTCCTGTAGAGGGATAACATATGAATGTTGATGCTTCAGAAGCCTCAGATTATTTTTAGTATTCCGTCCCAAGGACAGGAATCCCATAGTGCAGGTAGAGTTGAAGTTGCTAGACCAAACAAAATAGGTATACATATTTATAATGAAGGAATTTTGACCAATGCTATATAAAGTCAGATTCTGCTCTCAGTTACAGCAGCAAAAACTGAATAGGAATTTTGATGCCAGTGACATAATTTTGGATTTGTTCCTGAACACTGAGCAAACCTCCAGCCCTCAGTCTTCCCTCCTTTATGTTCACAGAAACCTTCTACTGAGAGTATGCATTAGTTTGTATCTCCCTTTTCATCTTTCTTTCAGAATGTAAAATACCAGACTCAAAGTAGAATTTAGAAGTAGTAGTCAAGAAACAGATGGATCCAAAGAAGATGTAGAACTCAAAGGATGATTTTGTCTCTACAGATCTCAGCATACAAGTGTTAGTGAACTTGGTGAATATCTTTTCCAAGTTTATTTCAAAGGCTTCCAGTATTCTGAAGAAAGCTGGCTTTGGTCATCCTTCTAACATTTTATTATTCCCTTGCTATCCTTTGAAATGCTTCACTGCTTCACAGGAGCTTTTCTCAGTGTAAGACATTGTGTTTGCATCTTTGAATAGAGCACGGACAAAGTAGAAACAATTGCTGCTTCTTCTTTTGGTACCAGAGTGAAACTTTGCAAGCAACTGCACTTGCTACCCAGACTGTGGGTTTGACAGTCCTGAGGAGTGAAGTTTCCTGTGGAGCAGAGTTCTGTGTTGAAAAGCAGTGACTCTTCAGAAATCTGGAAAGAAAGCTTTCACAGAGAGACTTTCTCTTTCTGCATCTCATCTTGCAGGGAACTCCAGCTATCCAATGTTTTATCCTTTCTCAATTTTTAAATTTTTAAAATTGTTTAAATTTTTTTTTGTCATTTCAATGAACAACTATTTTGGAGGAAACATTTACTTCTTTCTGTTTTAGTCTAGTTTAAGTTAATTTCCTGATCACAACACACCAATGACATCATGTTTACTGTATACTCATTTCAGGTTGTTTTTAAAGACTTCCAATGTTTTGTGAATCTTCTGTTTCAGCCATGTATTCTTTCCTATTATTTTCCTTCATACTTTATTTACATTGGTTCTCTATCATACCAAAATGCCATATTTAAATCTATTTTGTATTGTTCCTTTCTCTAATAGTGCCCTGACAACTGCTGTTGTCAAATCCCATATTAATTTTGGGTTTATTTTTAAACTCCCAGGAGATTTTGAACTTCAACATTGCTGGCCCTAATTAAGTGACTTTAATAAAGCCATCCACATATGAAAATGTGCTAAATTATTTATCTCAGGAGCATTGTGCAGCTGCATTTCTTCCTCTCTTCAGACAGAGTCCTAAACCAACAATCCCAAGAGGACTACAAACAGCCAAAATATAAATCCACATTCTGGGGAATGTGAACGGATGGAATTTTGCAAGCACGTTATTTGTAGGGAATGTTGTTGAGATTTTGGGATATATCTGCATTTTAATTAATATTGCTGTCCTACATTCTCTTCTGGGAAAAGGACAAAAAAGCATAAGATTAATGAGGTCGCATACATTCTTTTCCAGGTAAGTGATGATGACCAGAGACAAAATTCAATGGATCAAGTCAAGGGAATCATAAGAAAATGTCTGGTTAATGGATCTGCTTTTGTGTAACAAAGAACATAGCTGACATATGTGAAGAAACTGTAATAGAGACTTAAAGATCAAACACTGCTTTATGTAGGGTTGAAAGGCACTCTGGCAGCAGCAGGGAAACAGGAAAGAGGTATCAAGATGAGTTTAGGAGATGCATGTGAATGGAAAGGCAAGAGAGTTTCCAATGATGAAGTCAAGAAGATGTGAAGTACTGGAAGGAGAATGGTGATGTGTTTGAACAAGCTTTTGCTAAGCTTGAAGAGGAGCAAAACGGGAGTGAAGTTGAGGCAAAGAAGGAGAATTAAGGTTGATGAAAAACACCATCTGTTTTTTTGTATGTTGGTTTATTTGACACACAAATTTTTACTTAGATATTGGTTTATGTTTTCCTCAGATTTTCCAAGGTAAAATATTTTTCAACAGAAATTGGAACAAAATTATGTTCTTTAGAAAATATACTCCTTTTCAGCTGAAAAAAAGAGAAAGTTTCTGTAAATATTGTCACTGAAAACAGTATGGATATGTGGCAGTGGACCATACCAATTCTACCACTGCGGGTCCTAATACAACAGGACCTCGCTGGTGGAAGACCTCCTGATCTAAGCACCCCCTGGAAAACACAATGGTCTCTCCCCAAAACTGTGTAATCCCTTATGGTTGTAACCTACCCCTAATTCTACCCTTCCCTGCTCCCTGTTGGTTAAGGGGGCTTCTCCCCGCCTCCTGTTATCTGGCCCCAGATCGTCCCTATAACTGGGGGCACTCGGGGCCATCTTGCCCTCTTTCTGCCTTGGACCCCTTCAGAAATAAACGTCTGGAACTTCCAGGAGAAAGGGCCTCTGGATTCTTTGTCTCTGGGAATGCCAGAGCTATCCGGCTCAGTGGGTGAGTGAGAACTGTGCCTGACACCGGCACAGGTGTGATAAAAGCCTATCTGTACAGCACCAGAGCAGTGCTGGCTGGAGTGATCTCTCAAAAGCCATAGAGACACTTTCAGTAAATGCAGAGGCTTGTTCCACCCCTTCCTCAACCCTCAGCATTATGGATATATTTTCCCAACAGAGAAAAATGGTTTAAGATCCAGAAATAATCAAACCTTCTGAAGGAGTGAAGAAGAGTGCCTTAGCTATACAAGTGAAGAAAGAAATTGGAGTCCTAGGAGTAGGACTTTGGACTGGATGTTTGGCACAGGTATAAGATCCTCTTGCTGGCTGCAACCAAGTATTCAGAAGTCCTTGTTCTTCAGCAGCAAGAGGACAGAGCTGACTTTGTTCCACTGCTAATAACTGGAGACTTATTCTGTAGTTCAGTTGGGAGAAGCTTTTGGTTTTGAACCATATGCCTGTCTGAGCATGCTTTAATTATAAAGGGGTTAATCTGCCCAACCAGCAGGATTGATGCACCTAAGGACAGACCACAGCACTTGTGGTTTGCAATTTCAAGATCAATACTGGCATGCATAAAGTATTATTACCAGGCAGCTGTTTGCTGATGTGGCTAATTGTTTGACTAACAAATTGTTTGCTAACAGCAAAGCACAGGAATCAGAAGTAAGATAGAAGGATCCCAGTGGCAAAGTAATAATTTATCCAAATCAGTCAGTTGGGTCTACATGAAGAGTCAATATCATAACTCATATTTTAATGTGTTGTATTCCTTTCAAAAACTGCTTTATTTTTATATATCATTTTCTGTGTAAAATATGTGATACGTATGGAAGTCGGATTTGCTTTACTTTTCATTGCTGTTTATTGTACCTGAACAGTATATTTCTGATTCTAGTTCAGTGAAAATCTCAGGTGTGTTAGTTAAAACAAAGAAATTTAGCCTAAACACAGGAGTCAAACTTAAGAAAATTGTGGAAAACAAGGTGTTAACATTGTCCACCAGCTGACAAGCTCTTGCAACAGGTGAAAAATAGGTTTTCCCTCAGTCCTCTCAGTTCTGGTTAACCTTACTTTGTCTAGAGTGTCTCTATTAACTTTAAAAATGGAGAGGCAGTACCTGCAAAATCCAAGGTGTTCAGAGTCTTGGGAGTGACGCTAAGGTCTGTTACAGAGACCAAGCAAGGAACATGGAGGTCTCTATCAGCATCTTCTTCACTTGCCTTTTACCTGCCTTCCTAATGTTTAACCAGAGTTTCAGGATTTTAGAAAAATTTAATGATCAAGCATGATGTTTCAGAATCTTCTGACTGGAAGATTCATAACACCACCTATTCAGGCCCAAAATATTTATTTTAGATTCTTATGAAGCTTTTCCCCACAAATTATATAAAGCATCTGATGGGTCAGAATCTTCAGAATTTAAATATTCTTTTTCATTCCTTGCTTTTCTTCTGAATAGAACAATTTTTTAATTTCCCCTTACTGACCTTCATTCCTCTATCTGCTTCTATAATTTCTACAGGAGTTGTGATTTGTTTTATGAACTGCCTTTGTCTGGGCTGCTTCTGTCTTGAGTGCATTTTGTTTTGGCTTGCTATGTTGCCTAAACCATTCCTTGTTCTTTGATGATATTAACAAATTGAGCTGCCTCACTGGATTGACTTTTGTCCTCATTTATTTCAGAAAGCCTTTCAGATTGAAATCTCCAAGCCATCACAACTGCCATTGTAAATCAAGCTGACAGTCAATTACAAGATGGACTATGTATTTGAACAAGGCCAGCTTTGAAAGCCCAGCTATTTCTAATACACTTAGAGACCTGCAAATGCTCTTCATTTGCAGGACACAGGGATGCCACTGCATGTGAGCAGCTGGTGCTGGGGTGTGGGGTAAAAAAAATCAGCAGAACTTTAAGAGAGTTTAGTCAAAATGATAAGAAAAGCATTATCTGCCTCCCAAGGAATAAACCTTCGCTGGTGGGGATACGGTTTTTTATGAAGCTTTATTGTATCTGATGCATTAACGCTTTCCCTGCTGACAGAGAGCAGACAGACTGGGATGTACCAAAGTGTTTCAGAAACAGCAGGGCACGTTGGAGTACACGGGAAGCTTGTGATTCATGAAGAGATGCACGATAATGCACCTTGAACCACTTTTAGTTCTAGTGGAAAAATATGGCAGCAAGACAGTTTGTGATAGGGGCGTATGTGTCTGTGAGTAAACTCCAGTTAGCACTTGGCATAGTTTAATTCCTCTCCCTTTGGCAATTCATCTGGTGCTCTTCCTTCTGTTACATTTCCCAGAATAAAGTTGAAGGACCTGTCTTGAAGTGTACGAAAAAGAGGGAGCTTAGGCTGCACAATGACCATGTTCCTAATGCATAGGAAATGAAATCTGTTTGATTTACCATTCTGTTATGGTCACCAAAAATCTAGGGAGATGTGGAAACAGCACTGGCTGGATAATTGCTGCAGAAAGCATACCATGGTACTGAGTATAGGCTTTCCTCATGAGAGCTGCTGCAATGAGGTGGTGTGTAAGTCTGTATAATTTTGTATTGAAAAAGGTCTGACAAAAGCAAGGGAAACAGCTCTTACTTCCAGGAGGATGCAATCAGTCTAGCCCAGGTGTGGTGGGACATATGAAATGAATACTCTGTGCCAGTCTCACTGTCAGTCTTCCAGGCTCTGGTGCCAGTAAATCTGCTCACTTGGTTTGAACAATAATAAGAATAATATACAATAATATAAAGAGAGAATAGTTTTGTGAGCTGATGGGAGAAAGAAAATTTTTTTTTAAAAAAAATATGACCGTTGAAGCAGTTGAGGAATATCTTTGTGCCTTGGGAATTAACATATACCCTATGACTAAAAGACCTGGACTACAAATAAAGACAGAAGTCAAAACTCACATGCTATGCTTATGTTACAAGCAATCCTCTTTCCCTTGCCTGCAGAAACTTTAACAGTACAAGGAAAAGCACAGGAAATGAGGTTGTGAAGTGTGTACCAGGACTAGTGAGGAACAGGCCTGTCCCCATCTGCTTCTATGGTCCCTGCTGCTCTCTGGGAACATCCTGTCTCTGTATTGGCTTAGTCTGGGGCAGAACAAAGAGGAAAAAACACCATGGTGTTGAAACTTGATAAACTGCAGTAGATGCGGATAGTGGAATGTTCAAGTACTGTTTTTCAGGTGCTCTCGCACTGACCTGTCTACCCTCTCCAGGCTCAGTGCTTCTCTTGCTGGCCCTGGCATCAGACTGGTAGGAGGGAGATTCATTGGGATTCTCTTCCCACACCAACTTTTTAAAAGCCCTCTTCACCATCTTGGCAAGCCTATGAGTGGAGATGCTCTTCCTTTTCTGTGACAAGTGGTCCCCATCTGCCCCCTCAGTAGATCAGGTTTCTCAGAGCAGTTCCCATGGTCTCAGTAGCCAAACCTTTGGCTGTTGCATCAGTCCTGTAACTGTTTGTTGAATCTCCAGACTTGACTGGCCCTTTCAAACTCCCTTCCTTTGACTGGAAATATTGATGGAAAAACTACCTGTGCTCCTGAGTCCTTTACCACCATTCTCAGAGCTTTGTAATCCTTGACTCACCTTCTGGCTGTATCACTGGCACCCACAAGAAGCAGGAGCAGTGGGTAATGGTCTGGACTATGTGACACTCAGTAGTTTCTCAGTGACAGCCCTGGTAGGAGCCTCTGCATGCCACGTCTCTAGAGAGTGTGTCAGGCCAGAAAATGAGTGCCTGCATAGCTCTCAGAGGACAGTTGCCTACTTCTTCTACCCATTGCCTTTTCGTAGTTGTGCTGGTTGTTACAAGGGGAGGAGATCATGCTGCCTTACTCAGCTCCAGAGTGTCTTCTGATGTGATGGGTCTTTCCTCTTCAGTCTGCAGAGCCATCAAACAATTCTGCAAGGGCACTTTGGGCTTCAGGGGAAGTCTTTTCCTCCTGCAGGTCCTTGCTGTTGTGATCTTTCATTCTTCGGCACTATTAACCCCTCCCCTGTGTGCCTGCAAATGAAGGAGTTTTTGGTGGTGGGCTGTGAGACCGTGCTTGGAACCAGCTATCCAGTTCCTTCTCAGCCTCCCTGATGCTACGCAGCTTTCTCACAACCTCCTGCAGCTCAGCCACTTGCCACTCAAAGTGGGGGACAGAGTACTTCACCTGGCTCCACCTTCTTGGCAGCTGGCAGCTTTGTCTGTTGTTGAGATATAAGAATGACCTGATTGTTGCCACCAGTGTCACAAGAGGCAGGATAACAAACTGGCCCTGCCAGCTACGCAGCATCACCCACCTATTGTGTGGTGGGATCTTTGTCTTTCACTCAGCTGTAACTTGAATTCGGGCCATGGGTTCTGCAGTGTGTGTGAAAGCAAAACTCACTCTTCTTGGACCAACAGTGGTTATTCCAAATTTGCTGCAGGTAGAAGTTGTACATTGCACATTTTATTCTGACAAGGTTATTGCAGGCCGTGCAGTCTGGTTTTCAGAGTCAATTCTCAGGACAGGTGTCTACTCCATGCTTTGATTGTGTCAGCAGCTCATCTAAAACCTCACAATAAGTTGTGGCAGGGCTAGGGATGGCATCCATAAATCGTCCCAGAACAGGAGACAAAGTCCTGCTACTGCTATTGCAGCAAATGCTGCAAAGAGCTGTAGTGGCCCTAGATCTGTCTCTAGTGTTGAAATACTCCTGGTGAAGAAATGCCCATCTCTCCAGAGGCCATACAGTATGCTTTAAGCAGCTTTGAGGACCTATTGACTCTTCTTTTGATGCTGTTTTAGGAAAGAAACATCAGACCTCTGCCATGGCTGATAGTGGGAGCTTCATATGAAGTTTGTTAGAAAAGGCCTGCTGCTGAGCCATAAGGTACAAAGAGGACCCCCTGCATTCTAAACTCCTTCTCAGAGAAGAGCCTGGGTGTGGCTGAAACCAAATTTAGCCCCAGATTGTCAATAGATTAAGTAACCTTGTCCTGCAGGATTAAAGATGTCTGAGTTGTTTGACCACATTCCAAGGCAGAGCATACTGCTACAGCCAGCAAAGTCTGCTGCTCTGTATGCTGCAAACTGCTTATGTACCTGTTGTAAGACTCACACAACAAACAGCAACTATGCAAGTGGATCAGAAGGTCCAGTTTTTGAAGAGGGTGTGCACAGAAGGATCTGTGAAAATATTACTTTCACTCTTTGACATCCCAGAAAGAAAGGATGCCAGTAAGCTAGAATGAGAACAGATAATAAAGGGATGAAGAAAATTACTTATTATGAAAAAGGGATGAAATATATACAGGTTCATTCTGAAATCTTTCTGCAGTGGTAGCTTATTATAGTTAAAAATAAGGAATATGAGAATACACATGCCTCTATGTAGAGTTCCAGGTAGTTGTACCTGTTGCCTTGTATTTTTCTTGTCCCCATATATGTTTTTGATAAAACTAATGAATTTCACTTTTTCCTTATCTGAGTATTCCATGGCTCCAACACTGTTCTCCACCTTCACCTTATGTTAAAGTTTTTTTTTCCTTTCTTTGGTCATTTGCATAAAATCACAGATACGGTGTTCTGTGGCGATTAACACTCACCTGTCCTTTGACCCTTGCTCTGACATTCTTCTTCTGGTGTTTTTATATGCCCACATTTCCATTCATATCTCATTTATACCAACATGAATATTTCCAATGTTAATATTTTCTGTAACAGGTTTCTTGGATGAATGGCAAAATCAGTCACTTTAAAAGTATACAGCACCAAAGAGTGAAATTTATTCTTTTACAGAGAACCACTGCAAGCTTTGGGTACCACTCAAGTCCCATTGTCACGGCAGAAGAACTCCTGAGACTTAAGCAGAGAGAAAAGTGAGATTCATGCAATAGCCCTACTTTGGCTGTCAGATCTCATCCTGGAGGAGGGAGAGCTACACAGTAACTCTTAAGTATGACTAAGAAGTGAGAAAGAAAAAGCATTTCACATTTAGTTGACAGCACCCCTGGTGCTGCAGCATGGCTGTGACAACAGTGCTGCAAACTGCGTTGTCAGGCTGGATACGACAATGGTCCTTTCGTGCTTGCTGCCAGCTTCTGAGTTATTTGAATCCTCCCTCTGAACCACCTCTGCATTATTCCCTTTACTTCAACTGCATTGCCAGTTTTAATGAATATCACTTAATATCATGTTGGGGAGGAGGAGGCCGTGAAAAGAGTATGTTTGCAAATTTGATCTAAAGTTGCAGTCAGTTCATAACATAGACCATCTGGCAGACATGCTATGGGATTATTTTATGTGCTTGTGATTTATAGACCTCTTAGGTGTCTAAATAGTCTGTTCATTAAACTTCCTTAAACAAAGTGATATTTACAGGTACCTAGAGCTTAAAACGGGCCAGTGCACAACAGCACCTTATGCTGACGTTTAATTTTTCAGAAGTCTGAATTGTCTATGTACTTGGAGTTTTTAAAGACTTTTTTTTAAGGAATAGTAAAGATACATGTCCTGATTTGTTTCCCTGTTCTTGGTTATATTCTCTACCTCCTACTTTCTTTTATGCATTAGCAATAATAATGAAGACAAACCAAGCTTCCTTTCAAATCATTACATTTTTGATCAATCTTCATGGAAGAATGACCCCAAATTCGTACAAAGTTCCTTTTCCTCCCTTCTATTTCTGTAAGGCGCCTTGATTCATGGAAGAAGTGGGTGTGCTGGGTAAACAGTGGTGCTGTCTATGATGCTGGAGTGGGGGAGCAGGCAACAAACCCCATGGAAAGAAGGTAGACTCCAAAATCTGTCCCCTTCACTGCAGCGGAATGCATCTTTTGGACAAAAGATGAAATGTAAGTCTTTTTCCATGATCTTTTGATCTTTACCTGTTTTTGAAGGGATATTCCAATACTGCTGCTACTATTTTGCCATAGGCATTTTTCTTTCCATGCTCAGCAAGTAGAAATGGATTGTGACCCTCGACAGTCTATCTCCTATTCCCCCACTGTCTTTCAAAAATATCAAACTCAGGACCTAGTAATAATTATTTTCAAATCCACAATTAAGTGTTAAATTGATTTTTAATCCCCTAATCTTTACCAATCTCATCTGAATTTGCCATATATGTAATGGATCATTTGGTTTAAGACAGGGCTCACTACTTGGAATGAACAACAGTGCACTTGGCCAGCTCCAGGCATCTTTTAATACTGTTTTAATATAGCACCGCCATTTCAATACTGTTTGTAGGATTTAAGCAATAAAGAGACATTGAGTTCAATTTCCAAACAAGAAGAAATCCACTCTAAATAATTACACACAAGTTGTGAACTATGCATCCTGCAGTCTATTCCACTCATTTTCACCTAGGTATAAATGGATATGGGTATCCATTTATATCTGAAGCTTCTCTGACTAATAGGCACATTTTCACGACTGTTAACTTTATCTGAAACACCAGAATAGATGTATAGAGAAAGAAGACGAAAAAAGAAAAACTAAAAATCTACCTTAAAACTGACAGACAGTTTCTTGATGAAGTTCTCTTTCTGTGTAATTTTTCCATTTCAGAAGTATGGGAAGATCAAAAATTTCAGTTGTAGTGTTCAGCTTTCATGATTAATAAAATACCTGGGTGTGTTTTTTTGTGGGTTGGTTTTGGTTTGTTTTTTTTCCATTTAAAAAATTTTGTACAGAGCCATTTTAGCTGAAAAAAGGTATGATATGCTTTAATATTAGATATCCCTTGAAGGAATTGGTTGCTCTAAAGATCAGGAAGTTAATGATATTTTATCACATGACAGGGCAAATTTTTAATGTATATTTTAGATAATTCAGCAGTTTGTGATAATATTGTAGATGACTGTATTTAGTTCATGAGGCTTTATATTAAATGGATAAACATTCCTGGGCAAGCAAAATCTTCTTCAGTTTCAAAGTTTTTGCTCCTTATTCTTTATGGCAATGTATTTCAATTACAAAGGCTCTTGTGACTGTGTTTTTTCTCCTGGCTTTTGTTGTGAATGATTCTTCCTGGTGGAGGTAGCAGCATAAAGCCTCTGTGCCCCATACTGGGAAATGATATAAGACATAGACCTTGAGCTCCGTGTATGGAGCCAGGGGATCTTGAACTCGCTCTCCCATTCACGGAAACAGGAACATCTCAAATTCATCAATGAGTCAAATGGTCTTGTAAGCCTGAACATTGCAGTTGCTTGTGCAAAGTAGCTTGACACCAGTGTCCATTCATTGCTTAATATGGGGTTTCCTAGGTATGGAATAAAGACATGGAAGGTATGCACATATGGAAGGTTGTGTCTGAAAGGATGGACACACAGTATTCCTGTTTCAAAACCAGTTCATCTTTTCTGCAACAGTGCCTTTAAGGTTCAGTCACTTACAGTGACAGACAGTGAAGGCACCAGTTGTTCTGTGTATGAACTAGTAAAGAATGTGAAATGTTGAGTGGACTTCATCCAGAGAAGAAAAAGAACGATGCGCTAAACCCAGCCTATGTTTACAGAGTTTACTTTGCACAAAAACTGTGACTCACTTGCCTTACAAATACTTTTCATTGAGATCCTGAGCACCAGAAGTCTCACATGCATGGCACTGGAGCATGGGACTGAGGTCCCTGCATGCCCACTCAGTAGGCTGTTACACATTGGTAGGGCAGTAACTGCCTGGAGATACCAGGTTTTGTCCTGAAAGCAGGGTGATCAGCTTAGCAAGAAGCTCTTTACAAGTTGTAGGTAATTGTCTCTGGGCCTGGGCTGGACTGTAGTGCCCGGAAACTCATTGCATGTGTGCGCTCTGATGTATGGTGCAATACAGTCATGATGAAAAGCTGCTGTTTGAATGAATAAAATCTTTCACACTGTGCTTAGAGATAATTTCATCTATTACAGACACAGTCTGCTTATGATGTTCCTGATTATTCCTTCTGAATTTCTAAACTGATGTATTGCATTTCTTACTCATGGACATGACAGACAAGTTAGGTGTTACCTGGTGTATAGAGACCAAAGACCCTGACGAGCAGGAGACTTTAGGGATGGGGATTCTGTGCTGTCATCTGGGGTCCTGAACCTGGACACAGTCTGGCAGATCTGCAGCCCTGGTGCAGACAGAGAGCTGAGGAGAGAAAAAAGGGTGCTTTTGCTGTAGTACATACCTGGCATACATAAAATACCACAGAAATTATCATCTCCTGTGAAAGCATAGATGCTGACAGCCCGTACTAAAGAAAATGATGTACCTATCTGAGTAGATAACAGTAAATGCCTTGCAGAGAGCTGTACAGCTCCAGGTCTAAAGATACTGCAGCTGAAATAGAGGGATGAATGAGGTATGTTAATTGAGCAATAAATGAAATGTATGATTAAATGAAGAGGAAACCTTTCTAAGGTAGTCCCTCTTAATGTGTGTTACTTTGCATTATGCCTTTGGGCTTTTCTACACTAGAAAAATAAGCTGAAGTTCATGTTGGGTATGGTTAACTCTGACCTAAAGATGACTGCTTTGCTAGTATAGTTGTGCTACAATGTTTTATGCCTCAAATGAGCAGGTCAAGGGGTAGCCTTGACTCCCTGCAGACTCAGAGTGATCAGAGAAACTGTGTTTTGTACTACCTGTGCGTCTGCCTTACCCACTGCCTGCATGTGCCACCACAATCTGTCACACTGCAGCAGGCATCAGGCGCTTGAGTGAAGTACATGACTGTGAGCAAGAACAACAGCAGGTGGTTAATTCATGCTCCTGGGATTCCTCCCAGAAGAATTGGGGCATTGCTAGGAAATATGTAGGGAAATCCCCAGTCTGTTTCACCCTGCTGAAGGTCAGCAAAAGTCTGTGAAAATTGGCAGCTGTAAAGCTATTCACATATCCAGAATCTGCAGTGCTGAAGAACAGGGGATTGGCTGAGAACATTGTTTCACTTCTTGATGATGGTCTGATATCATAAATGTGGGGTTTTTTTGGCAGACAGTTGTCTTGTGGCTTTTGGAGTCCACCTTTGATTTCTTTCTGTCTCTGTAAAAGAATTTTTGCCATTTGTGGTTTAGACTCAATTAGGGTAATGCAACGCCCTTATATGGACCACTGACAGCATATCCTGTGCTCCCTAGTTTGGAAGGAATTTTTCTTCCTTCTGCTAGTGAGGTCCTCTGTAGCTCTTTGGATCGCGTGTGCTTCCCCATGCCTGAATGGGTAACTGCTGGGATCCCTGGAATATTGCTGGTATAAGTTCAGGGTGTCCTGCTCTTCTCTTATTAGCTACTTATAGGTATGTTTTACCTATTCCGAGTCCACCGTTTGCTATTTGCCTTAGTGCATGGGTAACACAGCGAATTCCAGCTGTTTCCTTACCGACATTTGGACACTGTAACTCATCTTATGTTTGGCATTTCTTGTTCTTCCTAAGTGTATGTGCTCACATGCTTCACAGGCACTCTATGATAAGACTGAGGAGGATTAAGGCAACTCAATCTGCAAATCCAGTTGTGATGCTGAGGAAGAGCCAAGCCAGATAAGCATAGCAGTCTCCATTGCTCTGTGATATGAGGCAGGCACCCTTTGTAGTAGGTTTAAAAACACATTGGTAGTGAGGTGGCAGGGCCACCGCTTCATGCAGATAAATACTCATATCTTGAAACTGTATGAAGACTTGTACATGATCTCTCTGCTTCACGAATCACAATTGTATTCACTCTGCCTTGACTCTGCTATGTTCCAGATCCCAGTATCCCTTCTAGCCTTGCAAGGTATGGACCCACTCCTAGCAGCTGGGCAGCCTGCGGGAGTTCAGAGCACCAAGATTGTGGTGATTGCTGGTGTGGTCGGTCGTGCAGTTTACTGAATTTCTTCTGACTGCTGTGCCTCAGATTTAAGCTGCACCAAGGTCAGTCGGGGGCCTCAGAGGGGTGGGAAGGGAGATCAGACTGAAGGCAGCAAAAATTATTTGGGAGCTGTCCTTTGAGTATATATGAGGACTTTAATTTACAGCCAGTAAGTGGAGCTAAAGCTCTGTGAGAGGTTATTCCTTTAAAAAACATATGGTTAAAAATTGCTGATGGAACTTTTTTCTCCCCATTTCCTTGTATTTATTTAGTCCTTTTGTTGCACATAAACAGTCACACTGCTGGGAGCTCATGGTGTGAGCTCTTAACTTTTCTATTTTATTCCTTGATTCACAGACAGAACACAGGATCTTTGCTGCACTGACTGTGTAGTTAGCTCTTTCCCATGTTATTTGTTTGCTTTGCAGTAGCTCTTCTCCTTGCTAATTTCATGCACAAATTTCCCCTGTCAGTTAACACAAAATAATTGCATTTGTGTGTACGTGAATAGTCAGGTTTGCAAGGGGACTTTTATATTCTTAACAATCTAATTAAATTAATTTCCTCAGTGGCAATATTGTGTCTGAACTTTTGAGGAAAGCTGTCCTTTGGCTACATTGTTATTGAGTATTGCAGTTCATGTACAACATCTAATGTTTGTATCTAGAGCTTTTAATTGCATCCCTTTAGTGCCGCTGCATTTTCTCCCATAATTAGAAATATTTTGCAATTGCACTTACTAGTCTCCATTTTTGCCTGGTCTGGATCACTTTATGCTTTTATTCATCTTGTCTCCTCTTTATAAATATTTGCCCCTCATTTGAAAGATTTAGGCAGGAATGTTCTTAGACCTATGTGTACCTTTAAGTATTGGATCTATGCAATAGATTCCAACGGGACTAGTTCTAAAACCAAAATTAGGAATGTGATTGAGTGCTTCCTTGGATCAAGGTCATTAATACTTCACCTTGACTTATATGACTAAGAACCCAGTTCAGCAGTGGACAGCCAGAAAGACTCAGGAAGTTCTGCGATGCTTATTTTTTCAAAATTCACTTGCAATAATACAAGTTCTTTGCTGAATAAGTGCAGACTTTTTTCTAAACTGGGCTATTGCTTGAAGCCATAAAATGTATTTTATGGAGCTCAGCTCAATCTCTACTGATTTTGACAAACTCTTATTTCACTACTGCCGTGGTTGGCCATTTAACTCGAGTTCTTGGCCTGTGTTCTGGGAAAACAATGATTGCATAACAGCCCAGATCTATCATGTGCTTTTGCAGCAATTAATGTCTGACATTAGCAGACCCATAGTCCATTTGATTTGGCTTTTAATTTGTTAAATCTGTGAAATGAGCACCTACTATTCTGCAAAGTTTCAGTGTGATCCATTAAGCATATTGTGGTGACATAGGATGGGAAGGAGAGGTCTGCGGAGTGTTAAAGAAGAGAATTTCTGGCAGTTCTTTTTTTCATTAAAGTTGACTAATTCACCATTTTTTGCAGACATTCTGGATCTTTTCTTCTGGGTCCCTTTCCACTGACAGTGGGGAAGATATTTCAAAATCCTTACACAAACACACACACGCTTGCATCCCTAAAATCTCTCTGATATGAACAAACATTTTTGGCATTAGAGTAACACTGGAGCAAGTACCACAGCTGTTTGAGATGTGAGGGGATGGAAAAGAGGACCGGCATTGCAGGGTGAATTTCTGCCAATGGCATTTTTACATGAGAATATTTTTCTGCCCATAAAAATGATGTATTAAATCAAGTGAGAACCTTCCTGTCCCTGCTGTGTGCTTCATCCACAGCTGTGCCTGTAGCAACACAGATAAAGGATGTGTAGGGGCATCTATTCCTTTGCCATTCACAGGAGAGGGTCCCACAGTGACAACTGGACAAGCTCAGTGGAGATGGAAGCAGTTTCAGGAGCACCTTGCCAGAGTCAACAGAAGAACAGAAATAGTTTTAGAAGGCCCTTGTTTAATGAGTCTAGCTGAAGAAATAGTCTTTCAGGACAACCAAGTAAAATCGTGAGGTATTTTAGAAACACTAACACAATAGTATTAAAAACATTAAGATCTGAAATTTTTGTAGGTAAATTAGAAAGCATAATTTTATTTTGAGAATTAAAATTCTTTCTTTATCATCCATTTCTGGAGACTGAGGTACCCTAAATGGTTTAGGGGTTAGTTTTCATGAAAAGATGGAACTATGTCAGGTATGAAACTCTTTGGAAGTTTGCTTTATTTTCTCAATAGAGGTTTAAATTCATGTCTATGCTTTTAATACTTTATGCCTTCCTGATATGCTTCATTTTCCCCTGGAAATTTCTAATACAAACACTGGCTGTGAACAATTGCTTTAAAATATGTTTTGACTTGTTCAGTACACCACTCAAGCCCTCAAACAAAACCTTTTTCCCTAGACCAGTTTTATCTTCTTGAAAATGACTGTGCATTTAAGCTTTTTCCAATGAGGAAAGATGATTGCGGCATCATCTGATTGCCACTTCCATCACAGTTTTGTGCAGTCAAAGCACTTGAAATACTCTGCCAGCTCTGGATTGGCACTTCTATTGCCTCTAACGGCTGTTTGGACAAGCATCAAAACCACTTCTTAAACTGCTGCTCCCACACCATGAACCTTTGTCCCTTTTCAGACTATTTCACCTAAATCCAAGAAAAGGGCTGATTGCTACAAAGCATGAGACAAGTGCAACATGTACTCGTAATGAGTGAGCATCTGTAGATCGTGGCAGGGAAAATGTCACAAGCCTCCAGTGACTGGAGTTCCTTCTGCCAAGATGTGACACTCACAGCCAAAGTCACTTGCTACCGCTTTCACAGGTGCTGAGCGTACACCGCATCATTTTCTCTCAGGCTGACCTTGGACACTAGCAGCCTAGGGCTGGAGAATTACAGTACCCTTGCATTCATCCAGTGAGGAAATAGTATGCAGCAGCAGAGTTAAGAAGCTGCTAGGATCTGGCAGAGCCTGGGCAGAAGAGCTGGCCGTAACATGAGGATTCTGAGGATGAGGCTTAGGGCATGAGGATTGCTAGCTCTCACCTGCAGCAGGCTGAAAGGAAGCTCAACATCTAGACCCACACTACTAGATGCAAAGAAGATGCTCATAATAAATTCCAATTTTGAACTAACAACCTCTCATTATTTTTAATGTGCTGTCAGTACAACACAAACCTCTTTACATGGCCAGGCAACATACTACCATTTTCCCCTATGGATAAATCTCCTGGACTCTGTTGCCCCAGTGAATGCAGAGGCATAATTATTGTGTGCTATTTCTGTTGTAAGAATTTGTAGTCTCCTAAGAGCCTATGCCATTTTCTGGTCGCTGCCCTGTGAACACACTGACACACCACAGAGGTGGCACAAATGAAAACATAGGGGATGGAGGACAGGAGGAACAGGAAGATCTGATCCTGCCCAGCAGCAGCATTCAGAGTTTGTACCCTCCAAGCTAAATTTTAAACATTTCAGTCAAACAGGGTTTTTACAACATTCTATCCTGTGCTTGAAGAGGCACCTCTTCAAGCAGGACAAGAGAATAATGATTTTTTGGATTCGGTCAAGGTCCTAAGGAGCAGATTGACATGCTTGAGGGATCATCAGTCTCCCAGGAGATCTGGCCTTGCCCCCACAAAAACCAGTGAGAACTTGCTTTTCAGCTCACATTCTCGGGTGGCATCTTTTGAGAAAAGCTTCACACAAAACAGAAATAACATTACGAGTGTAATTCCCCTAACCAAAACCTAGTAAATGTTGTATTAAGAAAGGTTATGTTTTTATACTAGCTCAGGGGTCTAAGTGGCACGCAGGCCCAAACTAGGGGATTTGCACACTGTGTTGTGTTTGCTCACCTTTTCCCTCTAGGCCATTACACCATCGGGCAGTATAAGTAGGACAGCTTGGGTAGTGGGGTCTTAGCCTGAGAAAGAAGCGTAGATATGACGAAACTTGCCCTTGAAACCATAGCTGTCCTTTTATGCCTCGCAGTGTGCGCTTTGATGATACAGCGGTGGTACCTTTTCATATGGAGCTTCATTCACAGCACAGCATGGGCCCTGCTTGTGGACTGAGTTAGCCTTACACAGGGTGTGAAATCATTTCATGTGAGATGCCTTTGTTGTGTGTCGGAGATGTTAAACAATGTGCAGCCAATAAGACAAGGAGTGTCAGGAAGAAAAGGAAATTCTTGCGAGTTGGCAGCTTCCTGACATATTACAGACATAGATGTTATGCTTGCTTCTCCATTTCTTTATCTGTTGTGAAAAAAAATCTTTGTAGGAGATTTCTATTAGGAAGTTGGCAAGTCATTTAAAGCTTTTTTTTTTTTTTAAACACAGCATGTGTGTATTTCTCATTTTCTGGGTGCCTAGCTTCTAGCTTATTTTGGCCTCAAGCCATTGAACATGTTGAGGATAGAGACCGAGACTAAGAACTTAATTTCACATCTTCTGGGAAGCTCATGTGCGGAGCTGAAGACTGGTAGGTGCATTTGCCATAACCCCTGTAGCTGAACTAATGCGCTGTAGCTTTCTTCACTAGCTGGATTTTCCTACGAAGCACTGTGAGAGTTTGCCATTGAAAGCTGAGGAACCCTCTTTATGCACAGCATTGACCAAATGGGCTTTTATATCAGTAGCCTTGGGTGCCTGCACCAGAACTGCCAACTCCATGGGCAGTGCACTCTGCCAGTTGGCCTAACTTGCTTGAATTCAACTTCAAGCACCTGTTTTTCATCCATGAGCTTTGGCTGAATGCAGAGAAAAAAAACAGAGCTGCCCTTCTGATTATCACTGACAATGGCTGATCTTTATATGTAGTCTAAACTCTCCTTGAAGCACTTGAGCAAATGAAGAAACATGATAGACACTTCCAAAAAGGTACTGCAATGCTCTTTAGAGCTATATCCTGCTTTTCTTTATCTTTGGAGAGAAGAGGAAGAAACCTGACAGCCCATTTCAGAGTGAGTGAAGGGGGGAGGAACTAATTTAAACAATATAGAGTATTTTTGCATTTAAGTGAAATTAAATGTGAATTACACATAGATACTTATGAATTACATGAAATATTTGCCACAGGCATGATTAAATTGCTCTGGCCAACTTTTCAGCCACCTAGTCAAATACACTTTAGCAAGAGGGCAAGTACCATCAAATTCTCCAGTCAGTTATTATTCCTATGCTTAATTTTTCTTCATCTCCAGGACTGAGCAGCTCTTTGTAGAGCAGGCAATGTGCCTTCTATAATTTTTGATACTGCCAGTGATAAGATGGGGTTTATTTGCATGATTTTTCACTTGAGATTTTGATCACAACCAGCAGCTGGGTGCTTCTCTGTGTATCATATTGTCACTCCAGGCTGCTCAGAGGCCAATATTTCAAGGCCATAAATGCTGATCCTACTCTAGTCTTTCCCTTATGAGCAGCTGAAGCATCTCTTTTGCTGTTAGTGAAACATAATCTGAGCTATTGGTTTTGATCATCAGGAACAGAAGCAGCTGGTACACAGAGAGCTCCTATGTTATCTACCCATGAAGTTGAAGTCAATATATTAAATTTACCTAAACTGGAAAGAGAAGTGGAGTCAAGATGCACAGTTGTTTTGATGTTTTGGGTTTTTTCCCCCTCTGAATTACTGTGGAGCGCAAAGGAAAAAAGCAGTGAAGGAAAGGGGTTTATTTGTGTAAGGAGCAAGGCAGTGGGCAATCCTCACTCTACTATCGTAAGAGCTCCCAGTTGAACTAAATGGTGCTGCTGTTGTGGCACCAAGTTTTATCTCAGCTTCTTCTTGGCTGTAACATGAAAGTGAGACTGGATCTGTCTATGAAGTTTTATGTTCTGCATTTGGCCACAACAGGTTGGTGCCTATTCCAGTGCTGCATCATGCAGGTGCTCACAGCTTTGACTTCTTAGTCCATCTCTGGTTTACAGATGAGCCTTAAATGTAGTAGTCAGCCTATTCAACTTTCTGCGTTTCTGTCAAAAATCTGGGAGCTTTAAGGTGCATTGTATTGGGGAAGGAAAAGGACACTAAATATTTAATACCGAAAAGTTAAATATTATCATAAAAGTAATTTAATATAAATGGCTTTCAGCAAATCCTTATCCATATTTCATGATTGAAATGGGTGTCTGGCTTCTAATGTTTGCATGCAATTAATTTTAATGGGTGCAGCACATTACTTCCAATCCTTTGTCCCTCAGAGACCCTGGCCCTATCAAAAAAAGAAAATAGCAGGACATCAAACGTCAGTGACACTGAGGGTGATGCCGTGCCCTGTGCATAAATCTGGAAATGACAAGTTAATAGGCTATTGATAGTTCCTGAGTGTATCGAGACTAATTATTCTATGTATCTGGGGGTAAACGAGAAATGGCAGGAACTCCATAAGGTAAAGATATCTAAAAATATGAATATGCGTTAGCAACACATAAAACTTCAATTTCTTGTGTCTTTGTAAAATGTGAGCTGAAGTCCCTTTAAATAGGGAGCAGCCTTTGCACTGATTTTACAGGATTTAAGAGAGGTCTTCAGTGAACTTTGTATGTGCATCAGGGATGTCATAACCAGTTTTGTTTGAGTGAGGTCAAAGAAAAGTTCTCTCATCCTCCAAACACCTTCATGCCCACTGAGAACTCCTGTGAAGGGCAGGGCTGCAAGATGAAGTAGACTGCGTGTTTTGTGAGTGGTTTAAGGTGTGGAAATTGATGGATGTTCACAAATGTCCCTCCAGACTGCATGAGGATGTGTAAGGTGTCTGATGACCTCTGAAGTAGTAGCAGAGATTTTTTAAAGCTAAACAAATATGCCTCAGACCATTAAACTGGACAGAAGAGACATCTGGCACGTTTGATTTCAGAAGGAATTTCTGAAATAGTAAAAGTGAAAAAAGTAGGTGGTGCAAAACACATTCTAACACTAAAACTGATTTCACTGTGGGCTTCTGGGGATGAAACTCTCCAGCTTTAATTAGCATCAAACTTAACTGTCTTCTATTTCAAACCTGAATATTAATTAGTGATGCCCTTGGGGTAATCAACCCTCGTGGAACTCTGAGAAAAATGAACTGATTAGTAGATTGACCTTGAGAGTTCCAATGGAAGATGACGAAAATACAGATTGTTCAACTGTGCTGTACTGTAAGCTTAACTTATCGTAAACTAGTGAACTGGGAAGCCCAAAGGAAGAAGAAGGAAAACTTAATGAGGAGGTTAGTTATAAAGGATGCCATTCACTTTTCCGCTTAAAAATGCAAACATCTTTTGCTTTGCATTCAAGCCATGAATGGAAGTTTAAGGGCTGGTTACCTGAAGTTGTTCAGTACTTAAATATCTATTTTATTTAACCAGCATTCATCATCTATTAGATCTGGCAGCTTGCACTTAGAACATCTTGAATTACTTTCAGAAGAATTTGACTTCAATTGTATGAAACACCAAAAAAATTCTCTGAAACACTTGTCAATCATTTCAAGTTTAATTTTTTGCTGCTTCCCAGCAAGCAGCTGATGTTTTCAGGAAACAGAACTTTTGGAAAAAATGGAGAGAGACCTAGAGAAGTATACCACCATATTTGGAGCCAGGAAAATCTGCCTCTAGTTCCCTCACTATGCTATGGATTCTTTGCTAAGTTCTTCTTCTGCCTTTGTCAATAGCTGTGCAATCCTGGACAAATAAAAATTGCCTTTTCTGAGTAGAAATGAAGAATAAAATCTCCATTGTCCGTGATACCTTGTGATCTGTTGATCTGGAATGCTCAGAATGCAAAGAAAAACTTCGCAAAATTTCTATCCCTTCTTAGCCTTTTGTATGCATTTTTGCTGCTTCTCCTTCCTAAAGCTTTTTTCTTATATAACAGCTTATCCTTGAATAACTGTTATGCCATTTCCAACTTTCTTGTCCTCCAAGTACATCTTACAAAATGGAACAGTTCCTCTGTCTTTGTTGTGCCTTTCAACATCCTGAAGCCTCAACTAAGAGTTCCACTGCATGGGCACGTGACACCAAGTTGCCATTCAAATATGCTTTTCAGTTTTGATTTCCCAAAAGTGATCAGAAGATGTGAAAGTGTCATTATTGCAAAGCTGCAGGTTTGTATTTCAAAGCACATTTGAAGCTAGATAAGCCGTAAAAAGTACTTTAGGCAATGAAAGAATCTCGGGCTTACACAGTAAAATAGAAAAGATAAGTAGTGATACGCTCTTGGCGCATAGTTAGGTGGTCTGGATTTTTGTTTTATTGTTATTGTGGGGTAAAAATCAGATAACATGACGATGTGCATTCCCTAATAGAAATTTCTAATACTGGACATATAGTGATACTGAAAGGTAGATAAGAGAATTCTAACCTCTGTAAAACTCATTGATGTCATCTTACCCCTAAGAACAAGTCAAATAAAAGACATCTATTTATAGTGCTTTGAGAAAATTTGATGCCAGTTGAAGGTGCTAGCTTTTCTTGATATCCTTGAAGACTCAGATTCTCAGTTTATCAGTTCAGGTACAGCAGAGCTCGAAGCAGTCAGAGGAAGCACCCTGCCAGGGTGCCTAAAAAGCCCCTGCTGAAGGAGATGGGCTATTCACGTCATGTAGCCTTTCAGAAGAAGAAATCTACAGTGTAAGTGCCACCAAAGGAATTGTCTCATGTCAGCTTGTTTTCATGATTCAATGAAAATATCATATATGTTCAGACTGAGGCTTGTTGACAGAACAGGAATGTCTGCTGCTGCATGAACCAGTAGAACACCAAGCCAAACCTCAGAGGCGATTACATGACGGTCAGATTGTGGGGCAGTACAAAGAACCTGGAATGGTTTTAGACAGGTGCAGGAGGTGGATCAGGAATCAGAAGCTAAGGTTAGTCAGGACTCTTCAATGTGTGTTTTGTTCTATCTCTCCTTGGACCTATTTCCTGGGACCTCAAATGTCAAGGTTTTTTCTGTAAGTGCTGCATCACAAAGAGCGATCTTAATGCAGCAAAGATTGCCCGGGTAATTGTAAATTAAGCTAAATGGACACCTCTGTTGCCATAGTTAAGTTATTTTTGGTACCTAAGGTAGTTTTTTTAAGCCAGCTAACATTTTGTATGCTACACTGAATTTTGCAGACTACAAATATCCCTGCCATATAGTTAGAACTAGATTTGGACTATCAGAATGTATTGATCATTCTGGGATGGTGATTTTAGTCCTTTGTACCACCAAATGTCTGCCAAATGTAAACTTGATGCTAGACCATTCCATTACATAGTGTTAGCAAGTCAGAAATAATCTAAATAAGCTGGGTGAGAGACTTGAATTAGCATTATATAGACTGAATTTTAATTTTTCTTTCCTTCTCAATGTTATACATCTTCCTCCTTTGCTTGTAAGTGTTTTGGGAGAGAAGATGCATTTTTTGTGTAACATGAATACAGGGATTCCAAACCCACTGGAACACCTCACAGAAGTGCTGAAGGTCTATTGGCTTATAAAGAAGCATAACACTTTCAGCCCCAGATGTCCTCACTGCTAAAGCTGACAGCACTCTGGGAGGGATGTGGTGCCTGGAGCATGGGAAGCAGCTGTGAAGAGATGAGTAGAACAGTGCAGCGTGGCTGTGGACTAAAAAGCCAAGTTTTGGAGGAGCACAGTTCTACTAATTGATTGACTAGAGCTTGTCTGAGTAAAATTTAAGGAAGAAATGCTTAGGAACTGCAGAGAAATGAGAAAATATTTAATTCTAGCTAACATTGTTGTGTCAACCAGGATTTTATAATTTATTAATTCAGAAATAGATCTGAGTTTTGCTAAACATCTGGAGGAAGCAAGGTGGAAGCCCAAATGACTTTCTCATAAAGTGCTGGTTGCTTTAATTCCTTCATGGTACAGGTCCAGATTACTACATACTATGGCAGTAGCTACTTTGAAATTCGCTTGTGGTTAGCTTTAGTTAAAATAAAACCATCTGTTTAAAGAATGCTGACAAGCATTTTCATTTACAATGTATTTATAAAATTTGGGCCCTGGTCTAAGAAGCATCAAAGATCAGAGGGCCTAGGAAATTCCGCAGCAGGTCCCCAGCAGCAGGCTGGGCTCAATCATGGGGCAGCAGGAGGGGCTCAGTGCCATCCTGCAATTAGTCTATTAGTGGTAGGGTCAGAGACTGCAGGCTTTTCCATGGAGACCTGTGGATCAACATTTCCTTCTGTGTCACCTAAGGCAGGATTGTAATTTCATACCAGCTGTTTTCATGGTCTGGAACTATCATTCTCTTGCTCTTAAAAGCCCTAGTCACTTTTAGGATACCGGATCTCTGCCTGGTCTCATCTTTCTAAAATTTCCTCTTCATCTAAAACTTTGACCCCTTTCCTTCAGGTTGTTGTGTTTTCATTTATTTGTTTGTTTGGTTAGGTTTTTTTGTTTTGTTTTTTTTAATTTTAGTTTTTAAATTTGTTTTATTTTTCCTCTGGGTGGAAGTAGGAGAGAGGAAGAAAAAAATCTACTTGTGATCAGAAGTGTTGTCAGTGCTGGCAAATGCTAATTTCTGATTACTCTGTTGGAAATTGTTTAATGCAGTGGTGGTATTCTATTTAAGACAGATGCATTAGGAAAAAAATATTTAGCCATCACTTTCCAACTGCAAGGAAAAGTCCTAATATGCAGCAAGGCTCCTGGCTTTAAAACAGAATTCAGGACAACACAGGCAGGCAGGCTGGCTGTTTCCACACTGTCTCCTGTCAGGTTAACAATTAGTTAATTGGTGTGCTAATTACAATGTTCATTAAGCAATCCCTGGTGGCAGGTTTACCCTTCCTATCCGTATCACTGAAACATTCTGAACAGGATTTCATGCACAAGTGGAGGTAATGGCACTTTCTGTCTCTCTTGCACACAGACCTATAGCATGGTAGCATGAGTGATATTCAACCTCCCATGTCATGTACTTCAGCTTCATCTGGGATTACTACCTGGCCTCATTTCAAATAGAAGAATGGCATTGTTCTGTTACAGAAATACTGCTCTGTTTTGGTTGTTAACTTCTACAGGCTTTGCCCAGTAGAATAAAGACGTTTGGTTTAATGAGGATGATACCATTAATAATGCATGGGGCTTACAAAGAAACTGTGATTTACATGGCCCGAGTACTGTACAAACAGTAATTCATAATAATTTGTTTCACCATAATCTTAGGAATAAAAGCCAGGAAGGATGCATTAGGCTCCATGTAACCGGTCCTTTCCATACTGCTTTCTGGGTGGCTGCAACTACTTGTTCAAAGCATATCACTCGAGTTCCAGGTTGTTGCAGGGGTACCCCACTGACTCCTTCTCCTCTTCCAGATACCAATTTACATTTCTGGAATTCTAGAAGTTATGGTGCACTCTTTTCTCATCTTCTCACCATGAAAGCAAACTACATCAGGCTTTTTCTCCAAGATTCTGCTTTGTACTTCTACCTAATCAATAACTTTGCTCATATTTCAAGTAAAAATCCCCTGCTTTCTCTATGCTTTTATCTTTTCTGGTCTTTTTTTCTCCTCTCTTCTGCTTTAACTTCAAGGTAATGCAGTACATTGGTTAGAAGCCCTGGCTGTAACAGCTAATGCGGATTGTATTTCTGACTGAGTTATTTTGAGATGAAAGAAAGAAAGAAGGTGTCCCTACCTCAGAGTCCCAGACCTTTGAAAGCTGCAATTCTCAGCTAAAAGCCACTGTGTACATACAGAGTACCATAATGCACAGCTCTTCTATATGGCTCTCTTGATATTTGATTGACTTTCTTGTTACTGTTAGCATGATTTGTTTAATTCTCTAGATGTTCTTCAGTCTGTAAAGCTTTTTGTGATACCTTAACATGAGTGAGGCTACATGAAGTTTATGATGACTATTCCAATAAAATTGTGGTAATGAACTATATGATCCAGCCTGTGGGACACAGACACTACTTTTCATTTCCTTTCTTATGCAGAGGAAAAGACCATGTGTGTTTTCCAAGTACTCTGTGCTCTCTTCTCTCTTTCTGAAGCCCATGTTACTTATCTCAGTGAAATATCCCTGCCATGATGGTGAACACTGTGCAGACAAATTTCTTTTTGAATACATTGCAGAAAGAATTTTTAACAGAGCTTCTCAGATGATGCCTAAAAGAAACTGTTTGAAAAGCTGTTCCATTTGAAGGCGTTATATAAATTCTCTGGCAAGTGTATCATATGAATGCTTATATAGATAATTTTGGAAGGGTAGCCAAAATGCAATCCTACCTAAAATTAGGATAATTAAAGCCTGAAGTCTCTTTTCTCTTTAATTCCTTACAGCACACTTACACAATGGTTTTGCTCTTTTTCTGGCTTTTATGGAAACTGCAGGAAAGCCCCTGAGAAAATCTCATCAGGACAAGATGCTAATTCCTGCCAGTTTTAATGTTTTCTTCATAAGGTGTTGACTAGAACAGTTAATTTAGGGTTTTAGTGTACTCCCTGGACCATTACAGAGAGCTCTACACATAAGATGCTGAAAATAGTTGCTGCATGGAATAAGTGCATGGCCTTGATGTGTGGTTCAGCTCTAAGGAACCGAACTGAGTTCAGCTGGTGAACAGTCCAGGCCCCACTTGGTGCTGAGCTCTGAACCATGTGAGGCACTAAAAGTTCACAGTGCGTTGACCTCCAGAGGAGGCTCTTGGGCTCTGCCCAGGACATCTTGTCTTGATGAAAGGACACTTTCTTTGCCAGTATTTCAAAGTCCTTCCCCCCACCACCCCCAGCAATTTTCCTTTTAAGTGTTTTTTCTTTTTTTTTTCCTTAGTGTTTCAGATGATCTTTCATTTCTCTTTTAGCAGATTTTTAATTATCCTGGTGCCATACTGAGATGAAGACTCTAGCTGGTTTTGAGTCACATCTGCAGATCATGTAGGTATAATCTCTATGGTAACTGACCCATGTTGGGTAGAAAAAAAAATGCTGAGAACTAAAGGTTAATTGCTGTTTTATTTATACATGCTTTGTGCAACTCCAATGTTGCAAATTAGGTATCCAATTAGAATAGGGTTATTAAGAGATGGAGAATCTTTTTTGTTTCTTGGATATCGGCAGAACTACTTGAAATACTTTAGAATTAGTGTAATTCTTTTTTATACAATCTTGTGCGGGGAGGGATTGTATCCTGGTCAACCCTTTTTTAAAAGGGGGAAGGAAAGTACTTGCTACTGTGGAGGGAAGCCTTTTTCTTCATGTAATAGAAAAGACCTACCTGTCCTTCTTCCCCTGTGCAGAACAAAATAGCTTTGTATGGTCACTGTTCTAGCAGGACACCTGGGGAAAAAAACACAAGGAAAAAGCAATTAACTAAAAAAATCAGCAGACATAATTTCTCTCATGTCACCCATGACAAGTTAATGCTATGTCCAAGGCTTTGGAAATTCTTTTGCTATTCAACGTGTACACACTGGTCTTCAAATGAAATAGCTCAGGTCTTTAAAAATGTGCTGTCAAAGTGTCTGGTTTCTCTTTCAGGGGATTTCCCAGATCCATTCAAGAAAGTAAAACAGTAATTCAATTTAAGAAATTAAAGACTTGCTGACTAGTTTTCTCTCCTTACAGTATTTTCTGTCTCCTTAAAATGTTTAAAAAGTACATGGGGGGTTAACTGTGTCACTGGAAAAAAACTTTGTCACTGAAAAAAAATACTATTTAAGAAAAAATTTCTTATTATTTTTCATGGTCAAATGTTATAGACTTCATTCCTAGAGACAGGTGCTTCTATGAGGAAATATTTATTCTGATTTACAGAAATACTGAGACAACAGGTAATTATGGATTACCAGATGAGACCGCCTAATAGGGATTATCATTTTAATTTCTCAAGTGTGTACTTTTGGGTTGTGCTGCTCATGAAAATATACTTTCTTTTATTCCAGTATGTCCATCTTGTTTATTAGGCTGTTTGAGACTGGTATTTTTGGCTTTCCATGTACCCAGTAAAACCTGCTTAGGAAACTTGTATCTTTTTTGCGCTTATACACACCAAAGTGACATTCATGGGGTAAACAATTTCTATCCTTCTACATGAGCATGGAAATTTCTAGCAACATTTCATTATTTTATTTATTCTGTAGGAAGAAAGGTTTCTGCATAACCTTTTTGCAATTAAAATTCTTCCAACAGTTCTTAACAAACTCCAGAGATCTCTCTCTTCTCATGGATCTTAGCAGAGTGAATTAATCTGAGTTCAAACAAAATTAGAGATGTAATTACTATAACCTTTAAGAGAATAATTATGTTCCTAACACAATCACCCATGTTTTGGGGACTGTATTGCAAAGACTTCTGGCCCCTGTTGCAGACTTATTCCTTTTCCTCATACTCCCTAATGGAATAGAAAAATCAGACTTTTGAGTCCCTTGAGTGAAAACCAATGACCTGTGGGGTGGGTTCATAGTGTAACATATGGTATTTCTGGCTCTGGTTTTGTTACTCTTTTGGGAATGGCTACTCAGAACCTATGAATGATATTTTGAGTGTAGGAAATCTGCTTAAATTGAATGAAGAAAAAGTTTCTAGGATGCTTATGTCTAATACTTCTCTAAACAGCAAAATATTTGCCATTTGTTTATGTCAGTAAAATGCGAAGTACTATAACACATCAGATACTTGGAAAATATTATCTTTCAAGATACATTTCTGTAAAATGTTTTGGAGATCTATATTTATTTCCTTTCTGTATTTCTAAATTAAATCTGCTCATCTGACAAACACAAAAAATGTTCTGCTTTAAAACTAAGTCCTAAATCTGTGAGGCTGCTGCTTGCCCACATGCTACTAACCAGAAAAACTCAACTTTTTGAGTAAAGCAATATTACTGATGATCTATGTGCTAGCTTCCTCACAAACCTGTAAGTCCTGTATGATTATAAAGAATAAACAGAAACAAATGGTTTCAGTCTGCAGAATCAGCAAAATGCTACATATCAATGTTAGAAAGGTAGAAATCTAATGGAAATGATAGCCAACTTAATTTGTATTTAGTGAATATTCATCATGGCATTTAAATAATGATGGAAAATATTCTCATTACAAAAATTTAAGTCTAAAAAATGCAAATGGAATAAATTTTAGCAGCACCTTTAAATCCTTTCTGTCTGTTTTTGATATCTCAGTATGCTGGTATCCAGCTGTTTAGTCAAACAAATATGTACAGGAAGACTAGCTGTGATTTTTAGAAACAGCGCAATCTTATCTATATGATTTTTAACAAACACATAAAATACATACGTATCTGCAATCAGAAGATATTACACGGGTAAAAGGCTTGGTTACTACATTACTAGGAGAAGATGCTACATCACAAGCAGTAATATAAATTTGATCACATAAGTATCAACCAGACAAATAATATGATACGAGACACATAGCTGACGTAGCTAGCAGGCGCCTAGTACCTATCCCTTGGGCACTCGGTGCTGTCTGATCCACCTGGCTGGAGAGTTATTGGGCTCCCTGAACTGAGGTCCACAAAGAATCTGGACTCTCCTGCAAGAGAAGCCTATATGGTTTCATAAACACTGAATGTGATTAGTTTTGGTCTGATCAACTGCTTCACTGGGTTAAAGAGATATACATTATTAAAAAGACTCACATCCACATTTACTGTCCTCCTAGGACCTATATGAAACCTGATAAAGTCAGAAGGAGTTTGATAGGTTACTCTGCTAATCAGACAACAGGTAAAAGCCTGTTTTGAGAACACCTGAAAGAGAATATCTAAACTTTTGAAGAAAAATGAAACTGCTTGATCAAATTCTGGTAGTAATTATTCAGGTAGCTACCACTCACTGCCTTGAGGAGTCATGTAATTTGTACATATAATTTAATGATTGCAGAACCTCATACCAAGATGAAGGCATTTCTGTAGCTGGATGCACCCTTGAAGATCTTTTGGGATGAAAGACATAATAAAAACTAAAGTTAAAAATGAAAATGTCCTGTAGGGCCACTGAAAAGAATGAAATTAAATGTCTTCTCAAAGGTAGACTTTCTTGAGTAAATTAGGTGATTTCACCTCTGTAACTTATCACTGTTAACTAAACACCCGCTGCTGCCCAGTTCTTCTATAAGGTGCGTATCAAGCTGACTACTTGCCTAATGGTCTGAACACAGATAAAAGAGAAAGGAGGGTTTTTCTGTACACATTGGCTGTTTCTGTCTTGTGGAGGAAATGTCTAGCATGTTTCGAATGTGACAGCTGCCTCCCACAAATTGATATCAACTGAGAAATGCTAAAGAAGTTAGGGGTAAGCCATATGAGCTTTTTCTACTTTATTAAGAGCTGCAGGGAAGAGCCTTAAAGTTATTGTAAAGATGAAAGGGAAGGGCATTATGTATCCTGGTCACAAAGTCTCTGAGGTGGTGGTTTATATTATTGAAGCGTTTTGTACAGAAACATAAATTCTCATCATTTGATAAAGAAAATTATTTTGTTGCTAGTGCACATCTTATAAAACAGAGTCAGGTACATACCTTCTAATTTACGTGGCTTGCAAATGAAGACAGGCCAGGATACTAAGGTAGAAGGTGTGTCTGTTTCCCTTTGTGCTTTCCTTCAGACTTGATGCTATGGCTCTGTTTTTATTTTATAATGAAATCCTTCTTTGCCCCCAAGTGTATCAGTAGTAATGCATTTCCATGGTCCTTTAAGGCTATGAACACAATAAGCATTTATTATGGTTTAAGACATGAAGTAGTAAAGTGTCAGGATGATGATGTATTGGAGGCAAGTGAGACTTGGGGACATCACAGGGCCATGAAATGATGGCTCCTGAAGTTTTCTTTAAGTTTATCAGAAAATCTTGCATGACTAAGAGATACCCAGTCCCACTGCTGAGAGCCTTAGAATATTACTTGCCTGAATCCTAGCCCAAGGGAAATCATACAATTGTTTACTGGACTTTTGAAAAATCTACAGTAATTACCATCTTGAATTATGGCCAGGATGGAGATTGACAGGTGAGTAAAGCCAATTATCTTGTGATCCTATAAACCGTGGTCCTAAGTTAGGCCCTTTGAGTTCTCCTGGACAGCAGCAGGCTGTGCCAGCATGTCTCTCTGCAATGGGATGCCCCTTAGAGCTTGCAAACTCTGTTTTGCAACACTCAGAACTACCCAAAAGCTGATGATGGGGCCTGGGCTGATACTCCCACTCCTTGAGGCTCAACCCTTAAATATTGAGAAATTCAAAGGCATTCAACAGGAGTACTTCTCTGAACTCGAGGGGAACTTTTAACAGGTATGCTTTTGTACATTTACATATGAATATCTTTGTGTCTGTGTGTGAATCAATTTAAACACCCTGTAGAAAGTATACCCTGTATGTTGATTTCTTGAGCTATAATCAAGTCACTATTGTAACTGTAGTAAATTCTATTGAATAATTTTGTAAATGTTAAATTAGTAAATAATTAAGTACTGCTAAATCCTTTAAATATTTCCATTGTCCAAGTCTGAGACTAATACTGGACCTAGCCACACCTGATCTCCAACAGGAGTTTAGAAAGCTATGGGGGTCTATTCTAAACTTGGTGTCTCAATGGGAGACATTATCCTTACCCTTTTGTATCCTTACCCCTTAGCATCCACAGTCTCTGTGAAAATCATTCAAAATTGACTGTAATGTTTTTTCTTTTTATGTTTCATCCATGTTGTAGCAATAGAGTGAACCTCAACATCAAACTTTGTGACATTATCTCAAATTTGTATTAAACCTGCTTTTGCTAATATCTTTGATGGTGATTCTCTAAGTGACCTAAACCACTTATTCATGAAAGTCATAATTTTCCCAATTCCTTTAATTTTCCTGCTCTGGATAACAAGAATATGCTGTGTGTTTCTGGCTGGGCTCATTTTGTTTACTGTCCCACCTTGTGACAGGATTCAGGATGAGAAGAATAATGTTCTACCTCTGTTGATTGATACTCTCAATTTCTTCAACTGTAGATCTTTGCCACATGCTGTCAATATGCAGCCTCACTGTAGTAGCAGAATTGCATACCAATATATAATATGAGAAAAATTCCTGAGGTTTTCAAGACCTGATCAAGCAATTTGATCCAATCCCATAGACAACCCTGTCCTGAGCAGTTGGTTGGACTAGAGAGCTCCAGAGGTCCCTTCCAACCTGAACTACCCTATCAGTCTATATTTCTGTGACAGCTTCGCAATTTACAGGAGTTTGTAAGCTTTTCTTCAGAAACTATCCGCATGTATGCCTAAGTCTGAAGTAAATGTGAGGTACTTGGAAGTTGTTTACCCTTTGGTGTGTTACTGTCTGTATCACAACCTGTCATGTGCCAACTGCTTCATTTGCTTACGTCCTTTAGTGTAAAATTGGGCAGAATGGCTAAGGCAAATTCTGGAAACAGGGACAAAAAAGCATACATTTTTAGAACGTGGCATTTGCAACAGGAAACGTCACTGCAATCACAAAGAAAAGTTGAAGGAGGTTTCACTGATAGCTGTGTGAGTTCAACAATGTCTGTTTGATGGGCAATCACTGGCAGTGAAAATATAGCCTACCAGGAGGTATGAGTGACAGCCCTTGTTTCACAGTGAAACCTCAGGGAAAGACTTGTGCTTGGGCCTGGACTACAGTTGATGGCATAAGATGAAGGACCTTTTGGAAGAGGCTTTGTCTTCATAATTTTCTCATATAATATGACTCACTTTGCTTAACTTTGGTGCTGGGTAACCCCAAACATTTCTTAGTTTGGCGGGGGCTGACACAGCACTTGGTGCCCTGATCAGACTTCTTTTCAAGGAAGATGGAGAAGGGACTGGTACAGACACGGGTGATTTACTTATCACAAGGTGCTGTAGTCACTTGCATAAATACAACCACATAAGCATTTGTCTGGCAATAAAACACTCTCTGCTGCAAGTGCACAGGTTGGTAGTGGCAGCTCTGGGTAGTTCAGCCATTTTGTAATTTATTAAGAGTTTTCATAGCAGGCATTTTAAAATACTTGTCTGTTCATCACTGTGAAGTATTTACAGTGACATTTTCATGTGAAAATCATTCTTGATCCATTCACTAATATTTACGGTCCCTTTGATTTTTAAGTCAAATACAAAATTATTTTTTCTTTAGGGAACCAAGTGTGAAAGTCAGACATCTCCCTACATCCTTCCCCTGCAGAGCTGGGCACAGGTGTAAACAGAGCCATAAACTAAGAAGGTTATAACTGTGTGCTTTGCTTGACTGGATAAACCTGGTACACTGTGGTCCTAATCCATGCCTGTAGCTCTTAAAAACTGTGGAGACAGAAATAAATGGCGGTTTGTTTAATAACAATGATATTGCTGCTAATAGAGATAATAATGATAATGGTGGTGATTATAACAGCAACACCAACAACAGTAGTAGCAATAATAATAATAATTATAGTAATGCTTGTTTATTTGTATGTATTTTACAAATGCCTTCTACTTAGCTGCAGCTCAAATCAGCAAGTCAAGGCTCAAGGAATGAAATCCATTAGCTATGTCGTAAACAGACTTTGGCTGGCAGAATGTTCCAGGCAGGGAAGATCAGCCTGCTCAGGAATGAAATGGGGATGTGAGATGCTAGTTTTTTTGATTTTTTTTTTTTTAAATTGCAGATAGCCAGATATTTTTTCTTCACCAATTGGCTTTTAGGGCTTTTTATTGTTCAGCTGTTTTGGTTTTTTTTTTGAGGAGGAGTCTTGATAGACATAATTCAGTTGGTGAACTGCTTAGGTTGCTCATAACAACCATTCCTCAGAGTAATCACTACAGGGAGCTCACAATTTCCTTTGCCTGGTCGGCTGAGTTATTTGATGTGGTTTGTATTTTCTATGAGTTTTCTAGAGCAATAAATCTTTATGCATCTGCAGCTTTTCACAAATTTTCATTTATGAAAAATTTCCTATATTTGGAAAACTATAATCTTCTAACAAAGCAACCAAATACAGCTGTTCAATTCTTCACAAAAGTGAATTTGAAAAGACAATGGGAACAACTCACTTGTCCTCACAGCTCACTTAGGTTTGCATTTGCAGGGCTGAACATGTGGTGAGAGGACTGTCACAGAAAAGGGACAGAAAAATCATGGAGAGATGCTCTGTAAGGGTCTCACAAGAGGCACATGTACCAGGAGGGACTGAGGCTCACAGAGAGCTGAATATGTGCTTTGATGGTACAGGAAGATGTTACCTACACTGTGATTCCCTCTTGTGGCATGGCCTCATCTGGTCCCTAGTGTGCACTGCAGCTCTCCAGCTCACTCGTGGGCCCCTGTTTCCAGGCAGGGAAACTCACAAATGGGAAGTCTCTTCAGTGTACTCAAACAAGACCCACTGTCTGCATACAGAGACCATACAGCAGCCTATTCTAAAATGCCAGTGCAACCATTAGGATGAAAATAACAATGGAGTAGAGCAGAAGGCTACAGAAACATCTGGAATCTAGGGACATAACACACTTTTTGTCCAAATACACAGAAGTGGCCAGCTATAAAGTGCTACAGCAACCTCAGCTACAACACAGCCACAAAAAGAGCCAGTCGAGGTACCAATACCATGCTGAGTGTACCCATGACAGCTAAAGAGAGGTTCAGTGCTGGAAGGGGGAACATCATAATTATAAGCATGTGGGAGACAGCGTGACAAATGACAGAAGAGTTTTGGCAGTGGTAGTTGAATATCCAGTATGGGCAGTGGTAGCATTAATGTGCCTTCCATTACCTTTGCACTAAATGTGCAGGGCTTGTCACTTTCTGGCCATAAAGTTAATTCTGTATTTACAGAAACAGATGGATAGATAAGCTTCCAGCTGCAGAGCATGCATCTAGGGGGAAATATGGAAGGCATGTAAATTCATATACAGATCAAATAAGACTACATTACATTTTTAATCATAGAACCCTTTGGATTACAAGGTAGATCTCATGGGTCTGTTCCCATACACAAGAACACTTGATTTGAAGCTTTATTATTATCCTTGAGTATAGATATTTTCCTGAAGAATCTTCATTACAGTTTTCATAATAAGGGCAAATATTGGTGCCAACCAGATTTCAAGACATTCTGCACTAAAAGAGGTTGAACTAGGACACCCTTCAGCTTCACTTGGGCTTCTATCCATCATGTTTTCTTCCTATACACAGAGTTCTGATTTAAGTGGAGACTACAGAGCTGAGGCAGCATCATGAAGCATGTGAGCATGTGCTATTGCTCTTTACAGATAGAAGAGTAACCTTGGTATAACCTATAGTCCCAGGTAAACCTGTGCCAGGCAAAATGCAACATGGATGCTTCAAAAGAAGGGGATATTTATTCACTCATTGAGCCATGAACAATGTATCTCCGGATTTCTGTTTTGGCCCCCATTATTCCCTAGTCTCACCTTTGTGGTAGTGGCAGAGCCTCAGCTTTGTATGTGATACAATGCAATATTCACATTTGTGATGTGTTTATTTGTAGCAGTGTGCTATCAAGATACAAAGATATAACACTGACTTGTTACCCTGACATGACTGTATCTGAGTGGAGTGGCATTTGTCACTCAAGGTGGACAAATCCAGATGAGCCATGACGTCTCCGTTGCTTGCTTTATTCTCTGCTGCAAGCTCCTTCATTGGTTCCCCTATCAAACACCTTTGCCTTTGCTCATGAGAGTTGTGTGCATAAGGAAGCACCTGCTCTCCTCTCTCACCATTTCAAATTAGCTTTTATGCAATACCACTCTTTCCATTGCCCTGAAATCTCATAGAGAAACCCTCTACTGTTTTTCTTAGTGAGTGCCTTGTTTTATTATGAGGCTAACAGAGAATCTAATAGGACAAATTCAAAACTAAACAAACAGATCAATGAGAAAGAGTTTTAGCATTTTCACAGTGAAGTGCAAGTCAGGTCTGTCAGAGACCGAAGCATAACTGTTATGTTGGATTGGTGCATACTTGGACAAATCAACACCTAGAAGAAATCCCTTGTTTTCTGAACTTTTCTTTTTTTTTTTTCCTTGAACCATAATAAATACAAATCCTAATATTTGGATCATAGGGGGACAGCTGCATTTGTACGATTGCATCTGCTAAAGAATTTAGCTCATTTTTAAACATAAGGGTTGTTTTAGAACATATCAGCTCAATGTGTTGTAAATCTAGTACTGTGATATGAATATTATATATATATGTACACGCACATGCAGCCATTGGGGCTAGGTCCTCCTCGTCTGCCTCCACATTTCCAATTCAGTTTATCTGAGCTAGAAAACAACTCTAGTGGAGGTAACTTTCTGGTTTTCCATTGAATTTGGAGATCTCTTTACACTGACTCTGTAACTTTATCTCCCTGAGACAGCATATTTTATAAAAAGGATTGTGCACGTGTTAAAAATACATCTCCTTCATTGCAACAGTTCTAGGCAGCATGTGAGGTTTGAGAGGAACAGACCATTCCTTCTGCCTGGCTCTCGTTTCAGGCTGCCTCTGGTAAGAATTGATTCACTAAAGTGTATGATGACTGAGATGGCAGCATCAGTAAACTGCTTGTATGCAATGTGTTAACAGGCTTAGAATGTAAGGTCTGCATATGCCCAGTACTTTTCATCCTGTTCCAGTTAAAGTGTGTATAAAAATGTGAAGCAACTCACTAGTTTTAAATCACTTCGCATGGTCAAGGCCTAAAATAACTAGTTGTCTTTATACAGAATGCCCTGCACAATGATTCATGATACATACGGGAATAAGGATTTCTTTCTTATGCTTCAATTTTTACAGGGAATAAAGTTGCATAATTGAGTCTGGGTGGCTTAAACACAGTGCAATAAAAGAGAACATTCCTCCTCATTATTGCTTTTAGCTTCATCTAAGACTAATAGCATTTAAGTGTGTTATTATATTATGATTGTTTGGTACCATCTGAAATTATTTTTATGGGCACTCACATCTCTTAATGTAAAGCAAAATTGTAAAATGCTTATTCAGTTCATCTTTTGAATCAAGAACTGAATGTGCACAGAGACTGAATTTTCTTCCAGTGTCTCAAGTAAGACCTGCTATGAACTGAAGGTGATAGTATGTGAAGGAATCTTGTTTTGCTGCTGATACAACTTAGAGGCTTTCTGCTTGGATGCCGGTAATGTGCATTTTAGTTTTTTTAGATACAGAAATCCAGTTTCAGAAGACTTTTTTTGTTTGTTTGTACAGTCCTTGGATACCTGCAATGACACTAAATGGCTCATAAAATAAAGGGACTTTTAGACAATTGTAGGTGATGATAGGGGAGATTTTGGGTTCCCTTTCTAGCTGAACAGGTAATTTCATTTCAGTGCAGCCTATGGTGATAATCAGTATTTGCTCATGAGATTTTCCCTCCCGCTTTTTTCTCACACATGGTGTCTCATTTATACAGAAATGTTTTGATTTTTTTGAAAATCAGATGAACATCACATAGAACATGAATCTATGTTTCCCTATCTGAACGTTCATGACTCGAATACTTCTTAAATTGTGCTGAGCCAAGTGTAGCCAGAGTCTGATGAGTAGAACCATATGAACAATGCTTCCATCAGCCACTTGAAGCAAAGCCCATGAATAATTCAGCACAGGAGAGTGCCTGGCTCTTCTCTGGTAGCTTCACAATAGGTCACAAGTGACTAAGCTCAGAAGAGGATGTGTCCTCAGTATAATTAGTCTTTCTTTAACACTACTGAATTAGCACTTCTGTTTTATTGTACCCTGAAGGTAAAATGGTTATTAGGTTACAGAACAAGCACATTATTGCCAAATGCCTTGGGCAGATTACTCAAGAGCTTGATTATCACTTTGTTAACTACACCTTATGTCATCAGAAAATATTAAGCTTGCAAAATCGGTAAAAATACAAATGCTATTGTAAAAATTTAAAAGGAGGCTACAGGGGTGAGAAAGAAAAGTAGCATTAAGCAGTTGTCTAAGTTTGATGTGCGTTATTTGACATAATACATCAGCCATTGTTCCCTATGTCATGGTTGTTCAAATTGCTTATGAAAGATTTCTTTTTTATTATGAGATGGTTAAAAAAATACAATTTGAACATTTAGCTTGAATATAATTTGAAAAAATTGTGAACCTCCCTGCCATTCTGAGGCTCGTTGCTGTTGCAAAGAGGTCCTTTCAATTGCACTAAGTTTGTTTACAGAAACCCAAGGTGAGGCAACCAGGGGATTATTTTCCTGGACCAATTTCATAGCTAAATTGCCCTCTCTAACCTGGCTTAGAAATTTTGGAAGGAGCTCTTGCTGCCTGATTAGTTCTTCCTGATTGTACCTTCCAGGCACAGGGCCCTGAAGAGCAGTGCCTTGGCTGGCATCATTACGTGCAGGCTTTCAGGAGCCTTCCAGGAGCTCCATCATAAGGAGCCTTATGATGCTGTCCCAGAGGATTATTTTACAAGTGGTTTTACTGACCTGATATAGTGCAGGTACCTCAGCAGGTGTGTCAGGGTAACTTAGTGGCTCAATGGGATGCTGGGCTAAGGAGGAGAATGAGCAGCAGCTCTTGGAAGTGCAATAGCAGCCAAAGTTATTACCTTGGGAAATTAGAGTCTATGTCACTTTGGCACATAGATTTTTGGCCCAAACACTCACAAGTATCTCTCCTGAGCATTTAAGCCTGCTTGCAATTTCCTCTGAGCCAGTCTTATAACACACTCCCTGTCTTCTTCCTCTTTCACCAGTTGGAAGGGGGTGACTAGAGTCCTGATGTGGGATGGAGATGTGACAGACTGACCCAGGTGCAAAAGCGGAGGGATGGAGCCGGAGGACAGCTCAGCACCAGCCTGTCACAGATGGATGGACTCATCTGTTTGGATGACTGCAGTAGCAGGTTCAGTGGCAGGTGCCTGTCTGATGCTTTTTCTTTGGTTGCGCTACACATGTAACTTCAATCAGAGTGAAAAAGTACTAAAAACTGATGAGCAAAAGTGAAATATTCTGTTAATTTTTAGAATCATCAAGAGTAGGCAACCTCACTTCTGCTGTTGTACTGCACCTTCGTGAAGGTGTATGGATGTATTTAACAGGTGTGTATTTTAATATAAATTGTATATACAAGTATAAATCACAGAAAAAAGACACAGGGGGTATATTAAGTCACAAGTTAAGGATTCAGCAGAAAACAATTTCCTACAATCATTTTATGTTGGAAATAAATAACACTTAAACTTTTAGAGGTACATAAGTAACTTCTCAAAACTCAAGGATTCAGAAATAGAATATGGGAATAAAACATGTTGGGAAGGATCTCAGGACCAAAATTACTAATAGCTGTATTGCACATTTTACGACATGCAGCCATCAATTACCACAAAGAAGGGAGTTATTTTGTGACATTTTAGAGCTCTAAATACACTGAAACATCCACCTAAAATATTGAGAATCTCAGAATAAATGCAAAGATTTTAAACACACTTTGGGGTCCTCCTTCATTTTCTGTGGGGTTTTTTTTAACAGACATCAGCTTTCAATCAGAGGGCCTTAGAAGAGGCTTGCTGTTGTTGAAATCAATAAATTGGTAAGGAATGAGTAGCGTAAGGCTGAATAAATAGCAACCCGGTAGGGGAGTGATTAGGGAGAGCTTTATAACAATGCAAAAGGCAAATTCTCCACATTGCAGATAGATCAGACCTTACACATATGTCAGACATATAACCTAGAGTATATTGAAACAATGTCCTTGTTCCCTTGAACAAGGTTTTTAACTGGGCTTAATTGGTATTATGTAATTTTTGTTAGTGTGTCTAAAAAAGCTGTTTTTAGTTTCTCTAACCAGATCAGCCGCCATTCCAGGTAACCCTTCCCAGTTTATACACCGGGCGTGATGTTCTGTGGTGTGGAATATTCCTTTGGTCAGTTTGGGTTACCTGTCCCAGCTGTGCTCCGTCAGAGTTTCTTTTATGGACTTCCTCACTGGCAGAGCACGAGACAAGGAAAAAAGTCTATGCCTTAGGAAAAACATGACTTAGCAAAAACTAAGTCATCAGTGTGTTACCAACCCCTTCTCATTCCAAATGCAAAACACCGCACTGTAACAGCTACTGAGAAGAAATTAACTCTACCCTGAATGAAACCAGGATAGAAGTTAAAGTGCTGCTCTTTCCCTGCAATCAAACTTTTTTTGCCCCTCAGTATGCAAAAGCTTCTGCTTATAGGAAAAGATGACTTGAACCCCTTTTGGATATTTGTTTGACAGCTCAGTGTGAAAGGTACTCTGCTAACCATCTGATAGGCAAAGGTGATGGCAGTGTTGCATTTTCTCTCCCTCCTGTAGCTGGGAGTTAATGACCTGCAAAGATTTATGAATAGAATTGTATTAAAGTGACCTAGTCAAGTCAAGCACTGAAGGAAGGTAAGGCTGGGGGAGGGTTGTGTTTGGATTTTGGGATCTTGTTTTATATGATATTCTGCCATATTCCATAGTAACAAAGTGTAAGGGAGATGCTCCCTATGGTTCTTTTTCTTAGCATGATGTAATTTTCTGTTTGTGAAATCAGGAACCCAGAGCCCAGGAAAAATTAATGGAAAATCCCAACATAAAAACAAATTAAAGATAAAGATGATTAATTTGAATGAAGCTGCTATGAAGTAAAATCTATCAAACAGTCAAATTTTTATATTCATTAGTTTGCATCACATCAACAAAAATCTTGTGGGAAAAAGTGTAAGGATTACAGCTGTCACCATGCCAGCAGCCTCCATGCTGAGGCTTTCCACCAAAGGGCTGTTGGAAGGGGGAGGACCCTGGCCCCACTCTCTTAAGTCAGCCTGGGATTAAACAAAAGGTGTTATGAAAAAATAATTGGATGCAACTTGGGTGGCGTTAGGCAGTGTAATTTCCAGTATTAACTGAGTTTCCATACCGTGTCCAATAAACTTTTAGCTGTCTGAAGCGTGGCAAATTTGTGGATGCAGCAGGTTTTCTCTTTGTATAGCACTACTATTTAACAGAAATCAGGGTGTAGAGCATCACATCTATGTTCTATCTGATCTCTCTAGGGCTGCAAAACCTTCTGGCTGTGGACAGTAACTAAAGGTGATGTCGAAGCCAAGAATAGATTTGGATGTGGCAAATGATAACAAATTAGACAGAATCCATGCTCAATAACTTATTTCCCTCTTGAAACATGTTGAAAGATGTGCAGATAAAATGTCAAGGTTAAATTAACCGTGGATTAGTAATGGATATGGCTCAAAACCAAAAAATACATTTTGGGTAGGTGTCCAGATAATCAGAATCTGACTGACATAAAAACAGGTCTTAACATAATTTCAGATTGAGACTGAAAGAGAGATATTTCTCTTTAATCCCTTAAACTTCCTGAACAGAACAAGGATCTTGCAAACAGGTTAATATGTTAACAAAGATAAGTTGCACAATACTAGTTGTAGGTTTCCATGGCAATACACACTGAAGCTCTGTGATTTACCAACACTGAAGCTGACAATAGTGAGACAAAGAGAAACCTGTCTTTCTCATTGTAACAGCTACTGAAAAAAAAAAGAGAATTCCTTGCTAACCATATGCAGTGCAAGTTTTTCTTTACAGACAGTACAGTTTTTGTACAGTACAGTACCTTTGCTGCAAAGGTTACATGTTTCTGGATACCATCCAGGATGGCATATTTTCAAATTTTCTTAGAATCCTTGGGAAATGCTTATATTATTGTGAATGGCTAAACTCTATAATCTACATATAATTTTAAAGCATGTGATCACTATTTACTTAGTGGTAACATAAGGTTTCCTAGGGCAGGAATTCAAGTTTCCATTTATGATCCCAGGTTTGTAAGGAACATACATATCTAAAAATTCATTATTTCTTTATTGATTAAGATTACGGTTGAATTTATTCTTTTACATGGTGGTTAATGAAAATAGAAAAGAAGACAGAAGAAAGAAAGCAAGAATATTCAATTTGGCTATCTAAGGTCTAGATGAAGGTCAATGAAATTTTGGTGTTTTTTGGAGATATCTGAAAGTCAGGAAATGCAGCTGATGTAAATCAGCAGAATAAATTCTCACAGAGTTTTCACAGAACTCTGAGTTGTAAGAAGATGTGCAATTCTTCCATAATTTTTACTACTTTGACCTTGAAGTGAAATTAAACTTCCCTGTGAGCTGTCTTCAAAATCCTGGATTTGGCAAAATCACAAAGCCATTCTTTCTTGCTGTGATTTCACATTGCTTCTTCTCTTCAGCAAAAAATCAACAGAGCAAAACAGATTGAATATAAGAAAAAATAAAACTACATGATGCTTAACCAGACTTACTTAGCAATCATATTCTGAGTGAAAATTCTGCTTGGTTGACTGGATTTTAAGTTATCCATGTTTTCTGTTTTCTGATGTCTCCCTATTCCACAGCAGTGGCATTATTTTTTTATATTATTTATGGATTAAATATTGCAACCTGAATTCAGTTTTGTTGCCTCTAAGCTAAAAGTCTGTTTCAGCTGGTGCATGGCATGGTTATTAGAGAACACAAAATAACAGTATTCAAAATATTATTTTTTGCTATAAATACCTTGGTTTCTACGTATTAAAATTATATGAAGGGCTGTAAAGTATCCAGATTTCTACAGATTAAAACCATATAAAAGTGGATATTATTATTGTTTTTGTAATTATTGTAATTATAATTTTTTTTTCTAGAAAGTGATTATACAGCTCTGGACCAGTCTTAAAACCAACATAATCCACCAGGTATTTAACAGTTGATTAATTCGCAAGTGATTCTGGGTTGTGTTATTAGACATTTTTCATGTGGCCTAGGTCAGGTCTGATGGGCAAAAGCCTTAATGGGCAAAAGATCAGATTCACTCCTGAATTCAGTGAAAGAGCTCCCAATCCAAAGGAAGAACCAATGGATAGCTGGCTGTGAGTGTTGCCAGGATGGTATTTCATTCTGAAGTAAAAGCTGTCAGCTGTCATCATGTTGATGCCTTCTCTGTAGTGTTTGCTTAGTATTAGAATATCAGGTTTTAGCCACTTACTGATTTCAGTGCAATGATAGGACATATAAACTATTTTGTCTTGCATGATATTTTGAGCTTCCTGTTTTAGAGAGGAATACAATACTGAGGCTGATACATAATCTGTAATGACTGGGTATTAACTTATTACGAGAACAAATTACAGTTATTAACAAATGGCTAACTTAAGCTGCAACTAATCATAGAACCATAGAATATCCTGAGTTGGAAAGACCCACAAGGATCATCAAAATCCAACTCTTGTCCCTGCACAGGACAGTCCCAAGAGTTGCACCAAGTGCCTGAGAGTGTTGTCCAAACTCTTCTTGAATTCTGTCAGGTTTGGGGCTGTGACCACTTCCCTGGGGAGCCTGTTCTAGTGCCCAGCCACCCTCTGGGTGAAAAACATTTGCCTGATATCCAACCTAAACCTCCCCTGACTCAGTTTCATTCTGTATTCTTGAGTCCTGCCACCGGTCATGAGAGTGAAGAGGTTGGTACTGCCAACTCTGCTTCCCCTTGGGAGGAGGCTGTAGACTGCAATGTCTCCCCTCAGTCTCCTCTTCTCCAGGCTGAACCAGCCAAGTGACCTTCGTCACTCCTCAGCATCTTGTTCTCCAGTCTGTCCACACATCCAGGGTGGTCCCAATAGAGCTGTAGAATCTGGCACTTGTCTTTTTTAAACTTCTTATGAGGAAGATGAGGAAAACTGGCCCTGGAATGGACCCCTGAAGAACCCCATTGGTGACTGGTCACCAGCCTGATATAAAGCCATTTATTATAACCCTTTGCACCCAACACATGAGCCAATTGCTCACCCATTGCAAGATGTGTCTACCTATTTTTTTCTAATGTTTACCTAATATTTGGAATGTCATTGTATCTTTTAGTTTCTCTCATATGCTTACAATTATAATAATTCTTCTGCATCCTGTGCAAGTTTACTCAGGACAACTAGAGAACTCTGCTTGAAACATTCATGCTTTTTATGAAATGTGGTCATATGTATTTCTAGGTTTGGACTGTTAAAGTAGAATCCTTCTCAAATAATTCTTTTATTAAAAATATGAACATGAGGATACAATTTTCAGATTCAGGCTGACATGCACAAATATTTTACTTAGGTTTTATGACTGAAAATGTTTCTGATATTTGTTGTAGAAAATTGCAGGCTTAGAAAATAGCATTTTCTAGAAAGAAAAGTATTCTGCTAAATATTTCACCACCTGCCTCATGATGGTTAACTTACAGGCAATAGATTATATTTTTAAATAGATAATATGATTAGACGTTGCTGTAGAAAATGAGCATTTTTTCATGTCAAATAGAATAGGTTTTCACTGATACAGTCTTGTGAAATGGTTATTTCTGCAGTACTTTTTCTATTTTTTGGTCAGAAAGAAAAAAAGAGGAAAAAGCCTGCCTGGCTTGCCCCAGATTGTTTATATTCTTGAGTGACAAAGTAAAATGACATCTGGCAGGAATTATCAGAAAACCAGGCAAATCCTGTGCCTCAGAAATGTGTAATTTATGTGGGGGAGCCATGAGTGAGGGGTCTGTGTGCAGTATGAGCTTTCAGAGGAAATATACAATGAAAAACCAGGCTGCTTGCATTCATTAAAGAGCTCATACTGCTTTTCACAGGACAGAAATTCCTTCTCTGAGCTGTAGTGTTCATCAAACACTGTATCTTAATTATCAAACTACTGGAAGATGATCTTATTACCATCTGCTAATGAGCATGCCCTCCTACACTGACACAGCAGACACCTGTTATAGGTATTTCTGTTACAGGTTACTGTTAAATATTGTTAAACAGTCACCATGTTGCACTCCTATAAATACATATTTTGCAAGATGTTTAAATTCTAGTGGCATTCCATGAGAAAGAAAAGTTATTTGACTTAATTTTTCTGATGGGAAGAAAGCAGTAAAATGTTTGTCAGTGGGCTAAAAATTAACTACAATTAAAATATGGATAGGGAGAATATTTATGGGTGTTTTCAACTGAACAAAAAAAAATTGAAAGCTATCCACAACCCTTTGCACTCCAGCACGTAAGTGAACTACTACCTGTTGGGGTTGTGATGAAAATTGCTTCAGAGGTATCTCATTTCAAAAGTGTCTAACAGTTGTTAAGAACTTGAGTTCTTACATTTGCCCTGTCATAAGTTTTTCAGGTTTATACTATCTTCCCTGTGTCTACTATAAAATTTTTCTTGCCTCATGCAAATATGCATGTGCGAATAGCACACAGTTGCTCAAGAGAGGTGCTAAGAGTTACTTATGCAAAATGCAAAGGCATTTTGTTATTTTTAATACTATTATTCTGATGGGAAAAAAGCAGCAAAATATTTGTAAGCAGGCCAACTGTTTTCTATTATTAAAACATGACTTATGAGAGAAAATGGCTTGTAAAGCTATTGAAAAGATTTCTTCAAGCATCTGAAGACTGAGTATGGTACTGAACTCACATTATTGGCAAAATAGCTTTCACTGTGGTCTGCTTTATACTTACTTATGTATACTTAAGTATTTTGGATGAAAGGACTTCAAAATCCTTAGTATTCTGTTCCTGTATCCATGAAAGTCAATAATAAATTTCCTTTAGCTTCAGTTGCATAGAAACAGGATCTGACAGGTTAAATCTTGTAATTTCTCATCAAAATACAGCAGGTCTTCATCATTAAGTCTGTTTTTCACAGTGGGACAAGCTTCAATAACAAACCGTCAAGAAAGGAGAGGGGACATGGATATAAACAAATCCAAGGATTCTTAGCTCTTTCCCTCAGCTCTGAACATTAGGCTGTACAGTCTGTAAGTTTTTTTACTTGTAGACTCCAAGCATTTTGAAACTGTCTCACACAGAAGTGTGCCCAGTGTGCTTAGACTGAGAATGTTCCAGGTAACACCTGGTTTCATTGGAGCATTTTTTTTTCTGTGTGAAATAGCTAAATTTGTTTGCTCAACAAGCAGATTTACTAGAAAATATATTAGACATAGCTTTCACTCCTAATCAGCAACATGACAGCTTCTTAAGCAGACTCCTGTTCACCTATTTGCCATTCTGTTTGAAGGAACTTGCCAATCAATGTTAAGGTTTCTTAATGAGTTTAACTTGAAAAATCAGCTGCTGTGCTGCAGATGTCCATCCATCAATTTGCTCCTGCACTTTCCATCAGGAACATTTGACTGTGTGGTTATTTATCTGCTAGGGCAGTAAAACTGTCCCAACTTCTCATATATTCTGATGGGCATTTAAGAGACCATAATTTAGAATTATAGAGCTATAAAGCCATCTTCCTTCATTATTTAATAAGCAGCCCCTAAATTAATGTTATATATTCTTCCTTGTTTGTACATCTCTTGTCCTTTCTGCTATACCCATCTCTCCATGTTGTTCTGGCCGATGATAATAAAACCTTTCCACAGAGACAGACCTTATTTAGAAAAAAAGTTTATTTCAGTGGCTAAAGACAAAGTAATATTATAACCTATATTTAACACTGGACAATCTGTATAAGCACGGAGTAAAGCGAAAATGTAATGAATTTGAAGAAAAATAAAATGTGAAATGTGTGAATAAAGTTTCAACTGGAATGAGCTCTTAAGTAAACACCAGGGAATTCACTACTCAGGCAAGATTTTTTTCTGTTTAAGTCTTTTATAACATCTTTCCCTGGTGTTCACTGAAGACTACAGTTTTACCCACTCAAATGTCACTAATAAGATTCCTCGCTAATTATTGCAATGAAACTTAGCAAAACCTAAATCTTGGAAAATTCTACTTTTCTCTAAACTATATTGAAATAGAATCATGGGAAAAAAAACCAAAACCCATAGAGCAAAGTTGTACAGTGTCATTAGAAAGCAGTCTAAAAACAAAAAATTATGCACTATTTCAACTTGCATTCCCTATGGTTAATTTGTAAAGATGGGCAATCAGTCAATTAATTTCTGTGAACCTCAGTTAAGTACATCATATGTATGATTCTGGTCTAAGTGACTCCTAAGTCATTTGAGGCTTTTGTAGACCTGTCACTGTGCATCCAAAACACAGATCTCCCTTCTGTAAGGAGCACATAAGTGGAGGGAAGGTGCTGTTGTGCTGCGTAGTTATGTTGCAGTGGAGGTATGATCCTAGAGTAAGGAAATTAATAATCACCTAAAAGATGTACTCTTCTTCTCAACATCCAAATGCATATAAACAGGGTCAGGAAAAAGGCATAAAAAAAAATATTAAAAACACAAAAATCTCCTCAGGAAGGAGGCATGGTGTCTATTCAACAGCTGCAGAAAACAAAAGAAACAAGGTAATATAAAAAGATGAAATCAGAGTCAGTCAGATAACCCTCCCTGATTTTTTCTCAGGGAGAAAAACAAATGAAAACCAGTGAAAATGATTATGCAAATAGATGTGAAGAAATGCTTTTAAAGATGAATAATAATTGTTGGTACCATTAGACATGATTGAGAGGAAGCTTAAAGGAGATTTCAGAAATGAATTACACATTTAGATGAATAATAAACACAGAAAACGAAATTACAATAACCAGGGCTTATTAAGTTCTTCTAATTCAATGTCATGCATCTACCACATATGCTAGAATTAAAGTTAGATCTATATCATACTGTAATACAATAATGAAACAACATGAATTATACTCCACTTAATGGACCCAAGAGGGCCTGAAAGGGAACATAAATGATAGACATGTATAAAAAGTTATTGTATAGAACAAGACCATTTGGGGCAAACAGCCTGTACCAATATTGAGGTGAAGTAAAAATTTTTGAGTTCCATTTCATGTCCTGTGCAGAATAAAGATTGAACAGACTGAAGAAAATCACACTACATTTTATTGAACAGCGTCTTAGAAAAGAATACCTTCCTAGGGAGACAATTTGCTTGGTAATTAACAGAATATTTTGCTATGAAATATAAAGTTTATGCTGTAAGTCATTACTTCCTAGGGGCAATTTTACCCTGGCTGACGACTGAAATGGTGGCATTTTCTGAAGGAGACCATCTCAAGGCTGCCAAATTATTTCACTGCAACTCAAAGCCAGTGCAGCATTTCTACCTGAATATGTCATCAAGAAGATATTGAACCTGAAAAATATATCTTGGAACCTACTGGGGAAGGATGGGAAAGTGTGGGGGGAAGAGGAAAGGGGGAAGAGAGTATGTGTTTGTGTGTGCAGGTGTGTGTGTTCACTCATGCCATGGGGTGAGGCTCTTGGAAAGTGTGAAGAACTACTTGCATGTCACATGGGCTAGAAGAAGAGGTACAATTTTCTGGAAAAAAAAAAAGAAGAGGAGATAAAAAGGCAAAAGGGAATAGACAGCTGGTCCCTACTTCATTTTTGGACCAGGTATAGCTTTCCTTTGTGTCACTGCAATTATCTGCTGGCTTAGATAGAAGGGCATTGGCAAAGGTCTGCCTTTTCCTGGCTCAGGGAAATAGTTACCATTCATAATTACAGATGACAAGCTTAACTTATATGTACCCCATGATTCATTTCCTCCTGTGTGCGAATACTTGAGACACTTCTAAACTGGCCAGCTGAATTAATTTTCCCCAAACCAAAACCATCTTAAGGAAATCCAACTGGCATATCTCTACACACACCTCTGCCTCAACCAGCACCGTGGAGATGTTGTGTATCTTACTGCCTTGCAGTGGCAATGATGTAGTTATTGCTGATTTCACTCTACATGTGATGGATGGGAATAGATTAAAATACTGTATTAGAAACAACAGGATGTTTACTTGGAATAATTTTTTTGATTTAGTGAATGGCAGAACTAATAAAAGAAATTGCTTCTATCAGTTTTCACAATAGTTTAAAACTTATTGAGCACAACCAGACGCAAGTTTAGTTATCTGGAGGAGAAAGCTTGAGCAGTGGGCTGGAAAAGCAAGGTCTTTTAAAATATGTCTATTTTTAAGATTTAGTTTCAGTCTCTTCTTTCCCTCCTCCCTGTCAAGTAATTAAAGTTCTTGACTTGTTTCAAAATGGCTCAGATTAAATTTCATTTTGTTAAGCACCTCAATTTTTCAGCTAGGAAAAAAAAAACCATTAGGAATTTGCATTATCCATTACAGCCTCCTTCATGATCTGAAATTTATATGGGAAATGCTAATTGGACATTCATCATAATAAAGATAATGATTTCTGTAGTCTCCGCAGTGATAATTAAGATGAAAGATGAAAATGATGCAGAGTGAACACTGTATTCTTTATTTGCTGTGAATGAAGAATGGAAAATTAATTCTGTCCTTGTCTGCAGGGTAGGGGTGTCAGGCAGGGATAGAGGGGAACACGTAAAAGAAGTTGTTTTGTCTAAGACATCTGAATTTGCTTAGGGGAAAGATGGTCCTGCTGATTTTACTCCAGTACTCAGATGAAGAAGGTTGATATTGAGATTAACCTCCTCCTACTGTTGGGAGCTGTCCTGAAGACAGATGTGACTATTATTCATTATGCATCAGTGCTCTGTGCTTGCTTTTTTTTTGCTTTCTAAACAATGTGTGCTCCCAGTTCCTTGAGGGTAAGAGGCAACTTCCGTGGTGTGGGGTTTTAAGCTCATGCAGTGGCAGAAGCAGGCTTTGTGAGTTAACTGGTCAGAATACTCATTGCCTTGTCTATGTGCATCTGTTTTGAGACTAAAACCAAGCCAATAGAACAGACCTTTGTGAAATAGAAAGAATTTTACACAAAAATTTTTCTCTTACATTTATTCTACTCTTCTGTATTCACCAAAAGAGATTTGATGAATTAAATACAAGATTGAGACACAGTTATTTTTTCTGAAACTGGAATGAACTTAAACTGTCAGCCTGAAATCTTTGAAGAACCCACATAGGATCCAAGAAAATAAAATATTACTAATTATCCATTCAGAAGACCAGTGTGACTAAGGCTAGGCATCATTTATCAGGGGCTTGCCGGATATGTATTTGTCAGGAAGGATTAGTGGCTTCTAGGTGCCTCTATGGGCTTCTGCTCCTGAAAAGGGGGTTGGAGAGCAGTCAGGGACTACTTAGATACTTGGAGGAGCCACAGCTTGGTTCAGGCTGGTGGGCACTGTGCTGCAGGCCCCCAGGAAAGTGGCAGTCTGGAAGTAGGTGGCCAAGGCTGGACCCATCAGGCACCTTCACAAATCATCTAGTCCTCTTGTCACTGAGGGCTAATACAAATGAGCCCTCGTAAGAGCTGGAATGGCAATGCCTGGTCTGATAAAAGTTGCTCCATCCAGCTGGTGGCTTCCCATTGCAATAGGATGAATATTTGGTGAATGGAGACCTATTATTCACTCCAGTTTTGGAGATGAAGGTCTTTGGATACTGATATTGTTCAATAATACATTAAAATCTTTTACACATGCCCATAAATATGGAACGCAAGACAAACAATTGCATGTACAGAAAGACAGATCATGGATCTTGGCTAAAAGCACATTGTGTATACCCTGGCACACAGTTATGAGAAGAAGACTGTACCTTTTGCCTTTCTGAATGGAAAAAATCAGAGAGCCAATTAATTTAATACTCAAATTTGTCTTAATAACTACTGGTTTTAAGCCATGTCAGTAGCATCTTACAGGTTTAGGAGGTCATAATCTAGCTCCAGAAAGGAAGAACTCTGGGGACAAGACAGACAGTGAAACACAAGCACTATTCCTGGTGTGAAAAACTTCTCATGGAACTGTGCAAATAATTGACTTCTTTGTTTGCTTGCTGAATTATGGGGGAGGGGGGAATGGTGGGCCAGCAGCAGTGAGAAAAGAAAACCAATTTACTTGCTTGTTGATCCAATTGGATCAACACAAAATGAGGGAGCAGGAGAATATAATTTCTTAGGTGATTGTCCTCAAATAGTGTTTAAAAAACAAATAAAGGAATCCTCCTTTTGGAGGTATTCCACACTATAGAAAAGATTTGACTAGACACCAAAGGGCATGGCATGGGGGGTTAGGACATTCACTTTGGATTGAGCCATTTGAGCAGCTATCTCTCTGCTAATGGCCTTCTGTTATCAAAAGCACAATGGAACAACCTCTGAAAAACAAGTTCTCCTGAGCTTCAAACCACTGGTCAGAACGATTACATTACCTGGATTTTGCAAAGCTGCCACTGAAATGGTTTCCATGTTTGGAGAATGACCTCTGTGTGGGGCTTTATTTAGTGATACTGTTTTTTGCTGATGAAATCAGCACATTTTCTGTACATACAATAGGGGAGAAAAATACAGAGAATTAATTTTACTCCTGGATTTAAGCATTTTCTAGACTATAGTCATATTTAGAAGGAACGGGAAATTGAGGTCCCAAGAGACACATTTTTCAGAAAGTCCTTAGGTGTTTTGAATGTTTTAGTTCAGAGGTCTCGTCTGGAAATACTCTGATTTGGCTATAATAAGACGCCTATCTTGAACTTTTAAAATGAGACTCTGATGAATTCCTGCATCAACCAGAACTTTCATTTTCAGCTTACTCATGCTCAAAGTTGAACTGTCTTGAACTTTCATATACAACTCAATCTCAAGCAGGGCTTATCATAAATCATGAATGCTGAAAGCATTCTAAAAATTTTCCTGCTTCCTTTTTTCCTGGTCAAATTCTACATCTGTTTCTGGACCCTTAGTGCACAGCATCCAGGAGAAGAAACATGTCCCAGACATTTCACAAACCCTTTCTTCCGGGAGGTTTCTTGGCCCATTGCAATAGCCTTAAGTGAGTACAATTACTGGGACAAACTACAATAAGAACTCAGATCCAAATCCTGCTTTTCATAGTGCTTGAGCCACTAAGTTGAAAAATTGTTTTTCTGATGGTTTAATGCTTTATGGAAGACATGGCAATTATCCACAACTTTTACAGATATTCAGAGTATCCTTCATTTAATAAAGATACTTTAGCTTTCACACACATTTTCAAGCATTCATTGTTCATTCTGTTTAAAACAGGGTACAAAAGTTTAAAACTGACAGTTAATTGAAAGTGTTTATAATTAATTGCTCATGCAAAGGAAGAGTCTTCACAATGTTCTTGTCTAGGGATGGCTGCTCTTTGCCATCACAGGCCAAGTTCATGGAAAGCTCTAAAGCTGGACATAAGTAATTATCCAAGTCAATGGTGCACAGAGGGGTTCACAGGTGATGTTTACCTTCTCAGGGAAACTGAGTTTATCTTCTTTATACTGGTTCTCTCTTTCTTTCCTTTTCCTATCCCTCTATTCTCCATAGCAATTCACACACTGTGTGTAAAGGGTTAATCCTTTCTAAAGGAATATTTTTCAAACCCAGACACTAAAGGAATGGAAAAAGATCCCACGAAAGTTCCATTTTCATGGGTTTGATTTTTCAGTGCAGTAGAGATCTAGAAAATAAGATATAGTTTCCAAGCCTCAGCCCATGTCATCTCAGACTTTGATTTCCTCAATTCTAACAGATTCAGTAATTTTAGATTTGGTTCGCACTGGAATGAAAAATTCTGAATTTCATGATCGGGTACATCAGAGAGCAAGTCTTAAACCATCACATAGTTATCCATCTGCCCACATGCGTGTGCAGACACACACACACACACACACACACACACAAAATACCTTTTTTAAATTTATATAAGTGCAATTTTGGGATTATGCACCAGTCACTTCCTATTGATGAACAAATTTTCTGCTAATCTGAAGCTATATATATATTGATCTTGAAATAACCAACAAATCTAAGAAAATTTCTTTGTCACTCAAGAACGTGAGAAATCATGTTTGCAGATAACAAGAAGTGTATCCTGCTAAGTGTCTCCTTAAAGGAAATATATAATGTCACTGGAATGAAGAATTACATAATTTTGAAAGGAATAAATACGATTCATTGTTGGTGTTATTTTAAGTGGTATGGCACAGCATTCTGCAGGTCCTAGGACAGAACTTACAAAAGGTTTGTTCCCAGCCTGCAGTTGACATATATCACAAGACTTCAGCAAATTGTATTACTTTTCTTTTTCCAGAATAAGTGCTAGTTAAAAAAACATACTTGATTGAATTAGCATGGTGTGTGAGGAGAAATGAGCATTCATCTTCGACCTTAATGTTTTTGCTCTACATAAATGAGAATTCTTGTGTATCAAGGCAGTGTTTGTGGTTAATAATATCACAGCCAGATGTATACATGGGTTAATATTCACCTCCTTCACAGTAGGGTTACAGCAGCCTTGAGGAGAAAGGCAGGAAGGGAAGTGACCGTGCTTTCATGGACTTGGCTGCAAAATAGATTGCAAACAGGCAAGCAGGGAATTTTAGAGAATGAAAGATACTGTGGAATAAATAGGATATGAAAACCTTGTGTCAGGATTTTTTCACAATAGTTACTGTAAAGGCAGTTTCTCTTTTGGGAAAACTCACAACTGTGGAAGCATTTGTAACAGTATCAAGAACATTTTTTTCTCAAGCAGTACTGTCTTGCAACATACCTTCATCAGATCTTGTTACATAACCAGGCTCAGGCAGGCAGTATTTGAGGAGACCCAGAAAGAGCACTTACAGCTGAATGGATGTTAGACATCTGTAAGTGGAATTTTTCTTCTGACATAGAATCAGCTGAGTGGTAGAAAAGTTCTTGTACCTTAGCAAAATCTACAAGGGTTCTCATTATGGATACTGCATTAGATTTGTGGGTGGATGATTGCACCATGCCAAAATTTCACTTCAGGTAATTCAGTTGAGTGTATTCAGCTTTATTTGGTGTTTTCAATGTTCTCATTTGCTTCCTTTTCTATGAAGCTTTCCAGCTTTCCTTTGTGTTCCTATGGACATGCTCCAGTAGTGGATTTGCCATGGCAAACAAAATAATAATTATATATGGTATTAAGTGTTATGAATGGCCAAGGGTGACGTTGACTTTCTTGTGTTAAAAAGGAGTTAATGAGTTAATTGGTGGTGTAATTACTTGTTATGACTGTTAATAAGTCGATTGGTAAATTATTTTAATACGTTATAATATTGTTATCATGATCCCTTTCCTTGTACCCCCCCGTTATATAAATTACTGATAGTGACCACTGTTATCATATATATAAGGTCCTGCTGGTTGTAAATTTTGATGGTTTTCTTAAATGTTTGTAATGTTCGAAAAGAATAAACTGTTAGATATACAGGAAGGATGGCCGACAGGGGCCACCGAGACCCTTTCCAGAAAGATCTCTCCAGGCGTCAATCCAGGTGCCGGTCCAAGGCACCCACACCCCATCAGGGAGGAGCTGGGGCAGACCGCCCCGAACGGGCGGGCAGAGGGGCGGGAAGGGGACGGCCAAATCCCGAATTGGACAAATGTATCCAGGACCCTTGACTGATGCCAGGGGAGCATAAAAGCTGCTGCAGGGGCTCCAGCGGGCGTGCCTCTGGCCAGACCAGCCACACACTCAGCGCTGTGCTTTGTGTTGTGGGCCTCCCCTACTGTTAATTTTTTCCTTAATAAATATTTTAAAATTTTTAAAGTGAAGCCTCATTCTTCACATTAAGTTTGTGAACATAACCTAGGCCCTGCGTAGACACTTGTGGTATAAAGCTAGCTTTGAAACTACTGCTTAAATATAAATGGTGAGGTAGAGAACTTCCAAGTAATAAGGAAGGTGACAAAAGTCTTGCATTTTTCCAACAGTGTCCATTAAAGGGCATTGCTCTTCTGTGGTTACAGGTACACACACATTGTATACACTGCTTTATATACATTCATACAAAATACTAATACCAGATGATTATCCTATAATTAGAAGAAGCTTTGGGAACCTGTTTGATTAATATAGAGTCTGCTTCCACTCTTTGATTCATACAGAATTTGCCAAGCTGCCTCCTGAAGATGAATAACTAAATTCATGTTTTGTATGAAACCAGTGTTTCATATAACAAAGAAATGCTTTTGAACGATGCTGAATGAAGAGTTGATGACTGGAAAACGGAAATCCAGGTAACAAAACCCATTACTGTGTATAAGCTAGATTCTGCTGCCTTTAGCTAAAGTTTTGGTGTTCAGTCTTTGTTAAAGACTAGATTTCTTCCTCATAAGATAAGTTTTCCCATTCTCCTCTCAGTAACACTTAAGTTTAGCACTTCCATCTAAATAGCTAATTGCTTTTTTCAAAATCATAAAGCATGCATTGGACAAAGACAGGCTTTACTGACAAGGCAGGAAAAATGGGCTTGTTATTAAAATTTCATATGAAAGCATTATAAAGAATATGTATAGTTTTATAATTTATTTATATGCTTACTTCCAAGCTAAAGTATTGAAACTAACCATTACTTGGATCTTAAGTGGGGAAAAAAAAAAAAGCTGATGTATTTTCTTTTCGTAAATCTTTGCAGTCTTATGTCAAGTGTTTTTCTCCTTTTCTATATTCTTTCATTTTTTCTCAAAATCATTAGGTGTTTCTTTCAGTTCCCAAATAAAAAGTTTGAGCATTCCTTTTAACAAACATCACTCATTAGGGCTTTCACTTCAAATACTGTAATTTCTGCTGTGACTCACTCTGTTCAGCTTTGCTAAACATAACTAACACAGTAACCCTGTGGCTGGAAAACATGTCCTAAAGCAGGGAGCTGGCTTTGATGCTTCCAAGCTGCTCCTGTCTAGTCATCTTGATTAGACAATTCCCTGTGTAATTAGGATGTGTCTTAACCTGGGTGACCTAGAAACCAGGACTGATGGAAGCACATATACTGCCAAATCTCTGTGCTTAAATGGGTGATGTCTCCTGGAGTCCCAATGAAACAAAGTTAGTCCTCAGTGCAAGCAGAATCATGTTACTGGCTGCAAACCATTTAAACTAGAAATTCCTATTCTTTTTAGGCACTGTCTTCTGTTTCACTGAGCAGACAGTAGAATTCACTGTGGTTCAGAAACACAAAACATGATCTATGCCCTTCTTGAAGTCATTGGAACTGACTTCAAGGTAATATATTTGTCAGTCTTTAAGTGACTCAGTCTGGCACTATGACATAAATGATATTCCTGTGGTTAAGGAAATATTCAGAGTACATTCCTAAAGCAACAAGGCAATTCCAAGCTCAGCTTTGATGGAATATATCATGCTATTCAGTTTTCATATTCCTATGAGCTAGCATTCCCTCTATATCTGCAGATTACTTAAATGGCCTTCATCACTTCAGCATTTCAGTGCTATAAGATATGCATACTATAATATGCATGAATTTAATGACTAAATTCTTGTCCAGAGAATTCATGGAAATTCCAGATAGGTAAGATTAATAGTTCCTACAGGCTGAGTGGCTCAAATGACTCTAAACAGGATGTGGAGCTCGCTGCTGATTCAAATTCAGCCTGGGTGAGTGGTTTCCAAAGTTCTTCCTCTGACAAATGAGGAACAGGTCTGGCTGCTGTGAAAGCAACAGGGATGAAAAGTCAAAAAGTTACTGGGAGTTGGCATGAAGGAGCTGAGCTTTAGCAAAAGAGGCTGCAGGGAGAAGGCTGCAGGGAGAAGGCTGCTTCAGAAGAAAGTGAGAATTATGGTGTGGATGGCAGTCACTGGTGACCTTTTGGGCTGGAGTAGCAAGGTTTTGTATAAGCCCCCTCTGAGCCAATAGGTCTGGGCAGGGGGGAACTGGAATGGATGTAGCAAGGCACTGTGCAGGTCGATTTGAGGTGCACCAGCAGAGTGGGATGTGGGTAGTTAATATAAAACCTTCCTAACATGCTTCTGGCTTACTGCCAGCAATATTAAATCCTTGACTTTCTGCTCACGATATACACTCAGGATAAAATTTATGAACACATTGCTGAGAAAAGAGTCCCTGATCCCCACACAAGCTGTACATTTCTTTTGGCAACTTAGTTTCTTTCAGTGCTTAATCCCTCTTCACCTCCCAGTCTTTTATCTGCAAAGGCTTTTCAGCAGCTGAAAGAATATGGTTTCTAATAGTTTAAATTAAGTAGCAGATTTACATTTTGTTGTAAATTTAGTTTTCTTTGGTTTTTGGCCCCCCTCCCCCTTATTTTTGTTAGCTTTTTTTCAATGTGATGTCATCACCTCTTGGATTTTAGATTATAAAAGGCAAGGAGGTTTTTGCATGAATTGAGGAAGGATGAAATGTGTGTTGACAAAATTGTGCTGTGAAATGGGGGATTGCAAGGGTCTGTTTAACATTTATACTCACATATTTCTCATGGCTGTTTTTATATTCAGTTCCAGATATACATATAGCCTTCATGCTTGTCAGCATGCACATTTTGACATTGTCAATTTCAAAAACCAGAAAACATATTTATCTTTTATAAAAATTTGAAATTGTGAAATTGTGCACAGAAAGTGCCCACCTACACAATGAAGCGTTTTACTTATAAAAAAATTGAGAGAATTTTAATAATTTCAGTGCTGCCTTCAAGATTAAAAAGAATTTTAAAACAATATGCAGAAGGAAGCAGTCCTATCTTCTCAAAAGTCAGTGAGGTCCAAGGGAGACAATAAAGGCTTTGCTGCAGCCACTTAATGCTGGGACACCTCTTGGCTTCCCTCAGGCACTTGGAGCAGTGGATGGAGACTACCATCAGCTGGCCATGGGAATTGTTCACACACAAATAGAGTCATAGGATCAGAGTGTATTTTTCTTCCAACCTAGATTTGAGGGAAGACTGATGCATAGTATGTGTTTTGGGAAATGCAAAGAGGGATGCAGGAAAGAGACAAAATGCTATGCATGTATATAGGTAGACTTGCAAATGTTGGCAGATGGAAAATCAGCATTACGGCTGGCTACTTCCAGCTTCGATAACATGTGAAGATGGAATGGAATTGGCTTCAGGAGGATTTTCTTTTTCTAATTTCACATGGACAAATAACAGGAATTTGAGCTTGCTGATAACCACAACTTTCTAATGAAAATCTGCATACAGAAAAGATGAGACAATATTATTTTGAGCTTGTTAAATGTTTGCCCAAGCAACCAGCAGACCTTTGAGTTAGCTTGGTGTCCTAGAGATGTCATGAAGGCTCTTTACAGGTATCAGGTCCTTTTTCTGTGGATGAGAAGGTAAGACTGGAACCTAAAACCCTTTCTTTTGAAATATTCACCCAGCTCTAGTTGAGTGCAGGCCGTGTAAGGTTTGCTATACTTCCGCTCTATAAGTAGTAGTCTTTCTCTTCACCCAGAACTGTCAGCCCTTATTCTCCATGAATGCTACATGAGCTTAAAAAAGAATTTTTAAAGTATTTATTTATTATTTATTTACACATACATATGCTTTCCATCCCATGAGAATGACCTTCGAATAATAGATCTAAACATGAGAGCATGTTGGAGCACGTTTGAGCTGAAGTTGTGGATTTGCTTCAGAGAGATTACTAAGTTTCTCATTTATATCGTTCTTTTAATCACATAAAATAAATTATTTATATGATTGATATCCATTTATACAAAATGATGGGCTTTAAGATTATTGTGATCATTCGGGATTGAAATGTTTCACTCAGAATAAAAAGTTTTGGGAAAACTTTGGCAGTGCTGAGTAACAGTCTTAAATACAACCTAGTTGTTAGGGCCAAGTGAGTGAATGAAATAGAGAGCATCATTAAACCATTCTAGAAATCCATGCTGCAGTTTTGTGGTGTGTAGCTCTATTCTGATCATCTTTAAAAGGATACAGTAGAATTGAAAAGATTCAGAAAATGGTTGGAATTTGTTTTGAGGAGTGACTGTGAGTCCTGGGATTCTTTGGGCCTGGAAAAGCTATGGATTGAGGTCTATAAAACCATGAGTTTCACAGAGATGCTGAACACAGGCCAGTTTGCTGTGTCTTCTGAGAGATGATCTAACAGTTCTCTTAATGATATACCAGCTGGCAGGCTCCAAACTCTCCAATGAAAGGGATTCTTCATGTGATAGAGATGTAAACTTTGGAACTAAAACTCTTGTTCAGAATGTGAGAAACAATCTTCCTTATTACTTCTATCTTTATCTTCTCTGTAACTTCAGATATGTAAAGGACTAAGCAGTGATCTGATAGCTCCCAGCTGGCTTGCTGGAGTGATTTCTCTGGAGCAGCAAGGACTCAGTAGTAAAAAACCGCAAACTAACCCAAATAAAAATCTGTCAGGCCACACTTCCCTTTAACATGGACTTAAAGCAACCAAAGCAAATTGATTAACCAGTGCAACTCACATTGGTGCTAAGTTCAAGAATGCTGCTCAGACACAATAAATCTCGTATTTGTTGGTCCAGGAAGACAGGAACAGGATGAATTTTTTGTACCTCTTGTTTCATACACCACTCCTTAGGCAATGAGAGCTTTATTGCTGAGACTACTGACACTAGATCAGGTCTTTGGGAAAAAAACCCAAAACCAACAAACATTTTATTTCGTGAATTATTACAGTTGTGGAATGAATCCCTGCTGCTGTCTTGAGTAAGCTGGGGCTGACTAATGTCTGCAGCCACAAGGAAGGAAGGTTTTGTAATCTATAGTCTCTCTCAGAAGATACAATTCCATCCACCATACTAAATCACAGGAAACGTTGCCTCTTGTCGAAAGGCTGAGATTAAGGCAACAACGATTTCCTTTTCTTAACTCTGTTTCTTGTTCTTTGTTCATCTGTCTTTAAACAAACAACCATGCAAAACCAAATAAAACTGAAGCAAAATTAAAAAAAAACCAACAAAACCTTTCCAGGATGATCTTCTCCAGGCCAACACCACATTTCAGAAGTGTCTTTTTCTAAGATATTGAATGCAGTGAAACTTTACAAAAAGACATTTTACACAAGAAATCCATGTCCAATTAATGGCTGTAGCTTATAGCCCATTTTAAGACAAGGCTGAAGAGACTGACATTTTATTGTTCAAAAAACAGGACCACTGTTTTTAGCAGTTGTATAAGAGCATCTTTAGTTGCACAAAGCTGTAAAGTGCTGATGAGAGCTGATCCCACCCAGTGGAGGGTGGCAGTAAGGAGCACTGCCTTGCCCTCCCAAGGCTCCTGTCACCTCAGCCAACTTCAGTTGAGGTTTTTTCCCATGAATTTCTGCCATGTTTCTTCAGGCATGAGGAGCTGTGTATTGCTCAGCCTTCTGTGGTACACATACAATCAGGAATAAATTAAGCTCTCCACAGCAAATAAAATTCATTTTTTTTCTCCCTGAAGAGCAAAACCAATGAATACTTTTTGAGCTATCATTTTTTTACCATAAGGACTGCTTTCTGGCTGGTTTGCCTTTAGTCGTGCGCAACAAACTGTCATGCTACTCTGCTGTAGTGTTTGTCCTTGACCACACTGAAAACTCTTTCCTTGAATTCTCCCAGCCCCTGTGATTACTGGTGCAAGCCTTCTTGTCACAAGAACAAGAGAAAAACTAGATCAGACTTAAGATCAGCATTTTAACCACAGTACTCCCTAAACCAAACACTTACCAGTTACACGAAGCCCATTTGTGTTGCATGTGCTGTTAGCAGTGGTGGGGTGGCACCAACGACAGTAATGGCAGAAAAAGTTAAGGCAGATTTTCTAGACAGGCACGCTCTCAGAGTACACTGCTCTTCTACTTTGCCTTCACAGACCTACACCTGAACTCACAAAGTGGCCACACCTTGAAATATACAGTTGGTTGTTTTATAGGGACACAATAAAATTCCCTTTATTCCTGAAAGACTCTTTGCTTCTCAGGTTATGAACATTTTTGCAGCATTGTTGGACATGGAGGTCTTACAGAAGCTGATGCCACATTTTGCTGGGTGGTTTATAGACCCTTTTACAAAACATACATATACAGACCTAAACATGTGGGTTTATGGTTTATGTTTATAAAAAAGACTATTATTAGAGCGACAACTGTAATTTTTTACAATCTCCTGATAACATGAAAAATGGACAAGTTTGCAATACACAGACTCTTTTGCTCATTAGAACAAAAGCAGCAAACTTCAGAGTGCAAGCTGGGATTAGTGACTAACGTAATTTAATTATGCTAATCAGATTGAGAACTGGAGAGAAAAGGTGACTGGTATCCATGGAAGGAAAGGTCCTAGCAAAGAGAGATGTGAGAATATTGTTAACCCTGGGGGGGAGAGAGAGGAAGATAATTATCACCTCAGGAGATGGGTCATAGGGTAAATTGCAATGTGCACTGCACAGCCATGTATTTAAAACCAGCAGCTAGAGAAAATATTTATAGTCAAACCAGGTTAAGGGAAACAAAGGTGCAAAGATGGGAAGTAACTCACTCTTTTTCTCTATCGTCCTCTGCTATAACTTTCTGTAGCAAATTGCCTCTCTCGCAGCTCCTGATGCACATCAATCTTTAAGAGAGAAAGTGTGGCCTAATGAGGTGAGGCAGCTTAACTCTAGCTGCTCTGTGAATTAATTAGCAACAGTTAGGGTCTGTGACCTCTCTCATCCTGGTGAACCTCCCTGAGATAACTTCCTCTCTCCTGCCCGGGGCTGAACTTGGATCTCAGTTGAATGGGGTTTTTTTCTTCCCTGTTTTTAGGTGTGTCTGAAAATGTTATTTTATTAGGCCACTTTGCTTCTAGGAGAGAATAAAGAGCTGAAATAAAGGTTGAAGAACAAAATCCGCTTCTGAACTTTGGAGCAGCATGAAAATGAAAGCTGTCGGAAAGAACGTCTGCCTTTAAAATTACTCATGCACCACTCAATTTGGACAATAAGCAAACAGCTGGGTCTGGTGGAGCAGGTTCACTCTGGAGGAAAATGGTTTACATAGGGTGAGAGTTTATATTTCCCCTTTATTGTCTGACTGAGTGTGTAATAAAAGACAGTCCAAGTGAGAGAGAGATCATTAGCATCTGTTAATATGGGAGGATTTAATAATTTGACATATCCTGGGCAAAAGATGGGATGGAAAATCAGAGAGAAAGTAAAAAAGATAAATTAAAAATGACGTCTACCCTAACTTTCATTACATTATTAAAGCTCTTCCCATCTGATCTCAAATGCCATGTGGATGGGTCAATTTGCAGATTGCCGTGGACATCCTAATGTTCATGTAGGCACTTCAAGACAAGCTGTCATAAATAGTTAAGTTGCCCTGGGAGCAGTGCCAAAATGCATTTCAGTGATGACTGCAGAGATGCCTGCTAAAAAGCAAACAGCACATTAGCAGCCCTCAGAGTTATTGTGCAAATGGAGTGTGAAATTCCGGTCCATTGCTCTGCACTACAACTTTTTGTCTCCCTGATAATGATTAAGAGAAGCTTTGCTTGATTTGATGGTGGGTGGAAAAAGGGTGTGAAAAATGAAAAATATCTCCTTTGGACGTTTCACTTGACCTTCAGGAAACTCCAAGGGAGGGCTGGTTGTCTGATCTACGCACAGAGGAATTAACTGACTTTGTTTGTTCTAAAATCTGGAGTTGAATTAAGCAGCCCAGGGATGCATGATGCAGAATCACCATAAAATAAAGTGTCCCAAGCAGTTATTAAATATTTAAACAGCAATCTGAATCTAACTGTTGGTTGAAATGAATGAAGGGGGGAAAGATCATGCTGTAGCCCTTGGGAAGAAATGCTACGCTTAAAATCCACAAGATTGGAACTGATCTGTGGTTCTGTGTTAATTTACTGGAAGTTATTTTTTTTTTCACTTTCATTATTATTATTAATGATAACACTTCATACTTTCAGACCATCTTACATTTCAAAGTATTTCAAATAATTGAGCCTCCTAGTCATAGAATGATTACTGCTGGTGGAACACAAAGTGCAGTGCCTTAAAAGTGGGTAAGTATCATCCTATTTTACCACTGAGATGGAGAGGGATGTAATGATTTGTCTGGGCTTGCATTGGTGGTGGATGCAGGGTCACAACATAAATTTTCTGACCTGTAGCTCCACTTAACTGTGCTGCCTGTCCAAAGCATTTGTTTCATCTGTCTTCTGCTACCAAGAGGCACAAAAGTAACGACCTGAGAAAGTGACCAAAAGATTGCTGAAATCAGTGGCAGTGCTTTGAAGGAGCTTTAGAGCAGCCTTAAAATTTGATCTTTAACTTCATGTGCATTTTATATTCTGCTTTCCAAACACAGAGACCTTGATGTTTTAAACAATGAATGCCTCCAAAATTGTAAACTACCTTTGAAACCTCATTGGCAGAGTCAAACCAGAGACATCAGGGGTCTAGTCTTCTGCTTAAGCACTAGGCTAAACTTCTCGTAATTGTTTTAATGTCACGCAGTAGATAAAATATGGTGTTCAAACACATACATTGGGCCAAGCTGTAGTTCTTCCAAAGAACAGATTCAGGCAGAGCATTTGTGGATTTGTCACTATTCCAAATTTTACAGAAAACAGGATGAATGCCTTTGATTTGCAATGAAAAGCTTTCATCAGTCACCATTTGTTTCCAAAAAAGAAAAAGAAATAGAAAACAAGGCTCAATCAGTAACCAAATACTAGCAGGGAAAAGTTTGCTTGTGGATCTTATGACATTCTGTGTAGTTTTTTGAGTTTCTGCAAGTTTTACTAGATTTAGAGGCTAGATTAGCTACCTCTGGGGAGAGAAGATAAGATTTTCTTTCTGCCAGTTGAACGCTTATGCTAAGTACTATGTAAGAAGTCCATGAAAGCTTTAGTGAGGCCTTGAGAGTATGCTATGATCAATTAACTAGATCAGTCTAATACCCAAATTAAAGACATTATCCAGGCATCACAGAAAGCAAGGAAACCACCCCAAATTAGAGTCACTTCCTATCTAAATGAGAAGAAAGTAAGAAAAAGAAGAGATGGATTATATACTCACTGCTAAAGTTGGAGCAAAACATTTCAAACTTAAAATTGTGGCTCTGTTCCACAGCTGTAAATAATAAAAATATTAGTTTTCCTACTGCCTGTGAAGCATGAGCAAAATGAAAAACAAAAAAGAAACAAGAATACTGAGTGTCATATATTTTTGTTCACTCACTTTAGGGATGAACTTAAAGGATGCCTGTGATCTGTGTGTTTCCTCAGCTGACAGAGGGGGATAGGCTGGTGCATACTTGCTTTCCATCATAAGACAGTACCTGGAGAAGCCAGTTGAAACATGGGTGACTTTCACCTCACACTTGTACACATGTGGGACACAGCAGCATATTGGGATATGGAGAGGATCTGCTTGGCTTGGTTGACTGGGCTTTGGGTCTGAGGGTCAGACGTAATGGAATAGTCCTAGACTTGCTGAACCACAGGGTCTGAGACCTCTTTGTTTCAGAGTGACTTTCCTTCGTTCAAGTTAAATTGTTCCTGTTTATAAATAAAGTGATAGACTGCAGAAACCCTAGCATTTTACCAGAGTCAAAGCCATGAATACATGCACAGAAGCCTGGAGTAGGCTTCTTTACTCTGAAGTTCATAGCACCTCAATTATTCCCAGTATGGATTTTTTCTTCTACCGAGTACATAAAGAACACCAGCTGAGACTAATGGGCATTTGGACAAGGGAGTAGCTTTGGACAAACACTATAGAGTTAAGAATTTGTTTGACAAATTTAGCCTCCTTCTGTATTTGCAGATTATTCATGAACAGACTTTGATTTGTTCGAATCTGCAGAGCTGGTCAAACAGAATTTGCCAAATCCTAGGTTCTCTCAGCAGTGTCCTTGACCTGGTTTGGGGAATATATTTGTGCCTGCAAACATCCAGCTAATATCACAAGGGAATATAAAGGAGAATAATGAAATAAGATGGCTTTCCAATGCATTTTCAATTCTGAGCCTGACTCGTCATCAAATACTTTAGCTGCTGTTCACCTGACTGGATGAACAAGGTCCCTGCCTCACAGAAGGCTGAAATAAGTGTTTTAACTTTGCTGCCTGGATTACCTCTAAAGCTTTATGAATATGAAAAGATATGGATACAGGTGAATACAACTAGAATTCTAGTTGTTACCAGTATAATTTCAGCTCTGAACTGACTTTCTGCTTACCTCTGTCTTGAAACCATTTCAGTGGTTTATTTGAACACAGTTTAGTCTCTTGGCTACTCAAGAGTGTCAGTCACAGGTGTTGGCTGTTTTTTTCCACAAACCCACACAGTGTTTTCAAGCCAGTTGCATAAATGTGATATAAATGTGTTCATGTGTATACCCCTGACCCTTTCTTTCTATAAATAGTTTTGTGAGCATAATAAAATTATGCAAGTAGTTAATAGTTCCTATACAAGTAGTCCGCATATCCTATAAAAGAGTAATCATAGATTTTATTCAAACAATGTGTCTAAACACTTTTTAAGTGTCTGCTTTGTTCTCCCTGCTCAGTGTATTTGTTTCATATATGCACTGCAAATCAGAAGAGAGATTTGAGCTTAAAATATCAAACTTTTAAATTATTAATACTTATGCTATGAGATTAGTATGAACAATAACCAACTTCTATCAAACTTTTACCAACTGGCATGCAAAGACCCTGGGGATGATAAAACTGCTACAAAGCACATTTAAATCCCAGCAAGGTCATATGTTTCCAGTTTCTGAGGCTCTTTTCCTAAAATGGACACTGTACTTTTATCCTGCATGCTGTGTGCAGTTTCAGCAGGGTAAAATCTGGAGAAGTGTTTTAAGAGCGGGTTTCTGGCAGGTGTATATGACATTTAAAGAGATATTTTCTATATTAGAAATTTATTGCATGGCTCTTCAGGTAAACCTTTCTAATAGAGCTTCCTTTACTCATGAACTCTGTCTATTCTAAATAAGGAATCAAATTTAATAAAATAATTTCACAAGGTCCCTTTAAATCAATGTTATTGTCTCACACATACAAATTCCTCACCCTCCTTCAACCCTTCCCCACCCTGATTGAATATAATGTGAGAAATGCTGTTGGAGGCTCAGGACTTCATAAATGCTCTGGATATAAGTAGGAAATGTGAAGATGTATAACTCCAGGTATTAGATGAATTTACACGCTTTTCATTGTTACTGCTTTTGTAAGCACTGTTTAATTAGAAAGTAAATCAGATGTGAATTGCAAATGGTGTCTTTAAATACATCCCAACAATACTTATTTAGGAGTTAATAATTTTTGGCAGAAGCTTGAGAAATTTTTTAATTCCAGGTGTTCAGTGTAATAATTGCCAATTTTGGTTTTTACTTGATGTTTATAAATGCCTTAGCACAGTTGTCTTGGTAGCTTTCTGTAGCTTCTTTTATTTTTTTTTATTTTTATTTTTGGACTGTTTCAAATAAATTGTGCAAGACAGTCCTCAAAGGAGGAAAATCTCATATAATAAACCAGAGCTGAAATTGCTTTGTGTTATCCATAAACTGGATGGGTTATTCCCTTGTACAGCTGGATTGACAATGGCCAAGGGTTTCCATTTTTAACATTATTATGCATCATATAATGACTATCACATATTCCACAACAGTTGATATGTTGAATGTGTTTGTGGTCTGGAAATCTGAAGATATTCAAGGCAAATGCTGTGGACAGTGACATACCTCCCAAACATACTCTAAAATATGACAGCCTGAACCACTTGGCATTTGGGGGTGGATTGCTACCACGTGAAGAGAAAACAGAAAGAATCGACCAGGGTGTTACCTCCTTGGTTTTGGGACACAAGCAGACATATTGAGTAAAATGTTACATATATAAGGTCATACATTTTTTTAGAGCTGAAGGAGTTATAGATAACCCAGGTAGGAGCATAGATCTTTTCTCAGTTTTATCTATTCATTGAATACAAATCTTTCCCGCAGTCAATTTGTTTTCCTATAAGAACAAGCAACTCAACAAGTCTGTAAAGAAGAAAAAAATTGAAAATAAAACAAAACTCAAAGTGATTCTGTCATCAAATGAAACATCAAACTGGGCTTCTCCAACACCCCTAACCATGATCCTTCTGACATGATACCTCAAAATTAGAGTTTCCAATATCTTGATTCTCCTGTGTTAGACTGCGAGGGCTCCTGGTCTCTGTGGTTTGCTCTTTTTCCTCACCAAGTTTTGTGCCTGACATGTTCTCTCCTTCTCTTGAATGGGAGAATTACTTTGAGAGGAAAGTCAGGCACAGCTCATGCAACTTGTGCTCTGGTCACCTTCTGTCCCTGTGAGGTGACCCACTGTGTCATGGTGGGCTCATTTGTAACATACATAGGACCGGAGAAGTCTCTTCTCGCTTCTCAGGTCATGGTTTTGATCCTGAACATCCCAGGAACAGCAGATGAATATCAGGGCACAAAACCTCTCCCGTTGTTCTGGGACTGTATAATCTCTCCTCTGTATAATTTTGGCTCTTCCTCTCTGTGTGAAGAAGAGAGGAAAAGAGGAACATGTTTGGCAGAACAAATACACTGGAGGCAGGAGGCGGAAGGTCTACCTCCCGCGACTCTGGTACTGACAGGAAAACAGATAATGACATGAAAACCTGTCCCCTGTCTGGTCCTTGCCTTTAGAATATTGCAGGCTCCTTTCCACAACTTCTCAAAGAGCATCTTCAGGACACATATTCTGAGTGCTTCTTGCAAGAGTTTTAAGTACCAATTTGTTTCTGATGAGAGATTCTGTGTTTACTCCCTTTGTGGTTTTCTGAAAGGTCTATAGCTGGTTGATGTCAAGAACTATTACAATCACACACTCTCAAAGTGGCATAATGAGATTTTCTTCCTTTATCTGCAATGTTCTTCCTCAACATTTTCCATAAAGACACTGTTTGTGATGAATTCATTCCTCTGATTGTGATGTAATTTGCATTTATATTACGTTAGAATTTTGAAATAACAGATTCTAGCTTTGTTTAAAGCTTTGTGACTTAGAAAATCTCGTAAGTACAGATAAAAAAAAAATAAGCAGCCTTTTGTTTAATTAAGTAGGATTCTTTCCTATGCAGGTCAGTCCTTGGATATTGTAAAAATTCTTATCTAAATCTAATGTTTAGGTCACTTTTTAATACACAATTTGCCTGAAAGCTTAAAATAGACAAAAATTCATTTAAATAGTTAAGGATATTTGCTACCTGTGAATCTTGAATATAAATTACTACAAACATCTATCTTCTAAGAAGTAAGCAATATATTGGACTTTGTTATTTTAATTTTCTTTTTCCAAGTTCATTCATCATGCACCTGTCAGTGAAATCCATCTACTTTGCAGTCCATCAAATAAACTTGTAATAGCATTTGGTTTTGACTGGTTTTGAAAAACAACTTTCAGAACAAGATGGAAATTCAGTAAACATGAATTGTAAATCTGATCCAAAACAGATGTCTCCTACTGTGAGAAAGCTGTTTTCAGTTTTTTCTGCCCTTACCCAGTCATTCTTGCCCTGTGGCAGCAATGTCTTGCTTTTCCACCCCTCATTCTAATAGTAAAATTGTTATTTTGGGGTGCTCCATAAATCTGATCACTAAAATGTTGGGAGTTAAAAAAAAATTAGCCAGGAAAATACTGTTTTAAACACTTGAGTCATTTTGCAACCAATCCTAGTATATAATGGAGCTATGTTTTTAATATTCTGATTTGTTAATCAAGGGAATTGGTGTCTTCATGCTTAGAAGAAGGCCTAAACTGATTATTAAATGATGGGATAAAGATTATGGCTGGGTGCCAAAAGTTAAACTTGGTGTTGTATGGTATTGGCTTAGCATTAGCCTTGATAGCCTACAGATGAAAGAGGAATTAATTTTTCTACTTGTAACAATTTCAATGTCTTTCTGAAGAATGAACTGACTGGCAAAGTAGCTTTGGAGTGGTGGACATTTGCCTTCTAATATTATGGACTAAACCCCACCAGTTCCTGCTGAAAAACGAAAATTAAGTAACCATCAGACAGTAAAATTAGTTTGATATGATTTTATATCTGTGATCTTCCATAGGTATGATTTGTTCATACAGGGCTGGATGAAAAGGCTTGCCCCATTTCAAATAAAGTTGCCTTATAAAGGTACTTGAAAGGAAAGCTCAGGGTGTAATCAGGTAACAGATCACATCTTCCATGCAGTAGATCAGTCTAACAACTCTCAAAACAACCTAGCAGGAATGTCTTAAAACTTGCTTATATATTAAGTCTTAATTTCTGTGAGTGTGATGCTGTTTGACATGGCCTGCATAGCTAGAATATTTCCTGGTTTGCATATCCTTTTAGTTTATCTTTTATTTTCCTTGTATTTTACCCAGATTCAAGTTGTCCTTTGTGAGGCCACAAAAAGTTTGAAAAAGTGGTTTAATATTTGAAAAACTGCATGTCAAGTAACGGAGATGGAAGTGCTGTAGGAAGACTGTGTTCAAGGGAACCTGACTTTTACCACTGACTAGGAAAACATAGATTATTCTTGCAAGATTTGCTCTCTAGGATCACAGGCAATTTAGCAGCACAGCTGCATTTAGCAGGAGCCATAATGGTCTTTCCTTTTAAGGTTTTTGACACCGCCAGCCTGTGTACATTTTTATGCATACAAAACATACACTTTCAAGTTCAACCACCCAGTTATAAAAGCTATTTTTCCCATGAGCTTATTATTCATCTGTCAGGAAAAAAATGCATATTTTGTAGGTGAACTGAAAAGCCCACTTTAAAAGTGAGAAGCACTAGACTGTTTAAGATCAGTTTTAATAAGTTTGCAGTATGAGTGCTGACATTTTAAAATGACCTATGAATAGAACAGACTACAAGGTTGAAACTCATCCCCAGTTTAACCCCTGAAGTCCTAACTTCAGGCAGAGATAAGAAGGTAGCCCAGAAAACAAACACTGTGCTTAACTACATTATTTTTATGGGCATAAATAAGTGTCTTCAGGTTTCCCAGCTTGTTTGTGCTTTCGCTTGGAAATAATGTGGGGTAAGGCAAGTATCTCCTGAGCTGTCACAGAAACAAATTCATGAACACTTAGGGTGTGTTTGCATAGTCCTCTTCTTTGGATTTTAGAGCTAAAGGATAAGGAGGCAAGTCTGAAAGAGAAGCAGGAGAGACAGGAGCAACAGTTGCTTTGTGCACACCTGCTCAGCCGGTGATGGATGAAAACACAGCTCAATGCCAGGGGAACAGCAACAGCTTCCAGGTGCCCACAGGACATGGGCACACAGAGAGTCTGAACAGTCAGAGATGTCCCAGATCTGGGGAGAAGTGTAGGAATGCGGCAGCATGAAGGAGAAGGATCTGTAGGCTGCATTCAAGGGAACCTGACTTTTACCCCTGAGAGAATGGTGGTTGATGGCAGGAGGGTCTGAGAACTGGAGATCAAGACATTCAATAAATGCAGTAATGAGGGGCTGGATGTCTTGCACAGAGGATTCCACACTCCACACCAAACCCCACAGCTAAAACTAACTGGCAAATGTGAAGGGTAAGGAGCTATTCTATGGAAACTGCAGTTATGCCTTGAATAATGTAATTATTTTGTGAAAATATAATGAAATAGTATATGAATAATCATACCTGTAGGTCCTATATGTGAGACTGAAATGCTTATTTATAAATATGTGGCTACTTTTCTAAGAATAGATTATTCTGTTAAGAAATGAAAGAAATATTATCCCCATGTAAGTTCTTCTAGAGGAGACTGGTTTTGAAAAATGCTCCTGTTGAATCTTTTAGCCCACAGTTTAAAAAAATCCTTGTATTTATCTTACTACACCTAAACCCAGGAAGACTGCCTGTGAAAATACAAGAGGCCTTTCTTTTAATTATTTTAATCCAGTGGTGGACTCTCTGTCACGTTTAATTTAGTTCCTCTAGTTTCCTCAAAGAATAACATTTCTCTTTTTATTGAACTATAGCAAATAAACAGATATAGGAAGACATGCTTATCATTCAGCTGAGACATTCTAATGTATTTAGATGTGCTGTTACAAAAGCTGATAAACAAGGTGACAGGTAATATGGTATGGGAGTAGGGAGTGGATAAAGTTACAAGGGATGCAATCACATTCCTTGTACATTTACCTTTTGTTTTCTTTTTAGATAACATTCAAAAAATGTTAATCTACATTGCCCAAGTTTCAAATCAACCAAAGTCTTGGCTTGAGAAGTGCAGATGCTCTCTGCAGATCCTGAAGACAGCCTTGGCAAGTGCTGCAAGAAGGCAGGTGATATTTCTGCCACATCTATGGGTTGAAGCTGTTTTAGTGGGTGCATGTGAATACAACTCAGACAATGCCTTTTCATCAGGTCCTCTGATGGAAGAAAGTCAACAGGCAGGCTTTGGCTTTGTATGTACTTCACCTTTTCTACAGTAAAGACCATGTAGCTGCCTAGTACTTCTTTCAAAGTCAGCAGTGCTAGTTTGAAAGAAAATATATTTCTCAGGACATTTGGCAGTCTGCTTACTCAGTCGGTTTCTGTCGGCTCACCTGACTAACCCTGCGTACTGGGGTTCTCACCGTGATATCCTGAGTACCAGATCTAATGAAGAATGTTAAAGCCTTTCTTTCTTATGCTGCCTCTCTTCACCTCCCAGAATACAGACTGGCACTTGTTTAGAGCAGGTACTAAGAAAGGATCAAACCCTCACCAATAGGAGGAGGGAAAAAGGAAAAGAATGAATTTCTTGCAAACTTTTTATTTATGAGCTCATGATAATTCTCTGAAGAATAGAAAAGGAAAGGCAGACCAAGGAAATACTTAAAGAGCATCTCTTAAGTTTCTGAATGTTCCTTCTCCTTAAATGGAACAATCCAGGATTTTGATTCAGAATACACAAAGCCCTGGAAGTAATAGATCTGAGTTCTATAAGTTGAGATAATTTCCAATTAATATAATATAATATAACATTAATAAAATGCTAGACATGCTTAATTCAAGAGCAAACAAGCATTTAACATCAATATGTGTTTTTCATCTACTGTAACTGACAGCCAGCTATACCACCCAGGCACCCTAAATACCCTTGTCTTATGAAGCATAACAGTGACATCTTACTTAGATTAGAAAATAAATTATTTTACCTGTCTTTATAAAATTTTAAATCACTACCAGACAGTGGAGCTAAAGAGCCACACACCACACAGAAATGAATGTAAGGTTTCTTTCCTTTGTATTTTTGTGGAGTATGTGAATTTACAAAAAAGTCAAGCAGGTATAATTCATTTCTATATGCAAGTGTTAAGTCATAACACTTCTGATTGAATACAAAGTAAGACGAAAGGATGTTTTGGGCTAAATTGAGTCCTCTCACAAGGGAAATAACTTTGGTGAATTCAGAAGTGAATTTTGTCCATTGAAAGAAACACGGTACCTATTCTTTCAGGTTCCTTTGGAAAAGAAAAAGAAAATGCAGCTATAAAGTCTTCTCCATCCAATTTATTTCATGTTACATGCAAATGACTTAAAGCCAGTTCCAATGAAATTGTGGGAGACTTGGTCCTGCAGTGCTCATTGAGATGGGGAGAGGAAGAGTGGGGCAGCGTCACACAGGACAGGAGAGAAGCAGCTGTCTGTACCACCACGTTTCTGAAAGGCTGAACAATTTCACAGAACAGCTCCCGATTGTTATTTTAAAGGAAGTGACAAAGGGCTGCTGAGAAGAAAGCGCACATGGACATGCTGTGCTGAGAAGCAGGAAAAAGCCTGTAATTTAAGGTCCACTCTTACTGTTCTGAAAGCCTTTTCTGGCATGAGGAACACGAAATTTTTTGCCTTATTAGTGGTAAAATGTAAGTTTGGAGGGGTTTTTTTCTGTCCCAAAAGATGTCTGGCTCCTTTAGGAAGACTTGAGGAACTTCCTGCTCTGATCTGCAGCTTTAATACTGTCATGCTTTTTACACAGATCTCATATATCAATTCATCAAAACAGACAAACTATCCTGCTGTTAAACTGTGGTCTTCGTCCACCATGTTAATTCAGATATGATGAGGGTGAGTTTGGGATGCACAGACAGATATCTATACAAAACCTGGATCAGCTCTGCATTATTACAGTTGATATCCTCTTTGTAGGGATTCAGCCACTATAGAGACAGAGTCACAAGCATGTGAGTAGTTTTGATTCACTGCCCTGCAGCTATTGTTGAATTGTAGCACATTCATTTTAAAAATCAATTGGTATCTAGTTCATGTTTGCAATAGGGAAATAGGATTGAATCGGATGTTAAAACCCAGGGACATTATATAGTTGGTTATTGAAAATGAAAAGATAATTGTCTTCACTTTGACTGCCTTATGTCGATATTATTCATATAAGTACAGCAATAAAAATAGTTGCTTCAGACCCTCATTTCATTCACTAGACAAAATACAAGCTTATTTCCTTTTCCCCATTGATAATAGTTAATTGGCAGGCACTGTAGTCTGGAACAATATCTTGAGGAATAGTTGTTAACTTCACCTCTGAGCTAAATCCTTTGGCTCTTGAGCTTGTTTAAGCAGAGACCACTGAGAAGAAAGTACCCTGAAATTATTTTCAAAATGACTGCTACAAACAGAAATCCCTCCCATCCTCTGCTCCATTATTTCTGTCTGTTCCTGGAAAACATTATTGGTATTACTACATAGCTTTTGGGGCCAGGCCTCCTTCCATTTGTTCTGAAAGAAATTTGCAAAGTGTTTGTGAATGAGGTTTATCTGGAAATGATACAGTGTTGGGACAACCTCAGTGGCATAAAGCTTTGCTTAATTATAGGTGGGCAGGGTACAGATAGCAGCATGCAGGCTTGCCTTTCCCTTCAGTATGTTTCAAATCTAGTTGAGGAGGGATTAGGGAGGTTGTTCATATCTGAGCATCGATGTGCTTGGCTTCTCTGCTGTGACTCCAAAATAGCACAGGTGACTACAAGTCTCACCGGGTTTCACTCAAAGCACATCCCCCCTTCAGGAGCAGGACAAATATGGGAACCATGTAAGCTTAATAGTATAGTGAATTGATCAGACTTTGCATTCACGTTCCATTCTGCTTAACTCAGTCAAAGCCATCCACTTCTCCTGTGGGCCCTCCACAACTCAGAGATAAAGTGATTTTCCTGATTGTCCTCTCAGTTAAGTTGGTTAGTGACAACTCTGAAATCCTTAGTGGACAATAATTTATTTCAGTATTCATTTAATACTCAAAAAAGGTATATTAATTTCAAGGAACATTGTGAGGGTGAACATGCAGGGCATCAAATTTAAAATGATACTGCTGGGCCTAAAACCAGTTTTTCTTGTTGTGTACAGTGAAGCACCTTGAAATTTTGTAGCATGACTGTGCAAGAGCTTGAGTAGTAAGTGCACTCCACCACACTAATGATGTGATGGTCTGCCATTAAATTCTGAAAGGTTTTTTCTTACACCACAAAATATAAAGGAAAATGCCACTATTCCAAGCAATGCAAAAGAACTGTGATTTATTTCTTAAGAAGTAAAAAGCAGTATGGGTTGGTCACCACATATGAACACAGATCAGGGTGATTTGCACTTGTGTTCTGGTTTATGTGTGCTGAGTGCTGCAGGTCTCACTGGTAGTGAGACAATATGGACACCAGCAGGGTATAATTGTTTGCTCTGCCTCTTGCTGCTCTCCTGTATCTGGAGAAGGTGAAAAAAGAGAGAAAAAGGTCTCCGTTTCTAGCCACAAAAGATTAATTTTGTCAAGGTTACCTTACAGATTAGTGCCTTCATGTTATAAACTAATAAAAGCTATTTATTACTATGCTTCATAGTGAGCATTCAATTTTCCACACTCCCTAGCTGTACTGCACTTATCAAAGAGTTTGCACATGCACTGAGTGTAACTGTGCTGGAAATACAGTGCCATGCAAAGCTGTAGGTTTCTGTGTCTTCAATAAAGCTGGCTGCAATGGTGCAACAAGCTGTGAATGAGATGCAGGCTGCTGGCTTTGCAGTCTTTGCCCATTCCCAATTTCCCTGAGAGCATGTCAGGCCACCAGGGCTTTCTGCTCACAAATACCTCTTGCTATTTGCAGAGGACTCAAAAAAGGAGCCAAGGGCCAAGTTCAAAGCCATGTGGTGAGACAGCAACCAGATGAGGAGAAGACCCAGATTCCCGACCTAACCACTGCCCTGCCCTGCAACAAATCCAGCACTGACCAAACACTGCCTGGCTCAACAGATGAATCATCAGATTCTCTGCTGTTGGACTGTATAGATCATATATTCATAAAATGGTTTGGTTTGGAAGGAACCTTGAAGATGATCTTCTTTCAAAACCCCTGCTATAGACAGGAACACCTTCCAATAGACCAGGTTGCTCAAAGTCACATCTGACATGGCCTCGAACATTTCCAGGGGATGTGGCATCCACAGCTTCTCTGGGCAACCTGTGCCAGTACCTTGCCACCCTCCTGGAGGAGAATTTTTTCCTTATGTCTAATCTAAGCCTGCTGTCTTTGAGTTTTCCACTCCTGTTTTTACAGCTTTCCGCTGGTTTGTCTCCAATAGTCTACACTCGCTAGAGTATCAAGAGCTTGCAGATATCTCCAGATTGTGACAGGAGCTCCGGTACAAAAGCCTGTACTGGGTAACCAGAGACAGAGCAGTGATGCAAGGTAGCAGCCTCGTGATCACCCACTTCTGCATTTCTGAGGGTGACAAAGGAGGACAATGTATGTCCACTCCCTAACCAGGTCGTCACTAAAGCTTTGCATTAATTAGCACTACATTTAGCACTAAAAACAATAGTAGGAGAGAGATCCTCTAAGATCTGGTAATAGACTGATTTTCATCTCTTACACTCTGGCTCCACAAACTTTTTAAAATCATCCATCATGTACAGAAGACTATGCGAAAGTGAGGTAAGACCAAAGCCCCAAGTAGGATAAAAGTTAATTTTCCTATTCCCAGGCCTTGTCTACAAAAGCATGTTGCACAAGTTTAATTCAGGTTATTTTTTTAATTGGTGTAGTTAAAAGTAATACAAATCCTTTACAGATCCAGTTAATTCAATAACTGAACTGAGATAAATCCATATAAATCAGTTATAAACCAAACCTATTCATATGGGATATTGAGTAATTTAACTAAATACATACCCATGCCTACATTGTAACCAAAGCAATGTAACTCTTCTGTGTCAGCAAGGCTGCAATAACCCATTGTCCTCTCAAATTTTTACGATAAAGATGGAGGATATTTTTTGAAGCAAATCAGTAGTACTGAAATGATTTTTCAAATTTAGAACTTCTATTTTTTGTGATGTACTTACTGTATACATGGATAAAGTAAGTATATAATTGAGATCTTTCACAAAGAAATCTCTAAAACTGCAGCAGTTTATTTGCAAACACAAATCCTTACAAACTTAATGTTATGGACAATATTTTATTCATGTTACCAAGAGGATATTGAGATACAGAAAAATTGCTGTCCAGTATTTCCAAAAGTACTTTTTTCTCAAGTCCTGAAACAGGTGTGCCATAGCAGGAGGCAGACCAAGAACACAGAACCTTACATGCCCTGAAATTTTCAGGAGAAATGTCAACAGACCTTCATGGCAGCAGCAGCAGGAGGCACTGCTATGACATGGAAAAGAACTGTGCTGCCAAGTGAATTAAGAGGGATAAGAGCTTTCTTTTGACCCTGCTCCTCAAGTATGAATTTCTGAGCTATTGCCTGTAAATTACAAAGCTTTGATTTTTCAGTGCACAATTTAATACATGCTTTGACCTTTCAACATGCCATATGAAGCTTTGATCCTTACCAGCCGACTGTCAGGGTGAACTTTGCATAAGATGAAAACAATACATTTCAAAATCACATTCCCCCTCCCTTTTAGAAAACCCATAAAATATTTCTGAGGTGGAGAAAACTCATCTTTATACAGTGACTCAGGGTAAATGCTACCGAAGTGCTACATTTAAATGGGTATGGTCAGAAGCCTTGATCAAGTCCTTTATGAAAGGCTGATAAGAAGCACAGATTGCCTAGGAAGTGGGTAAACTCCTAAGAAGAATATAAATCAAGAAAGAGTATTCTCACTTCACCCTTAGCTTGGAAAATGTGGGGAAAACACTGACAGGGCAGTCCATGGCTCAAAATGTCTTTGGAACTAGGAGGTGTTTGTATCATTTCATGCACAATCATAAAGTGAGTTCAAAAGGTCTAGCTCAGTTCAATTTAAGAAGAGCTGAGAGATACCTGAACTGCCCACCTGAGAACAATGAAAATTTCATAAAAGCAAAATCTAGTGATATTTCTAGTCTTCTTAATGTTATGAAAGTGAAAAAAAAAACCCTCTAACTCCTCTATGATGGAGAAAACTAACCCAAAAACCCCAACTCAAAGAAAAATAGCACACAAAAAAGGTGAAAATAAATGTTTGCAGCAGAAAGTACTTTTAATTGTTTTTTGCTGGTATTGGGCTTTTTCTGTCTGGAAGTCTTACAAAATCAGTCTGCAAGGTTTTAAAGATTAGATAAGGTATTACGCATTTCCCCTCATGCATGGTAACCCTACATAATTTTATATCACACACTGCAACCTATTCTCATCAATTTGAAAGATAAAGAAATTTGCAAATTTATCCTTAGTACAAAGCTCTTCATGTGTAGCATAGATGCATCCCACTTTTTTTTTTTTTTTAACTGAAAGATGCTGTAAAACCTCCTTCTTTCAGAAAGAAACAGGATCATATATCCTATTCTATGTGTGAACTGCAACGTTTACCCACAGAGTTGCTGTGCTGCTAGTATTTAACTCACTGTTTTACAGTGCACAGTGAAAACCTGCAATATCAGTTCACAGTCTTCTCAAAACAACTTTTCAGACCTACAAGTTTTGGATGTCAGTATAAAGGCAGGTTCTGTCAGTTTTAAAAGTCAGGTTTTTTCCTAATCTGGGAAGTGACTCTAGAGGCAGCATCCTCGGTGCCACATCCCTCCTTTATCTGTGCTTTCTCTTGGAATCGTTCTGTTCTCAAGCCAAAATATTTTCTGCCTTTCTTCTGACTGCTCATAGGCATATATTCCCCCATTTACAAAAAACCCACATAAATCTCTCTGAATTTCCTCCCCTGTCATGTGATCAATGGGACTGGAAAAATGTGCACAGATGAGTGCAGTGACCGGACTTCACAGCCCAGCAGGGCATCCCCGCTGCGCTCGAGCTCGGCGCAGACCCTGAAGGAGGGGACACCACGCCCCTCTGGCTCTCGGCAGCCCGGGGCGCACCTTCTGACATTTGAGCCTGGTTAGCATGTACCAACACCCAAGCCGTGGTAATTCCTGATTGTCACACTGTGTGAAGGACTCCCAGGGAGGGGTGTTACAGCCTTAAAATGAGTTGTACGGATTCCACAGCAGTCAGGACTGGCTTTTTGCCTCAGAGCATCCAAGCCTATTTTGCTGCTAGCTTATGCTAGCGCTGCTAGCTGACCTCCTCAACTGCTGGCATAAATTGCTGCAACACACCCCTAAATTTCCTCCACGGGGGCAGATTTGTTGAATTAGAAGGTGCAATCTTTAGATAGCTACTTTTTCGGATAATGTGCAGAGGCCAGGAAAGACACAGAGTGCATCAACTCGATTGGTGCTCGGTGAGGAACCAAGATATCACAGGAGCCAGCCCTGGCTGCTGCACTGTGGTGGCTGGGAGGACAGCAGGACTGATTCATAATAAAGGGAGACAGACAGGGAAAGGGAATAGAACCGTGATTGCAGAAGAGAAATGAAGAGTTGCCTGACAGTGTCACACTGGGAAAGAAAAATGCAGGGAGGATTAAGGACTGGATCAGAAGATAAGTCTCACTGCTCTGCGACTCCAGCTGGCAAGCCAAGGGAGCAGGGGTTGTGGTGAAAAAGTCCTGTCTAGGAAAGTGATGATAAGGGCCTGTGAATCGTTGATGGTGATTCTTGCTTTTATTTTGATTGCATTAGTGGTCTGTGGTGTTTCAGGAACTATTTTCAGTAAGGCATTTCCTTGGTAACTGCAATAGATATAGTTTCAAATGCTTTTCATGTAAGATTTGGAAGCGCTAGAAACAGAAGTCTGATACGTAAGTCCAGGATGGGGTCAGATTGAATAAAGGTGAGGCAAATCTCCCTTAACTCCTATGTGCCATTATTAAAAGGTCACTAATTAGAAATAGAGGATAATGCTCCTAGACTTTCGACAGCCTCACCATAGCTGCAGTGTTGTTATTTGGGAATGAGAAGGACAAAGGATGAGATTATAAATGAGTGGGATCATAGCAGACTTTCAGCACTACCAATTAAACTGTGCCTCAAGGACTATCTTTGCATTTTCAGTCATTTGGAGACCTCACGATAATTTATAGGAATAAATCACATGGCAAATCACATGATAACTCCCTTGTAACCTTAAATAATTGAGACTCATTGGGGTCAGCTAAAGTCACCTGAAGTAATTTTTACTTGGTTTCTAAACATGCATTAAAAATTAGCTTTGATTCAGCTGGAGAAGGCAAAGGACAAAAACCACAAAGCAAAAGAAACAAAAAGAACACACATATGTTCTTTTTGAGGTCTACATTTTGCCTGACCCAGTGTAGCCTGATTTTCAGTGCCTTCTCCAGATCCTCTCTCAATGACATTTGATGATTTTCCCTACTTAATAATGATAATCTTGTCTTAAAAGATGTAATTTATTTTGGATAACAGAATTGTATATGATATATGCACTTCCAATTCCAGTAAATGTGAAAACATGGTAAAATGAGCACCTGATACATCAGACAGGTCACATTTGAGACATCCATGTTCAAGTATTGGAAGAACTTGGAATATTTGATCCGGGGCTTGTGATATTAAGTTCATAATAAGTGTTTGTTATCTAGGCAGATTTTACACAGATGTTCAGACTTTCAAACTAGTTTCCTATTAAATAACAGTTTGGAACAAATTTTGAAAACTTTATACATTACCTCATGCAGTTGACTTTGCAGATATTCTCCATCTTTTCTATTAGTACCATACCCCTACACCATTAGAGCATTGAAATACATGTTTGTATTTAAACAGCTTCCTAGTGTGGATCACTATAGGCTTCTGTCTTCTAACTGCTGAATCAAGTATGCATAAATAATTTACTGAAATTACATTGTTGCACTTAGACAATTTTTGAAATCACCCTGTGTAACTTTGTTAAACTTCAAATCTGGAACATTAATTTGAGGGAAGAGAAATAACTACTCCAGTATTATTAGATCATTCAGGTAATAAACACATTCTCGAAAAAGTTACCTGATGAATTTCGGTCATCAGATTCAAATTGTAAATGGAATCATTGTCTATGTATTAGAAAAGCACATGCCACATTTTGTTAACATAATCAGAAAAATGGAGCTGCCACAAACCCTTTCCCCATCTGCCAGTCATTGCATTAAATGTTTCTGCAATTTTATTAGAATTCTCTGTCTCTGCAGATCCTGCTCAACTGTGAAATTGGAATTGCAAACAGAAATATTACATTTCTACATACAGTAGTGGATAAAAAGTCCAACTTTTACATGTAGAGAGACAGGGGAAATGTTTTTTTAAAATAGAAAAACAGCAGAGGGAATATCCTCTCTTCCCCAAGTATAATGCAGAAAGTAAAAGTGTCTGTTTCCTTTATGACATTTTTCTGTGACAGCAGGTAGAAACTGAGGGGTGCAGGAGCAGCTTTCTGGCAGTAGCTTTACCACGGAAAGGACAAAAGACTGCCTACTCTTCTGGTCCTTCCAGCGGGACACCACCTGAAGGTTAAAAAGCATGAATTGCACTGGCTGCTGCAGCCACTGCCTCTGCTCAGACTGCAGGAATGGATGAGTAGAGGTTGGAGAAGGAGTAGGCAAGCCCTGCTGCCTAAATCCTTGCTTGTAGCCCCATTCTTACTATACGTTTGTTGCAAGTCTTTTAATAATGCAAGAGGTGTTTCAGAAGGTTTATCTAGTTCTGATAATATCACCTGTATTGGGTATTCCTGAAGCATTATTTCCAAAGCTGATAAAACACAGTGGTCAAAAAGAGTTTGGCGAGTCTGATGATTGAAGCATCTTGTCTACAGGGAAAGTGTTTTTACACCTTTCTCAATAAAAATCTCAATATTCGGTTTTTCTCCACTTCCTCACTCTCCCTTCTCCCATATTCCTAATCTCATGTTATGTGTTATCGTTTTTTAAAGTTGTTGTTTTCCAAGAGTCAAATACAAACACTTTTGTATTTTCAGTTTGCCTTTACAGCACGTGTGCATCCCTATTGGAAAATGAGAAGTATTAAAATGGAAACAGGGACATGAGAAGGCTCACTTGTTCAACTCCTCTTGTAAGCATCCCGCCTTCACCATTCAAAACACAGGAGTGACAAAAAGAGTGACCTCTGGGTTATCTGGAAAAAAAATACCAGTGCCTCTGTAGGCCTTTTCTTTTCTCTGTTGATTGCAATGATCTCAGTCATGAAGTTTAATCAGTCCTGCATCAGCAATACTTGATTTTTCAGCTCTTTGCATTGACTCTTACCTGCAAACAAGATGTAGAAGCTACTCATACTTAGTCCCGCATTCCTAAAGGACTGCTACTATCTCCTTTCACAATAATTAATGTATTTGTTTTTTTTTTCTTTTAAGTTAATATAATGCTCAAGGGCAGTTCAAAGATTTCTGTCTTTTTCCACAATTTTTTTTCTTCATCAGTCTCTATGTTGGATCAAAGTCTTGGTTGACTTTTCTTTCTCATCATAACTGGACTCTGGTATTAGCCATGGCTTCTTGGTATTTCTATCTAGTCTAGCCTGCTGTAATGATCCATGGAAAATGGCACTCAGCGGAGCAACTTTGTCACACTATCTGGCTGAGGACACAGAACCTGCAGCTGCCTTCACTCTCTGATGCCATTATGAGTACTTCATAAATACTGCAAACCAGCCTGCTGCGTTTGTCTTTCTCTCCCTAATCACATTTATCCCTAACTATTTTTAAAGAAATCTAGCTACGGCTGTGTCCTCTTCTGTTTCTGGCATGGGGCACAGCCCACAGGGTTCCTCTGTGCTCCCTGGTGCCAGATGCAGAGTTCTCACTCAGGACAGGAGCAAAAGGCAGATTACCTCCCTCCATGGCCTGTGGGCATTAGCGCCTTTCCCTTTGCTGCAGCCTGGGCTGACCTGGTGCCTCCAGAACAAACCTGCTACAGAGCAGTGTCACAGCTGGTGACAGGACTCCCCTGGTCAACCTCCCCAAGTCCCCATCCCAGGTACTCTTTTCTGAAGCTGCTTCTTTTTCTGTTTGCAGTTTAAAGTGTGTAGGCAGATGTTTGTGTGTCCATGCACGCAGAAATCCTTTCACAGCTAAACCCTTAAAAGTAACTCTCCCCCCTTCATCTTGCTAAGGAGAAAACTATAGGTATATCACTTTGCTGTGGCATCTTGAATCAATTTAAACTTGTTTCTTAATTATTTACACCAGTTTTGGTAAGGTGCGATAACAATGATGCAAAACTTGTGTAAGAAAATAAGACCCCATGACTCTCTTTATGATCTGCCTTGAATCAGCCTTCTCATAGACTACTTAGAAGGATTTCTTATTCTCCCCACCCCCCCCCATTTTTAGGTTCTACAAGCTGTGCTTTTGTAACAAGTCTTTTTTAATTAGGATTTTATTTTAGAACAAAGAGACACTTCCATGGAAGGTCAGGGATGGCTAGATTTTACTCTCAGACGATTTCCTCAAATCAAATTCATCCAAGGATAAACAATGAATTCAGAAAAACTGTGTAATGTCCTTCTAAATGTCCCTGGATATAGGCAGGGGGCAACATATGAAGAACTTCAACATTTTGTAGTCACAATATAACACATAATCTAACAATTTTACAGAAGAGAGATTTTCAAACCTCTGCAAGCTTGTCTGGAATAATTTTAAAACCTGAACTTTCTTGACAGGACCTACTCTGCATTTTCTGTGTTTCATTTTCCATGCTAAAAGCAACTGGCACTTTCAGTCTAAATAAGTTTGCTTTACATAAAAAAAACCCCAAAAAACCAGTAGAAAAAAAAAGCAAAACCCACAAACTCGTTATGAGGATGTCTGACATAGAGATTTCTTTTTCAAGCTGCCATTTTGAATCCCTTCACTGCAGCCATCAAGCAGAACTGCTTGCATTTAAAAGTGTTTCATAGAGAAAATAATAATGAAAAATAACATCTTTTTAAGAGTGCAATAAAAAATGAGAATCTGCTTTCACCCACATTTCATTTCCTTCTGTGATGACCTTCTTTTACTTGACAACATCGAAGCAGGAAATGAAGCTTACAATTTTGTAGTTTACTGTTATGTCCTTGATGCATAACAAACCATAAAAATGGACAAAGCTAGGGCTCTATAACAACAACAACAAATGAGCAAAATGTTGAAGAGAAATTGAACTGATTTTCTGCAAATGTAGCTTGTTCCATAGGATGTTGAACAGTGTGTAACAAAGCTAAATCAAAGGACCACAAACCACAAGTTGGCAGATTTTTCTGGAATTGCTTTACTGACTTTAAGTGAGGATGCAGATATGGATGTGTCTGAACACAAATTGAACAAGATATCCCAGTTCAGTTTATCCTAACTATACCTATCTAGGTCTAGATATAGATCTAGATCTTCATCTTTATCATTCTAGACAGAGAGAAAATATTTTAGCTTGCAATCTTAATTCAGTATTCCCAAACTTTTTGTTTAAGCTTAACCATTTAAAGATTTTCCCTGTATTAGGAATAGTTGTAACTGTTTAACAACCCTTCCCACTTTCTTAAGATATAATCAATTAATTATCACCTCTACAAACTGCTTTAGTCATTGTCATCTGGCTTGTCTCAAGCTGGTTTCCCAGTGGAGAAAAAATAAATATGACACTGCAGACTTACTCCAAATCAGGCCATGACCAATCTATTCCAAAACCTCAAGGGGACATAAGAGTTTAACTTTGGCATCAGATCTCATTCCTTGCAAGGCTACCTGTTAGAGACCTATTTAATACAGATTTTTCTAATGTGATGTCTAAATTTGTAGCAATGCAATGAGATCTGTGGGAAGACAGCTGGGGGTAAATTTAGAGAAAACTGAGACATTAAATCCATCTTTTAACAAAAGTTATAAGAACACAGAAATAATAATAAAATACAATTGTTTTCTTCCGGGATGGCATGCAGTTGGCATGCAGAAAATCTGTTCAACAGTGATTCCCCACACACACAGCCTGCAACCTTAAGCACATGCTAAGAGGAATGAAATGGAGGATGGTGTGGAATGGAGACACCGTGGCCAAACTCTGTTGCAATCTTTCCAGGGATGGGAACCTGATGGTATCATGTAGCCAATAAATTGCACAGCAGATGTCAGCTGAGGGACATAGGACATGTCTTGCTGTTGAACCAGCAACTGGGGCAAAATCTCTGTCCTTAGATTAACTTGTTTCATTGTAATCTCATTGTAATACCAATGCACACCTGAATCGCTGGAATTAAAGTCAAAGTTACCTGCCTCCAATGTATGACCACTCCTCTCTGAGCATGCACTCTATATTTTACTGCCTATATCTTCAAGAGTGAAACCAGAGAACTTTACACTGGTCAGTAATAAAGGTATGTATGAGAAGAGTCACTCAAGCCCCACCCAAAAGTAAAGAAATAGTATAAAGGTGAGGGAAGGATGAGGAGAAATTAGGGAGGACTCCACGATAACTTCAGGAATCTGTCAACAGGCTGAACCTATGTTGTCTCCCATAGACATGCCTATTGTGTAAGAACCTTGCTCTGTGTATACTAAATGATTATCTCAAGATAGCACAATTTTGTATTGTCAGTGTATGCATTAATAAAAAAGTGTGTTATTCCATCCTTTAAGGGAGCTAGCAGTTCCAGACAGTGGATAACATATTCAGCTAGGAGTGGGGAGATCCAGGAATGGGGTCTCTCTTCCCAAATTGCAATAAAGCATTTGGTTCTGATGTGCTGTGGGCAGGTGTCTCTGAACAAGTCAGTGGAACTGCCCTCTGATACAGCAAACGGTTCAGTGGAGTCCCCATAATGGGACAATGATCAGTCACAAAGGTCTTATCGTCTCTGGGGTGCTGGCACACTGATCAAACATAAGAAGGTTCAAGAAAACCCCCTTTTCACTTGACAAGATTACTAGCTGATCACTGATTTTCTGCAGTCTCTAAATCATTTATCAAATGGCAAGAACTGACATACCTTAGAGCTGCTTTAGTCACATAACTGTGAGATGAAAGGCTTACAGTGTTTTCCCTGTGGCCTGAGCTACTTTTTCTTCAAGCACAAAAAAAAAAATCAATGTTTATGCACTGGAATTATTATCTACACTGGTAACACAGTTATAATAGAATATGACTTTAATTTGGATATATTTGTTTCCATCAAATCTAGCTACTGAAAGAATAGAAATGTCAACTGGGTAGCTAATATGCTTTTCTTAGCTGATGGCAGGTTCGTCTTTAATGCCACTTGGCTGAGAAAATAACACCATCCAGGGATGCCATACATTTATGCTCTCAGGGTTTTGGTACTATTTCACAGGTGGCCTCTGGATTGAGACATAGTAGGGCTGACTCAACCTGCTCTGGCTTTTTACTCCAATCTCACTGTGAGATTGAATGTTGCTGTGGTATGAATAGGGGATGACTTTTTTGAAGTCAACAGAACTGTACCCACTTGTGCCAAATGAGAATCTGTCCCATATTGCTGTTTTAATTACAGTCATGTCAGAGCTGCTATTTCATACATATCGATTAATCAAAATGTTACATGAAACATATGGCACCAACAGGAGTAGGGTAAAGGACATCATCTTCCAGTAGTCTTGTCACATGCACATTAAGTCCTCATCGCTATCAGATAATACTTAATGCAAGCATATTTCAGTCAGGTGTACAAAACCACAGGGATATAGTCATCACTATTAGGTTGATGCAAACAGCTGTCCACATGGGATAAATTTAATGACATGCTCCAGATGCTGTTGAAAACTGGCTCCAGAAATCCAGCAACCTGCCACTACTTATCCTTCCAGATCCAAGCTCCTAGCTTCCAAACTGAGCTTTTCATCTTTTAACAGTGCTTAATGATAGCTGATCCTGTAACTCCATAAACAAATCAAGAGATATGGCCCACAACCAAAATATTCTTTCCCTGAAGAGAAGTCTAGACATATCACAGCATTTTTTATTTTGCTGGCTATTTCTTTTAACACTGATTAATCCACCTAGGCTGCATTTTGAAGCATCACCAGAGGCAATTTGCATAAGCTATTTTGTGTGCATAGTTTCTCTCCATCATTTCAATGCCTTTGTATCAGAGGAATCACTCTGATTCTTTATCTTAACTAAGTGTTGTGGCACCAAACAGCTGCTGCTCTGCCAGAGTTTCTAGATTTCCAGAGATATAGAACAAGGTCCCAGCCTTTTACGGTCATTAAAGTTCATCTTGGAAATTACCATACGGATCAAGTTGTTGTGCCGCTATGCCCTTGATGGAATCCTGTCTCTGATAATTGCTCTGTCTTTATAAATTAGTCTCTGCTTTTCAGCTTTACACTGGTTTTATGCTGATTCCATTGAAGCCCTTGGGTGATTTTGGCACTTCACTACTTAGCTCAGTGAAATTGCTTTTTTAAACAACTAAGTTGCCACTTCTAGTGTTGAATGTGACAGCAACTTCAACACCATTCAATGACACTCAGTCTTTAAGACAAATAATGATGAAAAATGCTGAAAGTCCAGTGCAGATTACTCAGTAAAAGTAATTGTCAATATTAGACTTTCACCAGATACGTTTATATCTCTGTTCTTGTGAGGAGTGAGGCGAAGGCCACACTATTGAAAGTTGGGCTTGACATCAGGAGGTGCACTGTGTGGGCAAGGATACTGATGTGCTGCAATAAAACTCCAGTCTCTTTTGCGTGTCTGCGTGCAAAGACAGCTGCTCCCACCTTTGATCCTGATTCTTCTGCAAAGTTAAAAGGAGGCAACTTAAGCCCTGTTCTTCCTGAAGTAAATTTTCTACTTGGGAAATGATATGAATTTCACTTGTGGTTTCATAAATCATCAGGGTCGTATGTGGGGCCAGATGCAAGATAGAACCACATCCTATGCTCCTATTTTTGTGGGTATCTCCTCAATAATAATTTATAGGATAGACATAACTTAAATATTATGAGTACATTTTTGTTTTGCATACACATAGGAAGAATAAACTGTTTACTTAATATTTCAGATAGCATTGTCCCTAAATATCTCTACCTTCATTGAGTAGGCACTCTGAACAAGATTCTCAACATGAGCCTACGTCTCAGGAGGATTTGGATCCAGAAATACAAGTTCTCTTTGCCAAATACCAAATGAAATTATTTATGCTAGATACAGGAAATAACTGGCCTTAATAGGGTGCATTGTGTTATGTGTATTCAGAGTTATTTGTCCTGTCATTTGAGAATTATCCAGTCACAACAAAATTTACACAAGAAAAAACACAGGTCCTTTGCACCTGAAGTAAATTTGCTGATGTAACAACGTAGGAAACTAGGCCGTAAAGAGCAACTGTTAATGAATTTCACTGTTTCATTTTATCTGAAATGCTCATGGTTCTTTTATTAAGATATAAGCTGTTCATCTTAGAATAAACTGAGAGGTATTTGTATCATTATGTTTACTTTCCTTTTCCCTCTCATAAGGAAATCAAGTAATTTTCTGACTCTGCAAAAGATTCTCTAATCTTGGGCACCTTTTTCAAGACACTACAGATACTGATTTCATGGGCTGTTGCAAATGTGCACCTGCTAGGAAAATCCGGTGCCAAATCTGACCCTGCAGACAGTGCACTTGGAAAATATGGAACCAGGTGATTTTGTTGGATAGACTTAAGAAGGGCCAGACAATAGATTTCTCAGTCACATGTTTTCTTTTCAGCTAAGCACAGTAAAGAGTGAAAATCATATTAAAATAATTCCTTCTAGGTACTTACAGCCCTTCACTATTGATACACAAAAATGCATCTTTCTGTGAATTGTCTAACTTTCAACGCAGACACAATTTGCAGTCGGTGAAATTAATAACTGGAAACTTTATCGCAGTAGTGACACCTTTCAACAGCAATCTCCAGAAGTGAGCACTTCAAGTTTGATGAAGAAAACTGAGAGATGTGAAACAGCCTCACTCTGTCCCAGAACTAATCCCATACGCCTACAAGTAAAGGAAGGCTGCCAAGGCTTTGGGAGCTTAACTACAGTTTATGAGCTCCAGTCACATCAGCCATGTCTGTGTTGTTTGAATTTCCACAGTCTAGGAGAAAGGCAACTCGATATATTACCGAATTCATATACATTAATGCAAAGCCTTTGTACATGTCCCTCAGATCCTCCTTGGAGAGATGCCTTAACATGGTGATAGCTTATCAAAACCTCTCACAATGTGATTTCAGAGAAGAGTTTTTGCAGACTAAATTGTGTTAAGGTAGGGCAGGAAAGGGAATAAGAGAAAACAAGATACAACTGTTAAGCTATGCATTTTCTAATTTTTAATCATTATCTTGGGGTGCAGACTGACCAGTTTGACAAAGGCTGTGTGTTAGTTTGCATGCCTGTACAGGGCAGGCTGACATCTTGGAAACCTGTCAAGGTTGCTACTGTTTTTTAGAAGCAGCTCTATTAGCTGGGGATACAACAAAGTGCTCATAAAAGCATTTCAAAAGCATAGAAGACTAATTGACATTTTACCCAAGATTGCAATGCATTCAACAAACTTTTGAAAATTATTCCTAAAGCACAAACCACAGTCTGTATGTACAGAAGTTCAAGGTCATCTACCTGTTATATTTTTCTTGTATGGAAAGCACGCAGGCGCTTTCATTCTGAACAAGATCTCAGTTTAGTTATGAGGACAATGAAATCCAGAAGAGGAAACAAGAAGTCAGCATACATCTCTTCCCTTTGCGATCATCTGCTCTGCACAGCTCAGTGCCTAATGAGAGCTGTTACAGGCTCCCAGCCACTTATTGTTATTCTTCTGTTCCAATGCAAAGTCAGCTGGCACAGTATAGACAGCCTTCACTGGTGTTTTCAGCTAAAATGTTTTCCTTGTGCTGCAGTAGATGAGGATTACTCACAAAACAGGTTTTTTCCCTTCTGCTGGCCTTGCTGTGGGGTAGGCAACCCACAACAGAGGTATGCTACCAAACTGGATGAGGTTTAGTACTGTCTTACACCTCTGCAGCTGAAACTGTAGAGAATATCTGAACACAGGCTGAATTGATACACTAAATGTCTCACAGAACAGCGGCTGTTCCTGCAGCTGGGATCACATGTGAAAAATATTAAAGCTATGGTACACGTATCATTAGAACATTGCAGGGCACAATTACATCATATAAGGAAAGTTTGGTAATGTGTGCCCAAAGCAAAAGTGTGGACCTTTAGTTTGAATGGGCATAGCTGCTTGAGAAGGGATGCTTATAGTCTGTGAGCTGTTCTTTGTTTTCTGCTAATATAAACCTATGTTAAAACAAATCTTACTTTTTTTTTCTCTTTTTGAAATTATTAACTCTACCACATTCTTTAAGATATACTTGAGCAATTGAAAACTCAATTCATACTGATGTTGCAACTGTATTCTTATTCTATTACAGTTGATGAGGGATGGGCTCTAAACCAGGTTAGAAATTATTAATTATTAGGTATTAAAGATGGTTGCACATATATTTGATTAATTTTATATTTGTTTCATTTTATCTTTGTACCAGTGAAGATGTGTTGAAAAATTGGTGGCTAGAGAAGCAGCTTTGTTGCCATTTGATGATAGAAGAAAAATATATTGACCGTTTCTATGTAAGCACAGGGGAAGTGTCTTTCATTCCTCATCACAGATTGCCATTCTCTCTAGTCAGCAGTTACTTGTTCCTCTGCAGTAAAATTCGTATTCATCTGCTGTGAAAGGAAGGACTAGAAAGAAAGTGTTTGACCTGAAAGGTCAGGCATTCCCAGGGAGAGAACTTACTCTCTGAGCTTTGCTGTGGTTGTTTCAGTTAGCTGTAAATTCTTAACCACAAACTACACATGCCACTTCTTCTATTCTCATTGCTTTTAGGTTTCAATTAAAATGCAAACACAGGAAAACAGTTCATTTCTTTGAGCTATGTGCAGGTTTCTTCATGGGGACTTGTGGTGGTTTCACTTGGCCCAGTTTTTGCTAGTGGGTAGGGAGGGGCACAAAGATGGCTCCTGTGTGTCCTGTGCGAAGGTTCTGGACATTTTTCACCCTGTCCAGCAAAGCCACTCTCTGTTGGCTCTGAAGATGATGGACATGCTGCTGGCCAAACCTGGGCCAAGTAGAAATGTTAGTTACGCCTCCGTGAAAACATATTTAAGAAGAAATCAAAACAATGGGTGGACGCACTTCTTTGTAGCCAGAGGAGGAGGAGGAGGTAAAAATATGTGAGGGAAAACAACACGGAGACACCAAGGTCAGTGGAGAAGGTGGGGGAGGAGGTGCTCCAGGCGCCGGAGCTGAAAACCCTCTGCCGGCCGTGGTGAAGACCATGGGGGAGCAGGTGGTCCCCCTGCAGCCCATGGAGTCCAGGGGGGTGCAGAGATCCACCCACAGCCCGTGGGGAGGTGCCCATGCCAGAGGAACAGGGGGATGCCTGGAGGAAGCTGTGATCCAGTGGGAGTCCCAGCAGAGACTGAGAGTTGCAAAGGCTGTGGACGAGAGAGAAAGGCCTTGGCCCCGGGATGGAAACAGCCTGGCCTCGGCTCGGGAGCCTGCACCCCATGGACAAGCACTCGTGTTTGCAGCAGATTTCGGCCGGGCTGCTGCTCGTGAGATTGGACCCACGCCAAAGAAGTTCTCAGAGGACTGTCTCTCGTGGGAGGGACCCCATGGCTGAGTAGAGGACTCTTCTCCCTGGTGGACTGACCCTGACCAAAGGGAAACCCCCATACCCTGCCCCACCCCGGAGTTGTTGGTTGTGTGAAAGAGGGAGGGGGGTGAGCTGAGAAATGGTGTCTTAAGAGGGAGAGGGGTGAGTAGAGAAACAGTGTTTGTAGCAGAAGAATTGTGGTGATGGACTGACTAAGAAAAAGCCCCATACCCTGCCCCCCTACCCGGAGCTGCTGGTTGTTTGAAGGAGGGGAGGGGGTGAGCTGAGGAGCAGTGTCTTAAGAGGGAAGGGGGGTGAGTGAAGAAATGGTGTCTTAAAAGCTTATTTTTACCTCTCATTTATCCTCCGACTCTGTTAGGTTAATAAATCACTTTGCAACTTAAGTTTCTCACCTGTTTGCTCATGGTTTCCGTGCGCCCCCTCCCCATCACTGCCTCATCTCAACTCATGAGTTCAGTGTGTTTGTGTTAGTTTGAGTCCTCTCCTCTGCATAAATGCAGCAGGAGAGAGCACAGAAAGCAGACGTCGTAGGTCCCTGGCATTTGGCCAGGGTCAAACCACGACAGGACTCCTTGAGCCTTGTTTCTTTAAAGAATGGGGATTCATATGCGAAAACAGAAAGACAGACAGATCCTGTTCTTTGTAACAGTAACAATCAGAGGCCGCTAGAAAGGCTATAATCCAAATTGAAGGAGAAGTAAACAGAGCAAATGGCAGCAGACTGATAGTTATGGCCTTATATTCAAGGTATTGGGATCAAGGGGTAGGACATCTGAATCCAGTCAAAATTTGACAGAGTTTTTCCCTAGGCTTCCAAAAATAATTTTCAAGCCACTTACATTTGATTGCTCTAAAATACCTCTCTTTTTGCAGGTCTTGTTTACTTGACTGAAAGTTGTTTTGCATGAGCACTGTTTCTTAATATACTCTCCCTAGACATACTATCCTAAATGCACTATTCCAAGCCCCCAAGACCTTTGGGATCACTTAGGGTGTCTCATTTCCTGGAAATACAAATAATACTCACAAAGATAATCTGGGTCATTTAGGAAAGGAAGGTATAGTGAATACTTGGCATTTAGCTGTTTCTCTGGTCACTGATCAGTAGGGTCACAGAGAAGAAAGACAGGAAAAGCTACAAGAGAAAGAATGGAATACATCTAGAAGGAAGGTTATTCTGAAAAAGACATGGCAATGGGGACTTGAGAGACTGAGCTTACAGGAGGGTAGAACTGAGTACACAATGAAAACAGGTTTAAAAAAAGACAGAACAGAAAGAAAAGAAAAAATATGAAGGCGAGAAAGGAACTGGGAAAGAAAGAAGAATAAATGGGAAGACTAGAAAAGCAATGAAATTTGGGAGAAAATATTTAGGGGAAACAAATACACTACAGAGAAAGAAGATAAAAGGAGTAAAAAAAAGCATGGGGGAAAATAAAGAAACTCAGAGCACTGCAATACCTTTGTTCCCAGAGCATATGCATCCAGGGGATATAGGAGGTACAGAAAGTCATTCTGGTCTATAAAGAACTCTTTGATTCTGTAGGATGATCATTAAATACCTCTATACTCTTTTGCGTGACCATCTCAGGCTAGAAACTACCTTATCACTGAAATAACGGGAGTTTTCTATGAAGTATTTACCTTGGGCATTTTCTAAATATGTAGTATTTTAGCATGAAAAGAAAACAAGAGTAGATGGAGTATGGCAAAATTGGAGAAGAAAGAGCAAGAGAAAAAACTAAAAGAAAACACAGGTTTAAAATTACAGTTGACATCTTGGGTAATTTTATTGGCAGGATCATTCAGTCTCTGCTCTATTTCATTAGGCTACCCTACCTCTTAGCTTTTCCAGGGTGTGTTCACAATGTTTACTGTGTTTTATTCTTCAGCCAGAATTACTGACCACTATTATTATGATCATGATAAATAAAGAAATAGATCAATTTATCTTGTATATTGTCTATAATAATTCAGATATTCACTCTGACTACTCCTTGTCTTGCATAACGAATTGCAATCAATGTAGTGTTAGAAATTCCTTGTATCTTTCCTTCCAAAATTAAGCATGCTGCCCTTTGTTTTCAATCTACTAAATGACATTAAAATAGTAATTTGGAAAATGTTCTGTGAGGCTGCTTTTTTCAGATGACTGTTCTTGGTTAGACTTGTATTAGCAGCACTGAAACCCCCTTTGTCATCTGGAGGTTGTACTAAGACTTGTTCTAGTTTTGTGTCATATTTTATATTTAACATACTTACCATTATCATCAGCCCTAGAAAAGCTGTCCGTATTATTTACTGATAATTCGCACTGACTCTGGAGGTTTAGCAGTGCTCTGTGTTGGGCAATAAAGCTGTAAGTGCAGGTTCTTTATGAGGGCCTGTCTTTAGATGGGTAATCTAGACACTTAAGGTATTTAGATAGATAATGGACTGATGATATTGCTCATTCATTCGGTAATGAGCAGCCAAGAGAATGTGTCCTGAATTGAATCAGAAATTAGTAGCAGCAGGGTTCTAAATTGCTACTAGTTAAGGGCATTCTTAAAATGGCAAAGGTTGATAACCCTTCTCACCTCAATTACTCTTTGACTCAATGACAAAAGTGGTGATGTTACAGGGCAAAGACTCTTTGCACATTTCCATCTGTTACATGAGACAAGGATGTGTTTCTGAGGTCACAGATGCAAAAGGGACAGAAAGCTAAACACATCTGTAACTGCTCATGAGAAAAGTGACTCCAGTCAGCTTCTATTGTCCAGGATGATATACCTGTTTTTTCCTTCACAAAAATGATTTTCTAATTAGACTACATCAGGTCAAAAGACTTGACTGGGCTTGTCTTAAATTGACTTCCAGATGTCTGCCATTTAAACTATGACTTAAGATAAAACACATAAACTTTTTAAAGAATAAAGTATGGGAAATCCCTATTGCGTAGTGCCAGTAACTTGCATGGGATTTTCCTTTTTTTGTTGTGCATTTTTATTTTTGAGGCAGGAATTTAAAAAAGATAAAATCTCACAGTTAAACAGACATATGCTGAACTGAAGAATTAGGTTTAATCCTCATCTTTTCTGATGAATTCTGATGTGTTGCTTAGCAAGTGACTTCAAATCCAAGTGGGGTTTTCAGATGGGGTCATTAACAGTTTGTGCCTTGCTCCCAGGGTGCCCAGCATGAGACACTTTTTCCTGATTGGCAGGAGAATAAAATCCTCACAACTATAGCTGCAGTCAATCAGGGATGTGCTCTCAGCATACAAAATCAGATCGACTGCTAAATACTCTGAAAACTTAGGTGCTACATATCTCAGATAGTGTACTTGGTGTTAGTGGCTGTATTTGACTTGAACTCCTCTGTGGCTCAGTTTTAGGTCTACAATAAGAGGATAATGACATCCTTCACCTCACCTGGGTTTGAGAAGATAAATTCATTAATGTTTGCAAAGCTCTTAGATATTAGTCATCAACACCACAGAAAGGTCCATGAGGAAATAAACAGTTGTGTATTCAGAGCAGGGTTTGAGTGTAATGCAGTAAATAAGAACTAAGAGTACACACTGAAAAATAAGAAGAAAATAAAATATTAAAGGGCTGTTCATTAAGTACAACCTGTGAATTCTGAGCACTGTTTGAAACAATAGTTCTCCGTAAATAAAAGCAAGAGATCATGGAACTAAGAGATGTATCATGATGCATACATACCAGAGGCTAAACTAACTTTGTAGGAGCTCTCTCAATCCTGTCATTTCCTAATTGTCAATTTTTACCCTTGAAACTTTGATAAAATTCTTAAAATTGTGCACAAATGAATTTAATTTTGATGAATACATTAATATATGCGCACATCCTCTCATAAGCACACACAATCCTCACAGAGCATAATCTATCCACTAGGTAAGCATAACTAAGTGAAGGGCAAGGTATTTTACACTTTTCTATATCTTTCTTTTGTTTTCCCACTTTCATCTTATGTAATTTCACCATCCAACTTGGTTCATAACTGTAAATGTAGGTGTTGTGTCTAATGACTTATTCCTGAATATAAATCTGAAGGCTAGTTAAAAGTACTGATAGACAAAAGACTCACTTCTTCTTGTAAGTAACCAAACACATTTTTCCAGACACATTTGCATCCCAATATTCCAAATTATTAATCTGGCAGTTTCCCATATTTCTCCCTGATATATTCCTTTCATTGCTTTTTATGATAGAGCCAGGTTTATGTTTGCAAATGAAAGGTGTTAGTTTTTTTAGGATGCTAGTAACTTTTAGTGCTGGACTCTAGAAGCACATTCAATATAGGTAATAAAGGTAATTTATATAGGTAAAAAATATAGGTAAAAAAGTAATTTTAGAGATACAGAGCTAACAATGCAGTGAGATAGAACTGATGGATATTGTAAAACTATGTTGCCATCACACAAAATGGAATGTTGAAGGTGAATCACTTTTATATGGAAGACAGTGCTTACTTTGCATATACAACTAAGATACAGCTATAAGATGTGTTTTTAATTTGAAATAGATCTGGGTACTCCATGCTCTGCCCAATATGTTGAGAAGGTCATTCACTTATCACCGGTTTTAAGATGAGCAACCAAAATTACCTCACTGCTGTTCTGATCTGTTCTGATTCCTGTTAAAGGGCAGCTTTTCAAATGTCTTATGGAATGTTTAGGTTTTCATCAGAACCAGAAAGTGAAACTTTGCTGTGAAACTTACACTGATGTGCCTAACTTTTGAAAAATGGGGGTTAGCCATTGAATGCAGCTCTGAAGAAACGCATAGAAAGGTATGGAAAATGTATAAGTAAGAAAGGGGGATTTCAAGGACATAGCATCCGTTTGCTATTGTTTTAAATCAGAAACTTTAATGGCTCACAGGCAGGATGAGGATGGGAGCACAGGTTGTGGGATAGATAGTCTGGAGATGATAAGGAGTGGCCAGTCTTTATTTACAGATTTAAAATGATGCTGATGTTCCAACAGTACTGATCATAAATTTACTCAGAAAACACTAGAAATATGAATGCTCTCACTATGCTGTGCAACAGAATTTATACCATTTATAGCTTTACAGAAGAAATAATCCTGGGACCAGGCAAATCCATGAGAGACAGATTCAGGGGTAAACATTTCAGTCTTGGTTTAATTTTGAGACTGATACAGTACAAGTGATGTAAAATAAATGTCAAGGTATGATGAGTTCATCAGAAAGAATATAATTAGAGAGCGCTGATTATGTAAACAAAATACCATCCTTCTCTCCTGTGCCGAAAAATTAATTCCGCAGAATTAATTTTGAACAAATGCTTCTCTCTGTCAGTGATTTTTCTGGGCATTTATAGCCAAGGGATAAGTTGATGAAATTTATTTTTCTGATACCCACATGACCTATCTTACTTTTTGACATAGAAGGTTGCCCATGCATTCAGGCTGGTAACATTTGGATATTTTTTTTGTTCAGTGCCCACTCTACAGAAAATGTATACATGAACCACAACTAAGAAGAGCTAATTAGAAGTGGTCCAACGTTCTGTTTTAGAGAAAATGTAGTAACTGACTTAATTCTAGGACGTTCATAAGTGAAATATTGCTTTTTATTTTCTGGATTGATATTCAGGGCACAAGTGGAAAAAACGAAGAGTTTAGATGCCTAGATGCTGGATGATAACTCATTTGGACGGGCAAGAATTAATTTAGAGGTGTCTGTGAATTGCAGAGAAGAGTAATGGTGTTACTGTATGTACCATGGCTCTATACCTGAAGAAATAACAGGACTTGATCAATGATAACTTATGTAGAGGAGGGATGGGAGATGATGAAGAACCAGCAGAAGCATCCCCGAGAGAATAATGATATCTTCCCCTATGGTCCACATCGCCCTACGCAGCAGGTGTGTATGGATTGATGAGAGCTGTGCCTAGGGCAGTCAGTAGTAATTTAGTGTGGTAGGCCATGCACAAACGACTTTCGTTACTGCTGACAGCTTCATTACAGCAGGACCATCCTTCACTTATTGTAGACCTTCTTCCATCAAGCTGAAGACAAATGAAGGAATGACCGAGACCCTATATGTTTGCAATATTATCTTCTCCATTATTGTACCCTGGCCTATTTTTGTCTGTAAATTCTACAGCTGTACCTTTGAAGTATACAACAAAGATCCAGAAACATGTCTAATGCCTTCATCTGCATGTACTTACTGTATGTACTCCAAAAAGTACACTAGGAGAAAATGGAAGAGGGGCTTTACATAGCCTGAAAGTGCAGTCTTTTCTGACAACTTAAAGGAAATGATTTCCAGGGCATTCTGGGTCACCATGCAGTCATTTTCTTTCTGGCATGGTATGAACCATCTTTCTTTAAACTGAGTTTCCAACCACTTTTCCAATACCCTTTTCAGGAAAATTAATAGATTTCTGTAAAGCAATAAACGTACCTAGACATGAGTCACCCTCCTTAATCTTTTATGTGGGTATGTGCTATAGGATGGAGCAAGGCTATAGTCAAGTCTGAAAATTCCTTTTTCTCACAGCAAGTGACTCACAGGAAGAGGGAATTCCTATCTTCTGTGATAGCAAAAGCAGCAAAAAGGAAGCAATGGGGCTGCTCAGATGCTGTACACACACAAGAACTGCAGGAACAGAGAATGATAGAGTAAGGAATACACAAGACAAGGCTACATAGAGCTAGATGCAAGAAATCAGACGAATGAAAATTTAAAGGATCTTAGACTGGAACTTTGTGTTATGGGCTTGAGAGCATGACACGCATGAGAGCAGGTGCATTTTTTTCCTGTTGGTGAAAGAGGTTTTACTAATGCTACAGGTCTGATTGAATGCTTCGTGAGTTTCTATAAGCTCTGTAAAATCACTGTTTATGACAGCATTTGCCTCTGGTTGTTATCATCCCACTCAGAAGATCTGTCAATGCCAATGCAACAACTGAGATTTTTCCTGGGGTAAGTTCTAAGTCACTTGTTAAATGATACATTCAACTACCTAAAAGAAGACCAAGATACTGTACATGAAACCATTAGACTCAATAATAATAACAATCATCATCATCATCATAACACTGAATGAATATGAAGTTCTATGTAAATGTTCTATCTTAGATGTGGAAGGTGTTTGACTTTGTTATTCTAAGGCTGCATACCAGATAGTAATGTAAATTTTTTATTGACTACATAGGTTAAAAACTCTGACTGCATTGCACTAACTTTTGTAGCAGTCCCTACTGCAGGCTTGGCATTGCATCATGGAAATTCAGTACTTCTCTGTATGAATGTTGTTCTGTCATTTGTCTCACAGTAAATTCACTCTTGCAAGGAGCATGTGTGTGTATGTGTATCTGTAAAATCACAACACTCCCTGCCTACTACAAGGACTCTGTGTCTACTGCAGGAGCTCCCTGCTGACTCAACTCTGACTAGGAATGTGCTGATTGTGTTGCAGAGGGCCGTCCATCTGGCACAGGCAGGCAGGATGAAGGTGCAACCTATGTAAAATTGGTAACTCTGGATTATGACGGTACTTTAACAGTAACTCAGGAATTACAGAATAAAAAAAAGCCTTCCTACTCTGTCCCAATGACCTGCAATGTGGCTATCAGGTCACAGGCAAGAGACTGGACATGTAGAAATCTAATCTAATGTGAAGAAACCACTGGCACACCAGATTGGTATAAAGTGATCACATATTCACAGCTCATGTTAGCTATTATAAACATATGGCAAATAAGAGCTTTGAAGGAACACTTGTATGAAGACAAGTAGTTTTGTAAATGCTCATGCTAGGGTTCTTGAGTCAGTATTCTCTGTTCCATGCTTCTTAGGGAACAACTTATAAACACTCTCTGTAACAAGAGGATCTAGGAAAAAACTATATTTCCTAATTTATTTATTTTAAAAACTATATGTTTTATAAAAAGACCCCTCCACATGAGTATATTATGCATGGTGACTTCTCTGCCAGGTGCAGAAGTGGCAAATTTCATGAGCCATCTGGACTATTACCTAGAGAATGTTTTTCTGGAGCTGTTGGTGAATGTTCATGTGGATAACAGCAGCACTGGGAGAAGTAACAGTGGAGTTATGGGGAAAACCTACAGCTATGAGAGAGACAGTTGGCATGACATAAATTTCAGGTACTTTGTGGAAGGGTAATAAATAGTGGAACTCTAGAGAATCAAAGAGCAAATTAGAGACCATTGCTTTATGCTGAGAAAAGCACAAGGAAAGTCTGCATTGTTGATGTACATGGTTAATATAAATTAACATTAAAAAATAGAATCTCTAAATTAGTACCACAGAAATGCTTCACATTAAAATTGCTTGTTTAAATGGAGAGAACATTATGAGTTATCTTGACTTCATGATCAGGAGGAGAATGTTGGCTACACAGTAGTGTGAATGAAAAGAGAACCTACAAGGGCTGAAAACACAGCTACAATGAGACCTCTCCTTTCCCATGAATGTTAGCTAAGTGTCAAGGTAAAATGCTATGCAAAAGTTACATTCTTAGAAATCACTGGTGAGTGTCTCTTGAAGCAAGTATCTTCAAAAGGAAGACCAGTAACTGCAGATTCACATTCAGCAACATTAAGTGTGAAAAAAATCACTACAGTAAAATTTAACTTCAAAATGGAAACTGTGGTAACCAGGAAACTGTTTTAAAGGATGAAGGGGGGTAATTAAAAGGGTAAAATATCTTCAAGAACTTTTAAAGGCATCATATTGCATCTCAGCATAAATGTTTATTCCTATAAAAATAATCTAAATTACACAAAAAAATTTAAAAAATTAAAAAAGAGGAAAACAAGGGATTAAACAACAGAGGGAAAGAGGCAATTATAAATAAAATGACATCCTTCAAAATACAGAATTTGTATCCAAAGGTGTAAACCAGAAAATGTGTAAAAATTCGGATATGCAAAATGTAAAACCATAATAACCCATATCAAAACTGATTCTGAGAAGCAATCTGCTAGAGGAGTGGAAATTGGTAATACAGTCTCTCTAAAACACATGAAAACCAAGAATCCTTCCCAAGTCTGTAGGGCTGACAGATGGCTGAGCCATGGAGGAAGCACTGGAGGATGCTGCGGCCATAGCAGAATGGCTGAAAGAACTGCTTACTTTAGTGTTATCCACATGGGAGCTTAGAGAGGTTTCTGCCTTTACTTACAGGGAATGAGTCCGAAAAACTGGCTCAAAGTGAAGTGTCAGCAGAAGGGGTTTTAGAGCAGATCAATAAAATGTATAGTAACAAACACTGTAAGAAACAGATGGTATTAACCTATGAGTTCTCAAAGTTGTTTCTGAACTACTAACTCTGAGTGAACTCTTGAATAAATCAGTGTTTATTCCAGAGAAAGAGCAGGTGGCAAGCAGAACACCCATTTTTTAAGGACCCCTCGGGTATGTGGGGGTGTGGAATAAGCAGGCTGTGAAATCTACAAACAAAAAAAGTCTGATTTTCTTATCAAATAAATGGACTGAAGCTGTGATAAAGAATAAAAATAATAGATGTAGATAAATGTGACATTCTCAAGCAGAGTCAGTGAAGCTTTTCTTGTAAAAACACGGTAATCTGTGCTTGAGATCTTTGGGCATGCCTCATCCTTTTGACATAGTGTATTTTGTTTTCCAAAACACTTTTGATCATGGTCTTGTCCAAAAGTCTGTTGGTCTTAAAAGAACATAGTCTTATAAAAAGAGATACTGAGGGAGTTTGTCAAACAAATAAAATCACAAAAAAGAGGAAGAAGGTAAATAGGGCATGATTATGCACTGACTTTTATAACACAAAGGACTGTGATTATTAACTGAAATAGCCTAACAAACATGAAATAAAAGAAAACGACTTTTTACTCAAAGTGTAATTAAACTGTTGAACTTGTAGTCACGGAATGAAGAGAAGAAAATCATTACAAAGTTTAAAAAGTGACTGGAAAAACTGATTGAGTGTAGGCACACCATAAGCTATTAACATAAAATGTGTATTTAAACCCCGAGTTAATCTTTGGTCTGTATATATGGGCTGGTATAGGCCTCGTTTTCATGTTCTTTCCACAAACACTGTTTTCTGATCAGTGCTAGAGGGAGGATCCTGTCCACTGCTGCTATTCTGATGTTCTTCTAAATATTTTTAAATGTCAATATGGAAAACAAAATCTATAAGAGGCACATAATACAATAATATTAAATATTTTATGAATCAAAAAAGCAGAGAAAGTGATGGAAATATTATGGAGAGAGACTACCACTGATTTTTGGTTTAATTGACATTATAGCTTGAGAAATACATTAATTCAAACCAAACAGAGATACGAGAGATTTAGTATCGGTATCTCCAAAGATATGTGGGGAAAATTAGTCAGAAAGGGTGGTCTTGCAAGCAGAGTATTAGATTGGATTTGAACTTCTACCAAAATTCTGGCTGATGCATTACAAAGACTCTCCAGGTTTCTCTGTTTACCATCTGCAAAATTGGGTGACCTCCCACAGTAAGTCTTGACTTCCAGTGTTGTTAGCATAAGTACTTAATGTTTCAAGGCACTCAGAAAATGTGTTTGAAGAGGCTTCTAGCAAGCTGCAGTGTCATTAATCTTTGCAATTTGTTTACAAGCCTTCAGCCACTTTTCAGACCATGCGACAAAGGCTTACATCCAAGCCTATCTGAATTAATTCTTGTAAGACCTTGTGAGGCATTGAATCAATATAGTGTTTTCTGTTTAACTTGCTCATCGAAGAATATTTTACATTAATATAGCTCTTCTCAACCTGAATGGTGCTGAAATGCTTTGCAGACTATGTTAATACAACTGCAGCACTAAAATGCTGCACTAGCAGAACGTGTAGAGAGAGAAAAAAATTACAGCCAAGGACAACAGGACAGACTGTTTCAGTTGTAAGAAACTCAAAACCTTTACTGTACACTGACTGAGGTTTGTAGAGGGAAATTCTAGAATAGTCTGTCATTGATTACAGTGCTTCCAAAGCAAGAAAGAAACTGAAATATCATGGGAACTCAGGAATCCTGTGTCTTGCTTGGAATCCTTCCTACTCCCATGGTGTCTATCGTGTTCTGCTCTCTTCTTCTGTACTCTTGGATGTGATGAGGGCTATGTAGCTATGAAACTACCCTGGAGGCGCATCATCCCCAAATGTGTTTCTCAGTTTTGTGGAGGTTAGATTTGCTTCAGAATCTCTGCTTTGCTGCAAAACTCTGGGAACTGTTTTTACTTTCATTCAAAAAAAGGGCTGGTTGTTCTGCTGAGTAGGAAGCTGTGATGCTGGGGGCAGGAGCTCTGCCTATCATCAGTTTCAGTGCTTCACTGTAACTGCCAAGTGTGTAGGAGTGAGATCTGGGACTTCTCCTATCTGACACTGACTTCAGGACACTTTCCGTGCTGCTGTAACCTGTTCGGGTACTGTAGGCAAGTTTGTTTTACAAATTCCCTTTACCTGGGAGTGCTGGCAGCTCTATTCTGCTGTACATCTTTCCCTCAAAGACTCTTGGACTGAGTTGCATTGTTTATGTCCTTTTTGAGACATTCATAGTCTGGCAGATGGGAGGAAGGAAGGAGCTGGACATACAAACCAGCACAGAGTATGAAGTGAGGGCTGGGAATAGGTACACTGGACCTGGATTTTGTCTCTGCTGGGTGTCTCATCTCTACTGAGCTCAGGGATCAGAAACAGAGTGAAATTCACCATTTCAAACTCTCCTGGGCAAGAAAGAAGATCCACATCCTCAGGGTCACACTAATGGAGTCTTCACTGTTACAGCCCAGGCTCCAGGATCGCATGGAGAATGAAGGCCCAAGAGCCCATCCATCATGAAAGGTAATTGCTGAATTGTACATCCATGGATCTCCACTGTGAAGTGCCACCACAGTGGTGGTGGTATGTGAGAAGAGTGGGAATGAAGGCTGTTTCAGCATTTGAGTTCTTACCTCAGACTTTGCTTCCCTGCTGCTGTTGAGTAGATGGCACTCATTTAACATAAAATGACACAAATGCCATCTGGCACCCCAAGACTTTCTAAGTGCACAGTGTTACTAACTGTAGTGTGTTCTGTAATGGTCCCATTACTAAAACTGCGGTGTTTACCTAAATTTCACGTCATTTTTCTTTGTGTCATTTCATACCTACAAGAAAAATTCTCTCTCTTCCTTTAACAATGGATTTATACAGCTGACTTGTCGAGGAGGACTGCTACTCACTCTGCTCTCATCCTCCATTCCTTCCAGAATCACTTGCAAAGTTTCATCTGATTACAGAGAAACAAAAAATCTCAGCCTGAATTTATCACACAACAAAAAGAAATTTCCTTAGGTCCTGAAGGCAAGGATGGCTACACATGACTATTTTTTTAAGGTTTAAGGCAAATATAAATGCTAGGTTATGAACATGCAGCACCATCCAAAGTAATTTGCTGCTTCATGGGTTGCCTGGCAGGAAAAACCAAGCTGAGCTGTTTAGAATTTTTTTTTTAATGTAATTAGAATAGTTTTTTATTAAGATCAAGTTTGAGTCAGATTTCCAACAATAAATCTGATGGCACATGAAGTCCTGAGAATTGCAATGCAAGCAGAAGCAAGATGTGAATTTTAAGTAGAAATGTCCCACTTTTCTGGCCCCCAACAAATCTCACTACTAACCTTTGCTGCCCATAAAAACCATGCCAACCCAGAAGGTTTACTTTGACAATAGGAGAAAAGAAAAATAGCTGTAATGATTCACAATGGATAGTTATCATTAGATCCCAAGAAAATAAGGATGTAGCACATAAGTTAGCAAAATCTGCTTTTCCAAGCTAGATTCATTTTGCTATTGCCAAAATTTGACAGTGGTAATAAATTCCCTGAGGTGCAGATTAGCTTTTTGTTCTGTGCTTACAATGTCCAGCACAATGAGGTCCTGATCCACATCAGAAAGTCCTTGATTCTACCGAACTATAAATAAAATAATTATAAACCTTATTTATAAACCTTTTCTTCTCCAGTTTTTTTTATCCAAGCATAATGAACATGCTGTTCTGAATTTGTTCACAAAGTACCTGTGTGAGAGCAACTGAAACAAAATGCATTGTTATTTATTGAAATTTTTATTGGAATTTATATTTTGGGATTTAATAGTTTTTTGTTACTTTTAACTGAAAATCCATTTCTTCTCCCTTTCCTTTCTCTTTCTAAGAAGAATTGGAAACAGTGGGAGGAGAAGTGGGATGGGTAGAAAGAGTGAAAAAAAGAGAAAGGATTCAGCTGAGCTCCTGCTGAGATCAAAAGTGGAAAACCAGCCATAGTCATGTTACCTTCAAGCTATTCTTTGCCTGAGTTACTTCAATACTGGGCTGTCCACCTGGAACAGAGAGGGTGACTGTGGAACCAGGCAGCAGCTGCAAGAACATGGGTTGAGATATGCTCTGTTCTAGTCACAAATTAACATATTAAAATCATGTGGACATTGTGACCAGACCTGGACAACAGCAAGCATATTTGCCTCTGTGCACATGAACAGTTATCGCCTGTAAATAACCTGTCTTTAAATCAGCCTATTCACCTCTCAGCAGGTTCTGTCTAATCTACAGGATCTGAGAGACCTTCAGGTTTGTGGACCCTCTAGATTTTTGGACCTAGGTATGTGTTCTGGCCACATTCAGACTCATATTACACCTATGACACCCAGGATGCGCTTCATTCTTTTCTGTTGCCCTCTTATCCTGGGAAGGAGCTCAACCATAGAGCTCTGTTGTTTCCTCACTGAACTGGTTGACTGAACATTTTTGTAAATATATCTCCATATGTACATGGATGCTCCTGCTTTTTCTTATTATAGAGAAAGCTCATAACTAGAGCATAAAACACAGGTAATGTTTAGATTGTGAAACTGTTCCACATAACATTGAAGGAAAATCACTTTTTCTTGCAGTTTGGCCTAAAAGGAAATTAACTTAATTGAATATGGACAGCTTTATTTTGCAAAAATATTACAGCCAAAGGTAATTTGTTTTTTGAAAATATTTTTGTAGACTATTTCAATTTCAATGAGATTGCTTGCTAGAAAATTAAATACATTTTCAGTTAAATGTAATAATGTATTCCATTGTCTGCATTGCTCAGGCAGAACTATAGCATAATTGTGTTTAATACAATTAAAACCAGTTTTTATTAAAAGTAATAATGCAGACTATTGTCTACATTACTCAGGCAGAACTACAATACAATTAATGTCTTGTATCTAAGTCACTCAGAAAATACATGTGCACTATTACATGCTCATTTTGAACATTGTGTCCTCAAAGCTCTCCATGTTAGCAAAAAATGTTTTTCCTCATTCTAGTGGACCCCTGTTGTTATGAGCTGGTAACAGGTTTGCACAGAGTAAATTTAGTGGTTTTATCCCAGTTATTAGTGTACTCAAACCAGCAAGATTTTCAAAGCTCCCATCCCAAAGCATTTCTTCTAAGTTTTTACCATCTCTCATGCCTTTTAGCTAGGAGCCTTAATGCTTAAATATCTTGTAAAGTGCTCCAACAATCCTGAAAAGATCCAAAGATCGCCCAGTGAAAACTGCTGTATACTCTGGTCAAAAAATTATTTCTATTTTATAATTGTAAAAATTTAAATAATATTGAATGTGTTATAACAGCACCTGGGTGTTATACTGACTAATAAAGTAATTTGTGCTTCTTGAGAAAGCAGTAATTGCTAAAAACTGTGGTAGAGTGACTGGTTTTTATAAAACTTAAACAGAACATTGAAGAATAGGAATGGAAACAAAAAATTATGAAAAGAAAAATATGTGATATTGGTAAGCAGTTGTGTCTAACTGAGCAAATACTCATTATGCTTTATTGAAAGAAAACCTTTAATAGACCTTATTTCTCTTCAAAAGGTTATGAGAAGAAGGATGGGAAGATGAGGACAAGAATCTACAACAGTGATCAAATATGGTGGAAACAGAGTAAAGAGATGTAACACAAACAGGTAGTGGAAATAAAAGTGGGAAAAATTGCTGGAAAGTTTGTTGATATGGCTCAGAAACTTTCTTTGAGCATCCAGTCAATACTGGTGACCTGCTTGGCATTTTCCGTCTAGAAGCAGAATTAACCCTGTGTGAAAGAGCAGATCTGCTAAAACTGTTCTCTTATTTTAGTTTCATTGATCATCTAAATTGTTTTGTTTTGTTTTGTTTTTTTTTTTTGTTCTTTCTGTTCCTAAACATGATTTTGATCTCATATATCCACCCAATGACACAAGGAGAGAACTCCTACTCCCTTTTCCCCCTTTCTACTTTTTTCCTATTATTCTTTTACTTCCAGAAGGCATTGAGGATCTCATTGCTATGGAATCAAGGTACAGCTGCATTGCTGTACGTTAGCTTCCAGGACAACTTTGACTAACTATGGAAAATTTAACTTTGTAACATTTTCAGTAACATTTGACCAATAAATAGAAGTACTGCTAGTAACTTTGAGGCCTGTGCGGTGAAAAGACCATAAATGGAAGGGAAAATTCTTGGTTCCAGGATTCACTGCCTTGGTTTGGTTTTACATCACAGCTCTCTGCTTTTCACTGAAATTTTCTTCCTACCTCTAGAGAATCAGCTTCTTTTTCGGGGTGGGAGTTTATAAATTTGGGGTGTAGAAACATGTTCCAAGGAAGTGCTTCTGGGTTTACACGGATTTTGGCTAGTTCAGTTTAGAAACTACATAAAACCTGATACAAGAATATATTTACTGTTAGCTGTAGAATTATTTCCTTGGGTAATTAAGGAAAATGATGATGGAGAATTTAATGGTTTTAAAGTGTCTGTGGTACAAAGGGCTTCTACTGCACTGTCGGCACCTGTCTGCTGCTACGTCCATTCTAGTATTTTACTTTCAATTTGACACTCAGATTTTGTCCCATTGGAGATAATTATAGTTATTTTCATTACAAATGCCTGGAGATTTGAATCAAAATTAGAAAAATTTTTCTAGGTAGCATAAAAACATATGACAAGACATAATTCCAACCCTGAGAAGTTTACAATTTAAATAGACAGGATGTGCAATGGGAGACCTATTTGCATCTGCAGGCATCAAACCTCAGATCCTGAATACCAGACTGTAAGTGGCTTGCCCAAATGTAAGTGGGATTTGATAATACATTTCCTGAGTTCCTGGCAACCCTTAAAAAAAACCCACTGCAATAGCTGCAGTGTGAAGAATTATTTGCAGTTTTCTGAAACTAAGTTCTGATCTGTATCCATTATTTATTATGTGCTGTGGAACTGGCTGTATCCCAGCTCACTGATGTACTCACTCTCAGGGCTCACAGATGCTGCTGTTGTATTCACTTTGACAACACACCTGATCCCAGACCTGTAACTTCCACTGCTGTCCACATACTCCCCATACACCTAAATCCTCCAAAGTGTTGCTGACCTTACCTAAAATCCTCAGTTTCTTGTCTTCTAGAGGTCTAAGGGATCTAAAGATGATATTAGGATTGTGCAACTAATTCTCAGCATGAATCAATAATGCAGATGTCACCAAACCCTCAATTTCAGTGATCACTGTCAAAGCAAAACTAGCTATCCAAAGATAAGACATTCAGTACCTTTTGCACAGATCAGTTTTAGCAGCTCCCTTCACTAAACAGCTTTATGAGAACTTGAGGGCTGAGAAGGACACAAGAGAAAATAAGTGTTTAAAGCCATACAACATTTCCAATTGGCTAAATCAGTCTAAGCAGCAATTTCATATCCCATAGGAAAAAAAAAAATTCAAAGCCTTTTGCACTAGACCTTAGTGTGTCCTTCAGTGCATCATCAAGGCAGAATGATTTTATCACTGTTTACTGACAAGGAGACTGAGACCAAAGTGTTGAACAATTTCTACTTCTCTTAATCACAGGACTTTCATACTTAGACTTCACAGTGCATCATGTATGTTTCTGTGTTTGGTTTTGGTGGGGGGTTTTGGTTTTTGTTTTGTTTTGCTTTTAATTTGATTCAGTTGTTTGCCTTTGAATGGAACAAAAACAACAGCTGATTTCCTTTAAGAATGTTTTGTGGTTTTGGGATGTCTACAGACATTGCTGGGAGAAATTAGCCTGATGTCCTTTGTCTGTAGCTGTAAGTCAATCTCTCCACTCCAAAACCTGAAATAAATCTGAGAATCTTTGAAAGAAAAATGTTATAAAAAGCAGGGCTGTAAATAAAGAGGAGCCCCCCCAATATTATCTGTTTATAGGCAATGCAACCTAAATCATCATAGCAGTCTTTGCAGTAACATGGAAAGAATGAACGTGGTGAGGCAAAAATGAAGAAGGCTTTGCCTCTCTTTATAGGAAGTATTTATCTAGCCTTGCTGCTACACCATCTGAGCACACAACAGTTGAAATATATTTATTCACCCATCTACTGAAAATAGAAGCTTTATCTATTAGGAAGCTCTGTGAATTGCAGGTAGTCACAGTGAAAATTCAGTTACTTGAAGACCCAGGCTTTGTCATGAATAATCACAATTACCTCAGATGATGCCATCGTCCCTCTTATGAGGGAGAGGAGCACTTAAAGCAGTGGTACTGTGGCTAATCTTACAGAGTCTGCCCTGTTTCCTCAGTTACCTCCCAATAACCAGAAAAGACACATAGCATGGATAGTAAGCTTTGCTGGAAGTTCCCACTGCACCTGTAACACCCATCTCAAGAGTTAACTGAAACAAAAGATAACAATTGAGCTAAACTGTGTGAGCTTGCGTCCTTCCTAACATCAGCTGTCCCCAGATGCTCCAAAAGTTCTATCCAGCCATCTATTCCTATGATCTCATCTCAAATCAAACTACTGGAGTCGTAAAATAGCTTTGCATTTAACATTCTGTAGTCACACAAATATTTTACTGAAATGTTGCTGAGACTGAAATTCTTCATATATTATGCATCAGTACAGGACTGTTTACAGGCATATTTTAGGATAAGCTTCCTTGTATGCAGACCAAACTGGCAGATGAGAGCAGATGAGTGCAGGGAAATAAGAACACCTGACATGTTTTCATAACTTTATATTTGTTATTTATTATTCATTCACTCACTCATTAAAGACTTTGCAGTCACTCACTCAGAAACAGGTAACATTCCAGGTAATTTAGATTGTGAAACCCACTGCAAACACTGGGCAGAATTCTTGAAGGGCATAGCAGTTTGATTTGTGGACCCTTTGCAGAGGAGTCACCATTAGCAGAGATATTCAGAGATATTATGTGCTTTCTTTGAAACAGCCATGAACACAGCAACAAAAGAACACATTGAATTACTTGCTATGAACAAATTCCCAAATCAGATTTGATGGGGAAACATGTTGCAGTTTTAGAAGTGTGCTTTTCAGTGAGACTCTAGTGAAGCTACACACATTCAGCTACCTACTCCAGCAGAGTGAGGGACAGGCTCACAATCTGCTGGGACACTTTTCCTTAAAGAGAAATATGCCTTGCATTGGGAAGAAGAGCAAATTAGATTATATTTGGTTTTTGTTTGCTTGCTTGTGGTTCTGTATGTTTTTTATTTTTTCTTCTTCTTCCTGTTAACATATGAAGTATTTAAATTTAGGATATTTCTATCCCATCTTACAGGGTCCATATGGTTCTTAAGTACTTCTCCTGGTTAAAATGCAGTGACTGAAAAACAATTCTTTCTCTAAATAGACAGGAACACATGTGGGGTCTTAATTAAACAGGTCTAGTAAGTGATGGAAAGCAAGCACTGATTTAGATGCAGGGGTCAGACTCTGCTCTGTAATCTCCTTTCAGATTGGTTCAGGTGTACATGGTAGAAGGAATGAAGCAGAGAAGGTGTAAATGCCCCGCTAAGAGCAGATAGATATTGCCGGGGTAGAAGTTTTGTTCACAGTCAGTTTTCATTTTAATGTGAAGCTTTATTTGTTGCTCCTCCAGGGGCTGAGAGCTGCTGGAAATAATCCAAATACTGAATATTCCTGTGAGTTATCTTAGCTTTTGGGGAATATTTGTGCTGCTCTAGTTCAAGTCTGATTGATCATAGTTTAATTAGCAACCAGAGAGATGAATTTCTGGCAAGTCTATTATATCAGGTTTTAACTGCTAGCAAAAGCTAAATTTGGTCCTAGAAGTTTTGGAACAGAATTGAGTTTTGGCTTACCTATCTCTTTCCTGATACATATATATTGGTAACAATTCCTGAAGTGCAGGGATGTGGCAGAGAGGGAAAGAGCTGGTGAAGAAAATTAAATAGACTTAGAAAGCAATAGAATAAACTCATGGAAGAAAAATCCATCAGGGACTATTGAAAACAAAGAAACCACCTCTAATTCAGAGAGTTTCTGAGCTGCAGACCCATGGGAATTGATCCCCTAAAGCTTGCTTACTTTACCTTGCACTTGCCAGCTCTTATATTCTGCCCTAGGCATCTGTCTAGGACACTGTTGGAGATACTGATCTGGCTGGACTATTGCTCTCACCCATTATGGACATACATATTTTTGTATGACAAAATCACAGATTTCACTAGCATTACTGTGGACATCATTGCTATGGAAACAAACTACTGCAATTTACTGCCTACACTTTAAAAACACATTAGTGTTGATGCATTTGCATCAAACCTCATAGAAATTGACCAACACCTTTTGTATTTTTTTTACACTTCTGTGTAATGATCCAGCAATGAGGTGCTGTCAGGCTCGACTAGTGACTGGCATAACATGCAGAAACATTTTACAAGCTCCATACTGATGAAGCTCTGATGTCTGCATAGGGCCATCAGGGGAAACAATTTGTTTTTTATAGTGCAAGACACAAGAGGTGAAGGCTCCAGGGCTGTTCAGCCCACAGCCTGTTTCCTCTCCTCAGGAGCCATGAGGAAGAGGCAGAACACGAGTTCTCCAGAAGAAGCTCTTGTTACAACCACAGCAGCTATTATACTGCTGTCACTGTGGTTCCATGCTGGGAATTTCACTCCTTGGAAGAAGTTCACATCTAACAATATCAACTGCCTCTACAATCCTTTGGTCCCACTGTTTCCGATGGGATTATGGCAGTCATCAATTTATTCTATAGAGTTTATGCTGAAGGTACTATTAACTCAAATATTTATTTCAGACATTCCTCCCAAACCTTCTATGCCTGCTGACAGCCGTCCCAGTGTTTGGGGTCACTACCTTGGTGCCTTGTAAGTACTGAAGGAGACACTTCAAGGCACTGAACTTTTTCCAGCGAGGTTGCTGTGGTGTACATACATCCTCCTGTGCACGTGAAAAAACAGGCATCACCTCTCCCTAACTGATTAATGGTGAGGATACATTATCAGAGCTAATAGGAGTCAAATGAAGAAAGCTAGTCAAGTGAAACCCTGTAAATTGGTTCCTGTGCTTTTTCCATCTCTTCTAATACCTAATGCCAAGAATTTTCATTCGTGTCCAGCTGGAGCTAAGAGGGAAAGGATTAGAAAGTAAATAACTCCCACACCTGCAGTAGAGGAGCAGTCAGCTGTTTCATTGCCCCATTTATTAGCAGGACAGAAATGTAAATCTATATCACTGATTTTTTTTTTTCTCCTGTACAACCTGTCCTTCTTCTTGAAAAAGTAGATGTGCATACTGGCTTTTCACCTATATGTCCATGTCAGTATGTCTATGCATTTTGTATGCGTATATGTATGTGTGAATTATTCTCTTCCCTGACCTTTCTGACCTTTACCTAGGTGAAATTATCAGTTTTCAGTAGGAACTTTGCTACCAGAAAGCAGGTTAGATTTGATCTGTTCCTCTTAGATGTCCTATTGTAATGCTTTGGTTTTACTTTAAAATTCCTGCCTTAAAATTCTGCTGCTGTGCCAGGTAGCAAGGCAGAGCCTTGTAAGCATAGGGGGTGGTGTTCTGAAGACTTAGTTTTCAGACCTACTGAGAGAATGCTCGGAGGTACACTCTGTCTAGTTTTTCATCAGCCATTGCCAAGGACTAGCAGTGGTGAGAAACCTTATAGGGGAAAGCTGTGTAGATTGGAGCAGTATTCCTGGTTCTACAGATACCCAGATAACAGGCTGCTGCTATCACCTGTTTTCCATGTTGATTTCCCCTTCTGTCTCAACTCTCCATTTATCTACCACACAAATGAATTTGAAAAGTCTGTAATTGCTATTAGATTTCTGCCACAAAAAATGCAATAGAGATCAAGTGGAAACCATTGGTCTCTTGTAACAGAACAGATAATGATACTGATCTTTGCAGCCCTACTGCTTCCAAGGATAACGGTGGAAAGTTGGGGAGATTTGCTATACCAGTGAGCATTCAGAGTAGCCTGATATCAGTGTGCCTCTCAGGCTCTTTCCATGCCCTGGGCTGTTCCCATATTTTGTTATCATAACACTTTCTGTAAGACATGCTGCAGACACCTAGGAAGGCAGGATTGCTCCTCTGGATGACAGAGAGAAATGCACTGGGAGATAAAGTGCAAACTCATTTCCTATGCATAGAAAGATGGAATTTCTCTACATGCACATAGTTTATTGTCCTTGCAGTTGCTCTCTTTCTCTCTGCTTCTGTGACCCTGGTGATGGTTATCTCCCAACACTGGTAGTCAAGGTATTCTCTCCACCTTGACACAGACTTTGATTCAGTAAGCCTATCTGTGTAACAGCTCTCGTGACAGAGCACACAGAGTCTCAGGCTTTTCTTAGTTGAAAGCCAGAGAATCTGTCTGTTTTCTTTATCTTCTTTTCTCTTTCTGTTTGAGAAGCACTACATTAACAAAATAAATGATGTAAAAACTCTGGACTGTCTTCTCTCCTTTCTCCCTTCTCTCAGTATTGATTATTTGAAAGTAATGCAAAGACAATTTCCATGCATAATATTGTTATGCATATCTTTCCTTTTCCTCAGTTAAAGAGTATTAAATTAAATGTGTCAAGCTGTAGGACATTGTAATAAAACATTGTGAACACAATTGGTTTTGTCTTCTTGTTTGACTAACATTTTTCTTGTTATTTTTCAGTTTGGATCCCTGGAAAACTTTAGAATTAGTCTCATTCTTTTGTTCCCTTTTTAAAGTTTTATTTAGTATCCTCCTAAATAAAAAAGTATCCTTCTAAACAAAAGTGACCACATTTGAGCCACCAAGAACATGCTTTTCAGCTAGCAAATAATTAGTATGAAGCTCTGAATTAATAAGCAATATGAATACATTAAATCACTAGATGCATCTAATTCTGTATCTGACAAGCAAATATACCTCTTACTGAACTGTAAACCTAAGTCTGAATAGCAACAAGCACAGTGGAACCTGACTCAGATTTATACCTCTTATTACTACAGCAGGAATTATATGGTAATAATAATATTATCAATGCACTCCTGTTCTCAGCAGTTCTGAGTATCCAAGATACACACTTGCATGCAAATGCCTAAAAGCAGCATCCCAATAACAAGCTATTTTATGTTCTACACCATTACTGATTATCTCCATTGTGATTTTTTTTCTATGTATCTATACTATTTGTAAATAACAGTGGGAATGAACTTATGATTTGTTCACAAACTTGATTATCTCCTAGTAAGTAATCAAGGCACATGATTGCCACCTTAGCTTTTTTTTTCTTGACTGTGGTCCATGGTTGCAAGGCTAACATACATCAGATTAAAAAAATGGCCAGTGACTGTTTGATATCAATATAGATGTTGTACAAAACAACCAATTCCCAGGTTTTTTTGTGATGATGAGAAGTTTTTCTACATGAGATTTTGCAACAATCGCAAATACGATTCAGTTTAACAAACTATTTTTAGAAAACAAAATACTATCTCGGTATGCCTCAGCTAGACTTGTTGCATGATTTCATCTACAGAGCTAAAGTGGCAATGTTGTCCACTTACAGCTAACAATGACCTGAGTGATCCAGTAAACACAGAAAATTAAATAGCCCCTATTTTCATGTCAGTATAATCCCACTTTTTCCTGTTCTATAATCTGTATCTCTCAGAATATCTTTTTGTCTCCTCCACTAAAAGGCATGAAACAAGAAATGCTGAAAATAATAACTGGGGAGCTATAAAGCCAGCTGATCTCTCATAGAATGCTGCCATTACTTCTTTTTTTGGGCCAGCGCTGGACAGTCCTGACTGTTAAACACCGGCTCATTCATCCTTCACAGGACTAAAATAATATTTTACACCATACTTACTAATTTCCATAAAAAAATGCTGCTCCGTGATCCAGCTGCTTTTTCTAATATGAAGCTGCAATATTAGTATGAACAACAATGTATAATGCTAGTGTGAACAGCATTGTCTTTTCAGACATTAACTAATAGTGGTCTAGATATCCATCAGTCATACAATTCTCAGTTTATTGCTGAGGAAAGTGCACCATGACAAATGGTGGTGAGCAGACCAAAACCACAAAAAGGAATAAATATTCAAGCCGAAGCTAGTTTGTAAGAGAGAGATCCATCCTTACAGACTTGTGCTTATTTTTAAATATAACATTGCTTCAGGCCTGGGACATATATAGGAATACACAGATCTCTGTGACTAAAGGCTGCAATGTCACATGCATTACATGCAGAGTAATATCTTCATTTCTGTATCAAAGGGAAAGGCTAGGTTTAAAATGTTTAGCAAAAAAATATCTCTGGACACACTAAGAAATATCCCTCTAGTAGTCATTTCACTTTAGTGAAATGCTCCTTTTATTTCCAACATTACTCAGGTATGAAAGCTCTTCTTTGTTCTTTTGAGGATAATGTCTTAATGGCAATTCATCACAGCAGCCATGAAATATTTATGACAATTCCATAAACCCTGAAAAACATTGTAGGGGAAGTAATCTCTTAATTTAAACACAGGCTAGTCTTGTTCTTAATATAATAAAATAACAACAAGTAATCTGCTGAGTAATGTGCACAGAGATTTAGTGTGACTTGGAGTGTTCACATCTAAAACCAACTCCAAACCCCCAGCAGGTTACTTCCCTTGTGAGCCTGGCCCAGCCCTGTCTGTCAGCTACTCCTGTGCCAGCTCACCCACTGGCCAGTCTCGCCCTGCACATGCTATTGAGCTTAGAAGTGGCAACATTTGTCATGTCCTGACCTTGTTGTGGTGATATAAAACAAAGGGTTCACCTTGCAAGAGCAAAATATGCTTCTTCCAATTATTTTCTTATGGTCCTACTACCTGCTGTTCTAGCATATCTGAGCTTTTTTATTTTATTTTTTTAACAGATAACAGAAGCAGTGCATTTTATTTTCCCTCCAAAAATATTTTACTTTTCAATGGCAATTCCTGTTTCTAGAAATTTCAGTTTTAGATGTTCTGATTTGAAATGGTCACCTGACATTCTGGTATGGTGCCGGTTTTATTACAGTTTCTTTTATGTGGAGAAATTAGGCACAAATGTTTTAAACTAGTTCTTCAGTATAAAAAGTTAGTAAACCAAGGCTAGAAGTCAGAAGACTTCAGACTTCTTATTGAATTATTTCAGCCTATGATCTGGTAAAACACATCAATTAAAACATTACAAATAATTTCGGCAATGCCCCTCTACCTCCATTTTAAACAGTGTTAGTCTTTAGAAACTCCAGTTATGTTAACTGCACAGATTTCTGTGCAGTCTCCAATAATGTTACCCAGCTGAGTTCCAATCACTACAAAATTGAATTAACACTATATTTTATCTCTGTAAAATCTAATGGGTGTCACCAATAATTAAAAACTAGAAATACTTTTATCAAGATGAATCCATTCTGTCTATTACTGGATATTTTAACAGCCCCTAGAGCCCAGGAAGAAGCAAGCACTCATAAATTTATGACTGGTATACAAATTTTTACCTTTTACTAAGGTCTGATTAAGACTATTTTAAAAGAACAAAACAAAACCACACAAAACAATCCCACTCTATATCTAGCATAAAGTTAATTCACAGGAAGCTCTGTCCCCATTTTTCTATCATCTCATAATTTCCATTCTTCAGTGCCTCTGCTAGTTTGTTATACTTGTGAGGTAGTGTTTGTAGCTGTCCTGCAACTCCTGCAGCAGATGTGCTGGGTGCCCACTGCCCCACAGTTCCTTTGCCAGGCAGTCAGGGGGGAACAGGAGAAACAAAAGTTTCCAGACAAAAACTATCCACAAATGATGACAGACCTGAATTGTCATCTCCAGGCAAAAACAGCCCACAGATATCTCCATTGTGATATGTTCAGGATAGACCCAAATGTTCAGATGTCTAATAGTTTAGCCAGACTGAGCAGAGAAAGCTTACTTTTTCTACTAAACTAACCACTGTCACAACTATCTTCTTTCCAGTTGTATGTCGCTGCTGAGTAACTCCCTTATGACTACTAGGAAGTTGATGCAACATATAAATTAGTATTTGTAAAACTCCTGTCCACAGTATCCTTCTGTGAATTCCCTCTTATCATTATAACTTCTATATATCTATGCACGAGAGAGCAAGCAAGGGCATGACTGATATGTACTACACTCACAGAAACTTGAGGTAACGGTAAAAAATCTGCCAGTTTTCTGAAATTAAAACATTCAAAAGAAGTGATTTGTTTACAGAGCTGTGATGTGACCAGGATACTGTCAGATCTTCAGTCTGGTGCCCTGGTACCTGTACATCTCAGCATCCCATCTGCTGGGCTGATCAGAGTTGAGAGTACAAACAGCCTGGCATCCAAACCCTCAACTGCTTATCAGTCTGGGCTCCCAACATCTGGGACAGCCAAACCCACAGAGCACTTCCACAGGTCGCACACCACAGGGAATCTGCGCCGTGAGGACCATGGGGGTCAGATCTCTAGCCCATTTACCAGAGAATTTAAACAACTTTGAGTTTTCTCCTGAATCAACCCCAAATCACATTTCAAAACGTTGTCTGTGAAATGGAACTCTACATCTCTGCAAGTTTCATAAATTATATTATTAACAGGAAAGAAACATAATACATGCAATTTTTAGTAGACCATCATGAAAAAAACCCAGATATTTGAAAGCTTTTATTTCATATTATAGTAAAAGATATATATAAAATGCTCTCTCAACATAACTGGATAAAAGAAAATCAATACTTTACAAATGCAAAGAACCTTCCATCTTACAATTATAGGCACTCTTGGATTTAGCCTACATACCTTAAGGTACTTGACAAATTTAACTTGGCTGTAGCAATGAGCTATACAGAACTGTAACTGATTTATCCAATATGACACAGGAAATCTTGAGAAGAGCCAGGCTAAGAATCCAGATTTTCAGAATTCCAGTCTATGACTTATCCACGCATTTGCTGTCACTCTGTATTTCTTTATATGGGCTGTAGGGCTTGGAATTTATGCAAAGTGAGTGGAGATATGCTAGGTTGTGTTCCCTTTACTGTCAGAGAAGGCAGTGTCAGAAATACTTTGGTAGGCTGTATGAGGAGTAATGGATTGCTCTTTGCTAATCAAGATGTCAGCTGACAAGGCACCTTTTCATCCACTGCAGTTCCAACACTAGTTTATAAAACAATAGTTTTTACTAGGGATGGCCAAAATCATTAAAAATAGGATTTCCATAACATACCCCAAGACACAGGCACTTTCAGTAGTAAGTGATGTCTGGAGTCAGTAATAAACACTGGTATATTTTATGTGTTCTCTGTTACTTTAACTAAGTTAAACAGATATTTGAAGTGCATGCTATGCTCTCCCAAGATGAATTACTAATTTCTAAAGATGAAAAATGTGCTTATTCCAAAAGATCTGAATGTGTTTGCAGTGCTAGTAATTCAAAAAGAAAGCATCAGAATGTAAGTTTGATGTTCTGGTACATGGCTGAAGAAGTTGTTCTTGAGCACATTGCTGTTCACCACACAGTAAAGACAAGGTCATATTATCTGCAGTTTTTGGCTTTTGAATTCTGAAAGGTATTTATCAGGAGCCAAAAGGAACCACCCTGGCAGCTCTGCAGGCTGAAGCTTTGCAAAAAACCTTTATTTACACAATCCTGCCAATGCCTGTGCCTTCAACGCTCACTGGTGAACGGCCATAGAGACCAGAATATCCCTCTGCCTGGAGGTGTTCTCTCTGCACCAGAGGTGAGGAAGGTCTACAGAGAGAAATGTTTGCAGTAGTGCCACTGCTTGGAATTCTCTGAACATAAACAATAGACATCAGTCTCCAGGGCTACCCCTGTCAGTTTACCACTCAAGCTGGCAATAAACTCAGTTTTAAGAAGAACATACTGCTGATTGATAAAAGAGTTTACCAAGGGCAAAAACCAAGACTCTGAATGACCTAAACAGGTATGAAAAGAGGATATGTTGTTTTTTTTAAGAATTTACTTCAGAGTTTAAAAGACTAATAGCAAATGGATGAAAGCAAGGAGTACACCAAAGGATATTTTCAATACTTCTTGGTGGCAAAGAGTTTCAGCAACATGTGAGATGGCTAAGCTTGCAAGGAAAAAACAAAAGGGAAAACTTTAACCAGTGTAAGGAGAGGTACTAGTGTTAAGTTAGAGTATCTACGATCCTTTCTCAAAGCCTACAGTGCTTTCCCCAAGGAAAAGTTATAGTTAGTCTAAGTACTTCAGATTTCCATTTCTATAAGAAAGAAGATACCAGGATCAGGTTCTTGATAATATAATAATCTGTGCAGGGATCTGTGGCTTGATTCAGTAAAGCATGTTTTTATTTCTCAGTCAAAAGGAAATTCTTGAGTTGTGGTCATAGACAACTTGTTAAAGCCTTACAAATGGAAAAGATGGACTTCTAAATTTCTAAGATGTTTAGGAGTGATGAAAAAGAAGGGGCCATGGTGAAGTTATCTGAAAACTGTCTGGGAAATTTTAAAGTATCAGAAGCTAGAAAAGTAGAAGCAACTGCAGCACAGGGGAATAATGGGAAGAGTGAGAATGAGGGTTTTTTCAAAAGAATAGGAATTGCCTTTACTTTGTGGCTAATCTGGAGGTGAGAAAAATGATCAGCTCTTAGGGATCTGTGTATCTAATAAAGAAGCTATGAGACTGGCTGACATCTCTGGTGAAATCTTACTCTGATAAAATTTTAAATTAAAAAAAAAACAAAGCAAACCAAAATCTCAGTTTCTATTAAACCAAGTTAAACATGTCTCCTAAGGTCTCTTATTGTTAAGATCAAGTTCATTACTAAGCTTCCTTATACTGTCTGAAAGTGCTGGTAATCATAAATGGGAAGACTAGGAACAAGAGCAGAGTTGATATCAAAATAAAACTATAAAGCCTCTCCATAAGATTGTCAAGGAGTGTTCTTTTCAAGTACATAATGTTTCTGCATTTTTTTTCTTCTTATCACTGTTTGTATCATAATAGCACTTACTGGATAGAGTTAACAGTGAGCTGCATTCTTCTAGCTGTGTTTACAAATAGAAAGACAGAGCTGGTATCCTAGAGAGTTTATCCATTAAGTAGGTAATAAGTATGAGGAGGAAAATCTCAAAAGATTAAGGCCTGGGATGCTTAATCCTCTCTTTTTCCTAACATGTGACTCCAGGATAGTTCATGTACACTCAGAAGATTCTGAGACCTAGAGCTGTAAATGGCTAGGAGTATGTACTTTGTTTCTAATTAATTATAAAATTCAGTTCAAATATTGTAATTTCCTTTTGAAATGTATGAAATACATTAAAACATCAATGAGAAAATCACTTTAATAAAATGGATTATGCCATTCATGCATAACTCTAATTTTGTGGTTAATGCAGTCTCCCTAGCTGTCTACATGTAATCTCCCCAGTCTGTCCCCATGGGACATTTCAAAGTGTTCTCAGCCTGTCTTCAGTAAGCAGGTAATATCAAAAGAAGATACTCAAGAATGGGATCAACAACCTTTCTTAGTGCCCACTGTTAGCTACTGCTTACAGCAACACTACATTAGATTTAACAGGAGAAGCAATGTTTTTGAGCGAAAGCTAGTTTTTGGAGGTCAGACCTAAAGAGATCTCCACTCTTTTTTCCTGTTAAGTAAACTACATACTTTGGAGGTTTCTGAGTCAGTGGAGGATGACAGAGACAAATCTTTAAATTGCATTATTTTTTGTATTGAAGGAGGCAGCAGAGATACATATATACTGGTATTTCCTTATTGCATGAAGGTTGCAACAATAGCCTTGCTTGAAAGATTCTCTCTCATTGCTCCAAAGGGATTTTGGTTAAAGTCAAAGCAAGTATATTCAGTTTAAATTTCTACATGATACTGAAATATGGTTCTGAAAAATAACAGATCATTCTAATACAAATATGTGTCAAATTAAACCTATTGATACTAATGTAGCAAAAAATTGCATCACCCTGTCAAATCTACATCTCTTGAGCTTCTAATGTATTTAAATATTCTTTTTCTTTTTTTCCCACTTTCTTTTCACGTGAATTCATTTGTTGAGTGTTTCAAGTTTCATGGGTCATGTGCTCAGTCTTTAAGTCTCTAGGTGTGCACAGACAGGCAGAGGTTTATAGAGAACTTCAACACTGTCACACTGATTACAGAAAAAAGACTGCTTGGTTACAGAACTATGAGTTATGGATTATGGAGACATCTTCTCTGGGACAACAGGCTTCAGTGTTTGATGCAACGCTGGAAATAAGAAATGGAGAGATAAAGGAGAAATGGAGCAAAAAAGAGGCAGTGACAAGACAAGAGCCACCTTCTTCTCTTAGAATATGAATAAATGTTTGCCTCTGGGTTCTACAAGTTACCAAAATATAGCAATTTGAAGCTGTGAGTTCTTTGCTGGACTAATGCCTGTCTGACAAGTCCTGGCATTAGTGGAATTCACTGATATCAGGAAATCTGCAAAGATTTAGCTACAGGAAACAGCTACTGTAAAATAAATTTTGTCCTGGCTGAAGTGGTAAAGACCTGCCTTGTGATCTGGTGATAGATAGTGGGCTTAAGTGGCCAACTAATAATGTTTTGTACATGTGCCTACTGAATGTAATCTGCAGTTGTAATGTAATCTGAACAGATCAGATCAGATCTGGGAGTACATGGATGTACAGAGCTGATAGTACACAAATAAATTTTTCTCTGCTTTGCACATGAATGCCCGGGAAAGACAAACTTTAAAAATACATTTTCCAGCTGTTCAAAGCAGTAGCAATTCACCTTTCAATAGCCAATCCTCAATTAAAGTCTCAGTATACCCAGGAATTTCAACATGTGAATCACCTCTCCCCCACTTGTGGGATTCACCTTGCATTTTGCCGGACCTCCCTGCCAAGCCCTTTTACCAGTCCTTTCTCTGTGTCCTGGGAAACACCTGGAGGAGTTTGGGGGCATTACAAGGGTCTTTAGGGGATGTTAGGGAAAGTGTGTGACCTGCAGCACGAAAACCGTCCTCATGCTCCTTAAATAACAATGCCTATTTAGTGACATTTAAAAATGAGCCTCTTTTGGGAATGGGAAAAGTTCATTTTGAAACTACGATGAAATAAAGATTTTTTAGAAACAGGGAATACTGGAAGAATCCAGAAAGGATCATCTGCATTACCAATGACAGAACTTACAACAGTCATTCTGATGCAAATTCTCTTCCTTTACATTTTTTTTTGTCCCGCTCTCTGGGCCACAAAATCAGAGACAACAATAAATCTGGATTCTCTGCATTCGATTGTTTCACTGGTTTCTCCAGAGATTTTCCTCTACACTATAAATCCAGTATAATGCATTAAGATTAGCAAAATAACTTAACAGAACAGACTGTCCTTGTGGCACATTTGTTAATATCATATATAATGAAGATTTAACTGTGTAGTAACTTTAGTATTTACCATAATAAAAAAGAGACTCCTCTCTTGAACAAAACACACAACCACAAGTGAAGTTTAGAGTGTTGGCCTATTGCCTTCAAGGATGAATATTATATCCAAATAGCTTTTAAACATATACTAGAAGTTTATAAACCAGTTAACTGTGCCTTAATTCACAGAATGGATAAACCACATCTATTACTTGTTTCAGATGCAAGAGAATAATAAAAAGAATTATAAGAATCTGCCTGCTACCTAGCAGGGAGGCAGAAGAATTCATGCACTAATGCTAAGCAACACTGGAGGAAGAAAGCACAGATGTGGAACAGAGTCCTTTCAAAAATGGTATTACGGCAGAATCCCTCCAGTACTTTCAAATCTGTCACAGCTTTCTAAAGCCACTCTGTGACTTGTCCATGACAGCACAAGAATAAGCAGTGACAGATAAGAACTCTTCATTTAAGAACACCAGGATAGAACGATATTCTGAATGCTAGCAAAGATGCAGCCGATATGCAGAAGTTACTGTACCTTTGCTTATGAAGCTGTTATGTAGGAATGCAATTGAAATTCTTTATTGGAAGAATCAGAAGAGTTATTTGGCATATCCTGTCAGGGAGAAGTAGGGCTCACCCACAGAGAGACTTTTTTCAGATTTAGGAGATGATAAATTTTAGGGCAGATATGCAAACCTTCAGGTTGGTTTAGCATTTTAAAGGCAAGTTTTCACAAAAGTCTTAGAAGTGAATAATACCCAGCTTTTGATGGGTTTCTGCTGCCATCACTTTGCTAGATGAAAGGAGAATTGCATTCTCCAAACTTAAGTGAGAGATGTTGAAATACTTGATATATGGGAAACTGTGGGTAGGGCCTTCTCCAGGAGTGGGAAAATCACTTGGCTGAAGAAGAAAATGCTCACAGAACATCTTTCATAGACTTTACAGTCACCCAGGATGTACTATATCCTCTCAGTTCTGGTTTCTGTCCTGTTGGGATAGTCCTTTGTTCTGAGATGAAGAGTATGTATTCATGCATAGACCATACTGTTTATACTTACAGTCTTCGCCTCAATAGCTGTTAATTTACAGACTTCTATAAAATATGTGCCACTAGCTAACAGATTATACATTTAGAGACATGGTAATATCCAGTTTACTCCAATATATAAGCTATAACAATATGCTAGTTGGCTAAGGAAGATCTAAGGAAGATCTCCTTCCCTAGTGCTAATGAAGACAACTCACACTTTCCAGGTTTTTAATTGTTCAATATTTAAAATAGTCAATAACCCTTTGTGACTCATCTGGAGTGCTTACAGGTCCAGAAAATCTATATGATCACACATGCTGTTTGCTAGATGTAGTATCCTTTATGAAAGCCATAACTCCTAAGAGGCTCTTTGGAGCCTCCATACAGTGATGAAGATGATCCAGTAGTTTTATTAAATATTTTTCTTAGAGGCTGATTCTGCCTAATATTCTGGTAAGCTTCTACTCCCTTTCTCTGTTTTTCACAGTCATTGTCATGGTATCTGACCACTCTGCACTTCACTTAACATATCTTATAACTCTTTTTGTTTCACATAAAATGAAAAAATCACTAACCACTTCTTGAATTCTGTGCGATATTCTAAATGGGTTGTAAAATACATAACATTTTAACCAAGAGAGGCAGGGAGCTTTCTGTCATCTGACTCTGTCTTGAAAAATTAATTCTAATCTCTTTTTTGTAAAAGCTCCTACGCTAATGGGTCACAACTGGGAAGGGAAATGCTTCATAAAATCAATGAGTCACTTCTGATATGTTACCTACTCCTCTGCTAAGGTCACCCCTGCCCAACTGCTGGTGATCATCTGATGGAGATAACACAATGTCAGTGGGTATCTCTAAGGGGAAAACAAAAACCCCACAACAGCTCACCTTTTTACCTGCTGTCTGTAAAAAATATGATTTTTCCCTAGAAACTGAGGTAATTTTAGCCTTGTCCTTGGTACATCATGTACAACCTTGGGGGTCATTAGTCTGAATTTAGGTAAACAGCTTCAGGGGCTGTGAATTCTTTGTCACTGTTTTTTCTGGTAAGACTTTCTGCTATG